>CM052665.1:9155339-9181071 GCA_028533165.1 Leontopithecus rosalia | reverse complement strand
GGCTTGTTTGTTTGTTTGTTTGTTTTTGTAAATCTGTTTGAGTACTTTGTAAATTCTGGATATCAGCCCTTTGTCAGATGGGTAAACTACAAACATTTTTTCCCATTCTGTTGGTTGCCAATTCACTCTAGTGACTGTTTCTTTTGCCGTGCAGAAGCTGTGGAGTTTGATTAGGTTCCATTTGTATATTTTGGCTTTTGTTGCCAATGCTTTTGGTGTTTTGGTCATGAAGTCCTTGCCTATTCCTATGTCCTGGATGGTTTAGCCTGGATTTACTTCTAGGTATTTTATGGTGCCTGGTCTTATGTTTAAGTCTTTAATCCATCTGGAGTTAATTTTAGTGTAAGGTGTCAGGAATGGGTCCAGTTTCTGCTTTTGGCACATGACTAGCCAGTTTTCCCAACACCATTTATTAAACAGGGAATCCCTTCCCCATTGCTTGTTTTTGTCAGGTTTATCAAAGATTGTATGGTTGTAGATATGTTGTGTTGTCTCCGATGCTTCTGTTCTGTTCCATTGGTCTATATCTCTGTTTTGATGCCAGTACCATGCTGTTTCAATTACTGTAGCCTTGTAGTATAGTTTGAAGTCCGGTGGTGTGATGCCTCCTGCTGTGTTCTTTTTGCTTAGAATTGACTTGGCTATGCGGGCTCTCTTTTGGTTCCATATGAAGTTCAAGGTGGTTTTTTCCAGTTCTGTGAAGAAAGACAATGGCGTTGATTCTGTAAATTACTTTGGGCAGTATGGCCATTGTCACGATATTGATTCTTTCTAACCATGAACATGGAATGTTTCTCCATCTGTTTGTGTCCTTTCTTATTTCGATGAGGAGAGGTTTGTAGTTCTCCTTGAAGAGGTCCCTTATATTCCTTGTTAGTTTTATTCCTAGGTATTTTATTCTCTTTGTAGCAATTGTGAATGGCAATTTGTTCTTGATTTGACTCTCTTTAAGTCTGTTATTGGTGTATGGTTATGCTTGTGATTTTTGCACATTGATTTTATATCCTGAGACTTGCGTATGTTGAACCAGCCTTGCATCCCCGGTATGAATCCTTCTTGATCATGATGGATAAGTTTTTTTGATGTGCTGTTGAAATTGGCTTGCCAATATTTTATTGAAGATTTTTGCATCTATGTTCATCATGGATATTGACCTGAAGTTTTCTTTTCTTGTTGAGTCTCTGCTGAGTTTTGGTATCAGGATGATGTTGGTCTCATAAAATGATTTGGGAAGGATTCTCTCTTTTTGGATTGTTTGGAATAGTTTCAGAAGAAATGATACCGGCTCCTTTTTGTGTGTCTGGTAGAATTCAGCTGTGAACCCATCTGGACCTGGGCTTTATTGTGTGTGGTAGACTCTTAATTGCTGCCTCAACTTCATACCTTGTTATTGGTCTATTCACAGTTTCAACTTCCTCCTGGTTTAGTCTTGCGAGGACACAAGTATTCAGGAATTTTCCATTTCTTCCAGGTTTTCTAGTTTATGTGCATAGAGTTTTTTGTAATATTCTCTGATGATGGATTGAATTTCTGTGGAATCTGTGGTGATTGCCCCTTTATCGTTTTTTATTGCATCTATTTGGTTATTCTCTCTTTATTTTTTTATCAATCTGGCTAGTGGTCTATTTTGTTGATCTTTTCAAAAAACCAGCTCTTGGATTTATTGATTTTTTGAAGGGTTTTTTGTGTCTCTTTCTCCTTCAGTTCTGCTCTGATCTTAGTTATTTCTTGTCTCTGTACTGTTTTAAAGCATTTCAAAGAATTCAGTAGTTCCCATAGTCCTCAGTCATACATAAATATGGCTAAATAAGTGAATTAGTCTTTAAATATACATCCTATTAATAAATAATACAATAGGCTCTTTTAATTCATAATGTTAGTATAACTTTTTATTCCCTGAATATTACTGTCCATTTACAATTAATAGGTCTTCTCATCTGTAAAAATATTTACTTTATCACTAAAAACATCTTTTTTTTTTTTTTGAGTTTCACTCTTATTACCCAGGCTGGAGTGCAATGGCAAGATCTCAGCTCACCACAACCTCCACCTCCGGGGTTCAGGCAATTCTCCTGCCTCAGCCTCCTGAGTAGCTGGGATTACAGGCACATGCCACCATGCCCAGCTTATTTTTTGTATTTTTAGTAGAGACGGGGTTTCACCATGTTGACCAAGATGGTCTTGATCTCTTGACCTCGTGATCCACCCGACTCGGCCTCCCAAAGTGTTGGGATTACAGGCATGAGCCACCACGCCTGGCCTAAATATACCTTTTAATAAATATTTCTGAAATGTAAAAATAGTTTAAAAAGTCATAACACTGAATTCTTAGGCTATGCAAATTTTCTGTTAAAATAATGGCTCCACTTGTTTCATAGAGTCATGTGTAGCTTGACAGGTATTTTTTGGGAATAATGACATAAATTCACAGTCTGCACTATTCCCTGTATTGGTGTTAGACATAAAGAAATTTAAAGTTCTCTAGATTCAAAATTTTGACAATTTAAAAATATATTTTCCATTCACATACACATTGTGTGTTAAGTATCAAATAAGTAAAAAATATTTCTATAAATTTAAATATCTTTGAAAAAAATTAATGTTGCCATTATATTTTTTTTGGATTTATATAAACTCTGCTTATTAGCACCAGTTCAATGCTTAAAACAGACCAAATCTATCTGTATAGTAAAAAGCACATTCTATGCTTCTGTGTCTCATATGCTTAAGGGATCTTTATTTTAAAAATTAAGCAGAGATCAGTACCCAAAATCAGTAGCAAATGAGTAACAATACAAAATTTGTAGCTGCAACAATACCAGTTATAAAACAACAGGATAAAACAAATATCATCTAGAAAATATAGTATGTGAGGCATGTGCAACTAAAGACTTTTTTTCATGAGCTTGGTGATAGATGAATTGATTAACATCAAAATATTTTCTTTAAAAATCTTGCCAATATGGCTTTTTGCTATCATTGTATTAAAGAAAAAAAATCGCAACTTTTCCTAAATCTTGATATGTGAATGGAAAATCTGGCTTTCATTGGAGTTATAGTGTTTCTTAAAATCATATTTGGCACAGATTTCTGCTTTAGACATAGCATAGCTTAGTGACCTCAGTTGCAGTATATGAATTGAACATAAATAACTTACTAAAAATATGTATATTTTAATATTTTCACAGGTATTTTATAACACGCATGCCTTACGATATGAAAGACAGGTAAGTTATTAAACATAAACTTTAGAGACCACAAAAATATTCCTATTTTCAATTTCTAAAAAGGAAAAAAAGAAAAGAAAGGAGAAAGAAGGGAAGAAAGGGAGGGAAGCAAGAAAGAAAGGAAGCAAAGAAAGAAGAGAGGAAGTGATAAAGAAAGGAGAGAAGGAAGGAAGAAGAAAGTAAGGCAAAAAACATTATTGCAGATAAAGAGTGGAACACCTGTGTTTCAACTCTGGCAGCTGACCGGAATAAAAATAGAAAACAGATTATTTAGCAATTGAATAAGAAAGTGGAAAAATAAATCTAATATTTATTGAGCACTTGATAGTGCCATGTAGTTTCATCAATGTTATTTTATTCTCCAACAAAAGCTTAAGTAAAAATTGCCCTTTGTTCATTCTAAGTTTATTTCTGTGATGAGCTTCAGAAAGATAGGGGAAGTTTTTTACAACTGATCAACTAGCAGATTTGTTCCTAATCACCACTGAAAAATTTTAAAGAAAGGAAGATTAAATATAGGGAAATAAATTATACCCTTGGGGAAAAAAATACACTTTATTGAAGTATAACATTGTTCTATCCAGCAAAAACTGTAGCCGAAGTCATCCCAATGGTGGCAGCAGGTTAGTTTCCACATGGGAATTCCCCAAATCACCCCAAGATGGGTTCAGTTGGAATTTCAAGGAAAGAAGCACTAGTTGCCAGAATAATCAGCCCGGAGCATTGTTATTGGGCAATTTATGTGTGGAGGGGCTGGCAGAGTGTCCTCACAATGGACAGTGAGGGAAAGATCTGTTCTATAGTTAGATCCACAATGACAGACTCAAGTTATGGAGTTCAAATGAGGGTTGAAGGAGTTTGACTGCAGATAAGGCAGGTTCCTTTCAGTGATTTGAGGAAAGAGTGGGAGTGAAGAAGGAAGAACAAAGTAAACACCTTTACCAGGACTGGGAACATTCAAGGACCCAGCTAAGCTTCAAGCCTGCAGGGGACCATATATAGCTGGCCAAGTCACACAGTGTGAAGAACAGAGAAAAAAGCAGGAGAAACTGTGGGACTCAAAACTGTGTGTGAAGAAATAGGTATGACTCAATTATGCAGCTCCACGAAAGATTATAAAGTGGTATCACTAATAAAACCAGCAACTAAGTTATAAATCAGGTAAATATGTATTGATTTTTTTCATAAATTTCAGTTGCACTATATTGGCTTATTCTAGCCAATGGAATAATGTCTTTGGTGTATCTTTGGAAAATATGTTCATTATTTATTACTGTACATCCTTCTGATTTGTTTTTCATCAGTATTATCTTGACTATTATTAACCTTGGAATTTCAATAAAGAAACTAATGCTTAATTTGGGACTTAGTTGGGATTGCAAACAAACTGCAAATTCCTTGAAGTTCAGTTACCTGTTAAGATTTGGTTGGGATTTCAATTAATCTGTAAATCCGTCTGGGGTTCCTTGCCTGTTTTACAATATTGAGTCTTTCAATCCATGAAATTGGAATTTCCATTTATTTAGGTCTCCTGTAATTTTGCATATGCTATACTCCTCAGTATAGAGGTCTTGCAAATCCTTCAGCACATTCATATTTATATTATGTATTTTATTTATTAAATAATATTTAAATAATATTTTATTAAGTTTATTTTCTATGTGAATTGACTACACATTCTTCAGCAGAACATATGAACACTTTTAGTTTTTACTGTATTTTTACAGAACACTGATTATATTTACTGTTTTTTTCTCATTGCAGTTTTGCTAAATTGTATTTTTTAAAATATATCCATTTTATTAAAATATTTTATTTAACAACATAAAATGGTTTATAAATTTTTGATATATTTAGTGCAGGTAGATTCTGTTTTTAGTTTATTTTGCATTTTATGACTTACCTCCCTCCATCTTTTTATTGTCTTCTATTCACATTAATTATTCATTATTTTCAAAAATCTTATGTTGGCTTTGGTATTATTCTAGTTTCAAAAGTCTTTTTCTTTTTTCTTTTTTTTTAAATTTTTATTGCATTTTAGGTTTTGGGGTACATGTGCAGAACGTGCAAGATAGTTGCATAGGTACACACGCGGCAGTGTGTTTTGCTGCCTTCTGCCCCTTCACCCATATTTGGCATTTCTCCCCATGCCATCCCTCTTCCGCTCCCCGCACCACTGTCCCTCCCCTACTTCCCCCAATAGACCTCAGTGTGTGGTACTCCCTTCCCTGTGTCCATGTGTTCTCCCGCCTATGAGTGAGTATATACGGTGTTTCCTTTTCTGTTTTTGTGTCTCTATTTTGCTACATTTATATCATTTTTATCATTTTCTTTATTTTTCATGGCTTATCTGTCTCTTATTTCAAGTTTTTAATTACTTATGCATGTATTTGGGAAATACTTTTTTCCAAAAATGTTACACAAGCTTTCATTCATTTAATGAAATAAAAGCTTGTATAACAGAAGACACTTAGATAAAAATACTTTTGGCATATAAAGCAATATCATTATTTCCAAAATCATTATTTTGGGTTCAATTTTGTAACCAAAATATATTTTATTATCGTTTCCTTAATAACTGAGTTTATATCTATCTATCTATCTATCTATCTATCTATCTATCTGTTTATAAATCCTCATCCTTTTGTTGTTTTATAGGTTTGTTGACATTTTTATTATTTCTATAAGCCATTACACTTTTAAAAGCATAGCTTATCAATTTTAATTTTATAGTAAATAATTAAGGAGGCAGCAGAAAATAAACTAAAATACATAAAAATTAATAATTCTAACTTACATTAATTTTATAAGGGTAGAGTAATAAAGAAATGCCTTTAAATATAAAGAAATGTATTTAACTTTAACTTTAACTTGGAGCTGAGATTAACAAAAATTTTGCAAAATCTATATATAAGAGTTAAAAAAAAACTTAAAAACAGCCCTGAAAATCACGTAAGTAAATTTGTACTAATGGGAAGTCACAAATTTTTCTTGTTCATACAAATATTAGTTCCTTTAATTTAATTTATAAATTTAAAATAATCATAATAAACGTTTCACAAACCTTTTAGGTGGAGCTAAAGAAAGTGATACTAAAGTTTTATAAAATATAATAAAAGAGTAACTAGATAAAAACATTAAAAAAGGGCCTATTTCTACAAGATATTTAAAATGTGCTATTTGCACATATTAAAGTAGGTATTTTATAAAATATACACACATTAAATTTATACTATATAATATATATTATAAAATATTTATAATCAAAATAATGTATTGGCACATGAATAGGCAAATGAATGAATCAAACTTTTGACTATAAAATATATATTTGGAAATATATTTCATTATACACAATGAATCAAAGACTAATATTTAAATTAATAAAAATTAAAATTAATGGAAAATTATATGAATGAACAAAAGTATATCTGTACCATGTATCATATACTACAAATAAGATATACAAATATAAAAGGTAAAAACATACAAGTAGTGATATAAACCTAAACAAATATAATAAAATCTGAATGTAATTAAGTGAAAGATTGATACATTTGACCACATAAATTATTTCTTGAATCTTTCCATTTCAACAAATGCCACAAACCATTATAAAACAGTAAAGCAAATGATACTTTGAAAAAAAGTATTAGAAAGTATATCAGAGATAAAGACTAATAACCTAATATATAAATAACTAAAATATTAAGGCTGGAAGTAATAGCAAATGCTCACAACAAAATTGAGCAAAACACATAAAAAGACCATTTTTCAAATATAATGTTAAAATGACCATTAAAAATTGTAAAAGTCAATTATACACAAAAGAAGATAAATGAAAATTAAAATGACAATGGAACATACCTTATTGTAAAAGAGTAAATGCTTTGATCAGGACAAAGGCAAAATATCTACTTCCATCCATTTCATTCAGAATAGTATTGGAATTCTAGCTACTGAATTAAAAAAAAAAAAACTTTTAAGAAGACATAAGGATCAGGACACAAAAGGTAAAATTGTCTTTAATAGCAGATGGCATTATCATTGAAGTAGAATATCTCTAAAATATATGAAAAAATCTCTAGAATAAGAAGGCAGTTCAGCCAGGTCAGTGGATACAAGATCAAAATCTAAAAATTAATCCCCTTTTAATACACTAAAAATGAATATGAAGAACAAAACCACAGGATAACTTATCATCAATTCGAAGAAAACCAGATACTTACTTATAGCCATAGTTAAACATGTATGTTGGAAGCTACACCACAGTGATCAAAATAATTAATGCAGATTGATACTGTGCTCATAGACTGAAAGACTCAATATGGTAATGAGGTCAATACCCTCCCTGTACATTTTATTTATAGGCTTAAAATAATTTCTATCAGAATCTTAGCAAGGTTTTCAGTAAACATAAACTAGTTTATTCTAATAGAGATATGGCAAGTCATAGGCCATAGTTTAGCTAAAGCAGTCTTGAGAAGGAGGAATAAAGTGGTACAAATTACTCTATGTGATCTTATGACTTACCATATAACTAGATTATGTAGGAAGAGTGACCTGGCATAGCAATAAACATATACATCAAGGGAATAGAAAAGAACACCCTAAAAACAGCTGACACAAATACATTCGATTAACTTTTGACAAAGTTTTAAAGGTAATTCAACAGGGGAAGGATAGCCTTTTCAACAAATGGCACAATTTGACATCAATAGGCAAACAAGGAAACAAACAAAATCCACTCTAACATCTTTGGAGAAAAACACACAAGATAAAATCTTTGGGATCAAAGGCTCTGCAAATAATTTGTATAAATAGCACTAAGATAGTTCAATCTATAAAATAAAACAAAAGGTGCACTTTACCTCATCCAAATGAAAACCTCTTGCATTGGAAAAGTTCATGTGAAGAGAATGAAAAGACTAGCTGAAGATGAGCAGAATATATTTTAAAAATCACTTGTATTGCAAAAGACAAGTAACCAGAAAAAATACATATATATGATATAAAAACTTTAAACCTCAAGAGTAGAAAAAAGACAATTCAATCAGAACGTAGGCAAAAAAAAAATACGTACAGACATTTCACTGAAGAGAAAATGTAGTGGCAAACATAAATAAAAGCATGTTTAATTTCATTATCCATTAGGAAGATTCAAATTAAAGCCACAATGATATATTCCCATATCGTATTAGAATAAATAAAATATAATTGCAATACCAAATACCAAATGCTGGTTCATAACACTGAAAAATAAGATCAATCATGTATTACTGGTAGAAATGTAAAAATTTAGTAAAAATAGTAGAGATATTCTTTAAAACAATTTGGAAATTTGATATTAAATGAAATGTTCAATATCCCAGAAATCCCACTCTTGTACATGTAACCCCAATTTTACATAGATTATGTTCGCACAAAATCCTCTCTATGAATGTTTATGTAAGCTTTAATTGTAATAGCTAAAAACCAAAAAGAGCCCTGATTTTCCTCAATAGGGGAATAGCTAAACACTGATGCCTCCATGCCACGGAATGTAACTCAACAATATAAAGAAACAAATGGTTCTTGCATGCAACTTGGCTCAGCAAAGATGCCCAATCCATGCTGTATGATTCTATTTATATAACATTTTAGATATGAGAAAAGTTTGGAAATGGAGTGCAGAATATGTATTTTTGGTTGTTGACGGCATGGGGTCAGTGTGGGAGGTTGATTTTGCTGTAAAAGGGCATCGCCAATGTTCTTTTTGTGATAAAACAGTTCTGTATGTACACTATAGTGGTGGATCCATGAACCTACTATTTGATATGACTGTGTATAACTAAACACACACACACACACACACACACACACACACACACCCCTCAAATGAATACAAATGTAACTCAGAAAATAATGTGAATGAGATTGGAACTGTATCTATGTCAATCTTCTGACTGACATATTTTAGTACAGTTTGTAAGGTACTTCCCCCTCTTATGAAAACTGAGGAAGAGTACATGACATCTTTCTGTGGTATTTCTTACAACTGTGGGTAAACCTATAATTATCTCAATAAAATTTTCTAAACAAAATAATTACCCTGAGACATTGTCTCAACTGTCAAACTGGGAAATTACAAAGCTTGACAGTATATTTTGTTGGTGAGTGTGTAGGGAAAGAATCACTCAATATATTTCCTGTGGAAAATGAAATGATTACAACACGTGCAGAGAACAATTTGGTAATATATAATAAAATGACATGTGTGCTTACTTTCTGATCCAGCAACTATAATTCTCAACATTTTCCTGACTTTAACCCTCCAACGATACCAAATACATATTGACAGGTTTAGAGTTCTGTTTGCACTTATAGTATGTTAGAAATAACTCAAACTTTGAAATATGGGGGAATGATTAAGCTGTAGTTCTACTATATTTACAATGGAGAAAATAGATGTACTACAGATTTGTATTATGCAACTGTTGAAAAATCATAAAGTATCTGTATTAATTAAAACCAAAAAGAATTAGTCCCAAAGTGTAATTTAAGAAAGATAACAACACTTAAAAGATTGCTAAATTATCATATCACTGCCTATTGAATAATAAATCCAAAAGCAGTATCTACTTATTAAAAAAAAACAAAACAAAGAAAAAGAAAATATAAGCCAGAAATTACTGTGAGTGATTACAAAACAGGAATGGTTGGAAATGTAATAAAAGAATGAATGGTAGGAACAAGATAGAATAAATATGGGAAAGTGATACTTATCTAAATACACGTTTTTGCATTTTTCATTTTTCCACCATGTCATTATTTTCTTATCATAAAACATTTCTATGAAAATACTGAGGAATAGCAAAATCTACAATGGAAGATAAACAAAATCAAAGGATTCAACTGCATTTTAAACATGAGGTGAGTACTTTAATCATTGCCATTTTAATGATGAGGAGGAATCTGAACCACTGCTGTGATTTTCTGAATCTGAGGTATATGTTTAGAAATACTAAATAATCAGTAGTTAAAATAATTGCCTTAACAACAATTCTAAGCACATTACTTGCACCTGTCTGAATAATCCAGTGTAGTACAGTATATTTAGTGTAGAGAATTTCACTCTTCTCAGTTACTATGTGGAACAGTGAACCCAGAATTCACCAAACTGCTGAATAATAATATGAAATGGCATTTATTTCAATAATTAGAAAAAAACAATTACAATGCAGTTCTATTCAAATAGATATGCCAAGAGTATATGTTAAGTTGCTATTTCTACTACAGACTAACTCAATAAATTAGAGAAAGCTTGTAGTTCATTAAATATATTTTTTTTATAAATAGGAATAAAGTATATTTTACATATATCTAAACAGCATAAAAATATTTGTACTCTTATTTCAACTTTTATCCACTATGATTCTGTGATTGCAAGTAACAAAATTTAAAAATTTGCATAACTAAAAATGATGCCAAAATTAATATTTTGGAATAGTATGGGGCAGTGCAGCTAAAGAAAATACTGAAATGCAAGTTTAAGAAAAGATGGAAACCTGGCATTACAGAGATGTGGGTTTAGGTTCTAATAGATGTTGGGTATGGGCCAGCACTGTCTGGATAAATCAATTCTAATTAAAGTTTATATCGTGATTCTTAACTCATAACTGCAAGTTTTAGCCTAAAAAGTTCAAATGACGTAACTCAGATCCAGAGACCACACTTGCCTAAGGGCACATTGATTAGGAGCCCCAAGTAAACAAAATAAAGAAAAGGACATTCTCCAGAGTGAAATAGGAAGGTGGAATAGACACTGTACAGATAAAAGCAAGGATGTTAATACAAATTAAAAGAAAAAAGAACATGAGAAACAATTAGATTCCATTGTTTACATATTTATTTATTTTGTGTGAAGCCACCTATGAGGTAATGCATTTTAACTTTTGAATTAAGAATAATCCCCAAGGAAAAGTTGTTTCACTAATTGAGATGTTATTGTTGTTGTTTTGAAATCTGACAATCAGTTTCAGAATGTATCCTCAAATCAAACATATTCACTTATTATAAACTAATATTTAAAAAATAAATTATTTTATTATCAGTTTATTCATGTAGAAAAATACTGAAAATTATAGAAACGACATTAACTTAATGCTAAAAGATTACATTTAATATACTCTAAATAGTTATTCTAAAGCCATAATGGTGATTGAGACACTGTTACAGTACTGGAAATCAGATAAACATACACCTACACATATATGTGCAAACTTCATAATTTTATTGTCTGATTTTGTACATTTGTCCATTTTATTGGGCTTTATTTGTGGATATCAGTTATTAAAAGCTCAATAAAATATAGCCTAATGCCATGCAATTTAGAATGCTTAGCATATATTTAATTAGATTGAATCCATAAATTATTTGGAATTCATAAGAATGGGTTCTATATAAATACAACATTTTTAACACTTCAAAACTATGAATGATATATAGATTTAAATAGTGTAATGAGACGTACAAATCAATGTAATACATATTTGAGATTTTTTTCTTAAAGTGGGTGAGTAACCTGTTTTCAAAAATTGATTTAAAATCCCAGGAACTGTGTAAGACTGATGTTTGGGTTTCTATACACTTCTGAAAGATTATGTGACAGCTTTGAATTTTTATGCCATTTTGACCTAAACACTATGTCCTTTCAAATATGCATTTATGATATAAGTCCTTAGAAGCTAGTGGAATTCTCAGAATTATTCCTTCCCTGACATGGAAGCATGAGGTACAACACCATTTCAAAGATACCATTTACAGTGAGACAAAGTGTGTGATGGTTAGTATGTGACCTCCAGCAATGCCAGAAGTGCTTTATAGACAAGTTTGTCTTCTTACTCACCAGGTCATTTTGATGCACGTATCATTCCATCTTGGTCTGACCAACATGTATCCATGTCAACCCCACCTGGAGTAGAAAGTATGTTGTCTCTGAATCTATCTTTCCTATGCCTTAGTCCATAAGTTGAGGTCCTGCTTTCTTTGATACTTTATTTTAGATACTAGACAGTAATATGAAAAGATGGAGAAAAAAACCATAAAATGAAACAAATGTTTTATAGTCATCTGTATGACTTCCATCATTTATATATTTTTATCAGGTTTTCACTTTATCCTATGTAAAAAGTAAACAAAGTGAGAAACTAAACAAGAAAAAAATAAAATACAATAAAGATAATAATGAGTGCAGAAAATATAAATTGTATATATGGTTTGAGAGACCAGGCATAAGAGGAATTAGGCATCTTGCTTTGGGACAAATAATCTTTAAAAAATAAAACGTTGCTTAGACAAGCATAAATGGTTGGTATTCAGTTAAAATTCTCATATAGCATTTATTCTTTATATGACATTCTTTCAAATCGTTTTCAGAATGTGGACTTTTGTGTCTGTTTTAAAATTTGTTTGGGGAATAGATGTAGCTCACTGGTATACAAACTATGGCCCATAGGCCAAAATTGGTCCATTATGTATTTATGTAAATAAAATTTTGAGGCCGGGAGCGGTGACTCAAGCCTATAATCCCAGCACTTTGGGAGGCCGAGATGGGTGGATCACAAGGTCAGGAGATCGAGACCATCCTGGTCAGCATGGTGAAACCCCGTCTCTACTAAAAATACAAAAAGATAGCTGGGCGTGGTGGCGCGTGCCTGTAATCCCAGCTACTCAGGAGGCTGAGGCAGGAGAATTGCCTGAACCCAGGAGGCGGAGGTTGCGGTGGGCAGAGATCGCGCCACTGCACTGCAGCCTGCGTAACAAGAGCAAAACTCCGTCTCAAAAATAAATAAATAAAAATAAAATAAAATTTTCTTTCAACAAAGATGTGACTATTTATCTGTACACTGTCTACAACTATTTCCATGCTAAAATTACAGAGAACCAGTTTTCTCAGAGGCCGGATAGCCCAGGAAGACTAAAATATTCACTTTCCGACCCTTTACCGAGTATGCTTGCCAGTTCTTGGTCTGGCTGATGATTCATTCCTGAAATGCCTATATGTCAGTTACTTTAGACCTACTTTACAGTGCAAAATACTGGAATGTGCATTGTTTGTGTTGATAAAATTACATGAGATAACAATAGTTGAATTTATGTACTAGCATATGAAAATCGTAAAAATATTCTCAGAGGATTGAAAATATTATAAATTATATTTGATGATGCTCAGAGAGAGATTATTTCAACCCCAAAAGCAATATTCACTTTTAGAAAAAGTTTTATTTATTTTCACTAATTGATTACAGATGCAAAATACTTTATCTTGTAATGGTATCAATCAATGCCTAAGAACAAGAACAAGAAATGTGGCATCAAATGTACTTTTGAATAAATGATGGTGTTATATCACCAAAGTTTGCATAAAATACAATTTTTTTAAAAAATCATAAAATAGAAATGTATTAACAGTAAATCTCAATAAAATTTATTAAAGGTCAGCTTTTCATAAAATATTTATCTTTTACATTTTAAAGGAGAACATAATTAATATCAAATTTTACTTTTAATCTATAATTTAATATAATATTCAAATGAATTTTAAGGGATAATTAAACCAGAACCTATTCAATAAAGGTTAAAACTTTCTAATGCTCTATTCAATATTTAGATGGAGACATAAAAAATTTCAACTCAAATTATCTGTTTTTCTTTTCTTCTCTTAGATATGTCAGCTCAAATTTCCTAAAACAGTTTCCTTTGTAACACATTTCTTTTTTTGAAAAATACTGTTGAGGATATGTCTTTGGTTCAAGAATATTTGTATTTTGGCAAACTTTTGTCAAGGTTATTGTTTCAACTAAAATATTTATAGAATTTTACCAAGTCCAATTATATTTTTTTCTATCATAAACTACATAAATGTACCACATCTTCAACTTCAACTGGAAAAAGTTTAAATTTAACTAAAGAATCATGATGATAGTCAATTTGCTCAAACTTTACAGATAAAAGTGAGAGAAAATCTTGTTTAAATATATTTGGTCTCATACATTGATGCAGTTTTAGATTCTGCTAGCCACAGGGACTCCAAAAATGACATCAGGACGAGTTTCCCTCTCGCACTTCACTGTCCTTTATTTTTGCTCTGTCTTTATTCACAGATGGAATGTCTTCTTTCAGACGACAGTATTTGCATGAAGAGGAAAATAGATTGAGTCTGGTAGTGTTGTAAGTCTATGTATCAAGAGTAGGCAGGGAGCAGAAGTCTTTGGTCTAAGTTACCATGTCTAACCCTGAGCTGAAACATAATTACGAAAAGGAAATAATTGGCTTTTATTGAAGGAAAGATAATTCATGATGGGGAGCCAAAGATCAAATAAATCTTTACTCAGTAAGGTTTCAACTTGTTACATTAAAATCAAAGAGAAAATAGAAAACAGCAATTTCCCCTTAGACATACGTATCATATGAGTTTTTTATTTAAAATGCACTAGTTATAATACGGCAACTAGAAAAGCTTATGGATTAAGGTGACTGGTTAGTATTATCTTTTGGGCTGTCCCTAGAAAAATTATTAGAAAAAGACAAAGTAGTTAACTAATAAGCTAATCAGCAAACAATGTAGCCTATGGAATGGCAATGAGAAATCAACTGCATCACAGCAATGAATGAGAACTAACAATTTTGATTCTGAAAAATGTTAATAAGTCAAAATGATCACATATGGATACCATCATCTCTTAAAAGCAAACAACTCTCAGTTGTTCAAATTATTAAGAACTTAAGATGAAAAAAATGAAAATGAACATAGGAAAAGAGTCAAAACTGCATACTATATACATTATTTCAGTTATATGGAGGATACTATACAGATTAAAACTGTCTGTATTTCAGGTGTAAAGTATAATGTTTTCATATACGCACACACACACACATTGTAAAATAACTATGACAATCAAACTTGTTAACATATCCATCACTTCACAAAGTTATGATTTTTTGTGGTGAAAACACTCAATCACCACATTTCTCGTATATTTAGTTGGTGCACAAGTAATCATGTTTTTTCCATTACTTTTAATGCAGTTTTGGTTTCTAGGCCTGACCTAGCTCAGGTACTCCAAAAATGACATCAGGACAAGTTTCCCTCTTCTATTTCCGTCTTCTTTATAATCACTGTTTCCTATAGTCACCGTCTCCTACGTAGTCTCCTACAGTCACTATCTTAACTTACTTCTGTTTCTATAACAGAATATCTGAAACTTGGTTTTTATATACATAGCCATCATTTGTTCAACCCCTGGTTCTGCATTCTAACATAGCAGAGCAGGTAAAGGGGAAATCAGGCATATCCAAAGAGAAGAAAATCAGAGGGGCGTCCAGGCCAAACCTGTTCCCATGAGAATTAATCCACTGCCACAGTGGGGAGAAGTCACTGACTACCAGGAGAACAGTAGCAAGCCACTCATGGGGGCTGTAACTCCACAAACCAAACATCTCCCACTAGACCTCACCACCCAATACTGCCACACTTGTGATCAAATGTCAACACGGCTTTAATGGAGACAAGTAAACAGTATCCAGATCATAGCAGCCATCTTGAGGTAAACTAGATTTCTAGAATGTATTAATCCCAAATAAGTGAACCTCTTTATCCTTGACCAATGTCTCCCCATTTTCCTACTTCCCAGCTCCTAAAAACCACTCTTTGCTGCTTTCATAAAAAAACTTTGGAGTTTTTAAGATTCCATATATGGTGAGATCATGCAGTATTTCTCTTTCTGTATCTGCTTTATTTCAATTAACATAGTGTCTTCAAGGTCATCTATGTTATTGTAAATGGCAGAATTTCCTTTTCTTAAGGTTGAGTGATATTCTATCATGATTGTGTATATATGTATAGGTGTCCATTTATAGGTCAATTAACATTCAGGTTTTTTTTCTATGTGTTGGCTATTTTGAATAATTTCACTACGAATATGGGAGTGCATATATTTTGAGATACTGATTTCAGTTTTTCTAGATATATGTCCCAGAAATGGGATTGCTAGAACATATGGTAGTTCTGCGTTTTGAGAAATCTCCATATAGTTTTCCATAAAGGCGATATTTATTTATATACTAACCAGAAATGTACAACAGTCCCCATTTCTTCTCGTCATTGACAACACTTACTATATTTTTTTGATAATATCTATTATTTTAACACACGTAAGCTAATACCTTTTTTCTTTTTAATTTATTTTTACTTTTAATTTTTGCAGGTGAATTATATATATATTTTAATATATGTATGTATATATGTGTATGTATATATACATTTACATATATATGTATATATACATATATTAACATATATATACATATATATGTAAAGATATACATATATACATACATATATATATACACACACACATTATATATATATATATATATATATATATGTATGTACTATATATTACATGAGCTATTTTGATACAGGCATGGAATGTGGAGTAAGCACATCATGGAGAACAGGGTAACCATACACTCAAGCATCCTTCCTTTGAGTTACAAACAATTCAGTTACACTCTTAGTTATTTTAAAATGTACAATTAAGTTATTATGGACTATAGTCACTCTGCCAGGCTATCAAATAATAGTCTTACATATTCTTTCTATTTTTTTGACCATTGACCCATTAACTATCTCCATCTTCCCACCACCGTTTCAAGCCTGTGGTAACCATTCTTCTACTTTCTCTGTCCATGAGTTCAATTGTTTTTATTTTTTAAATTTGCTTACAAGTGAGAACATGCAATATTTGTCTTTCTGTGACTGGCCTATTTCAGTTAACATAGTGATATCTAGTTTTATTACTGTTGTTGCAAATGACAGGATTTTATTATTTTTTATGGCTGAAAATCACTCCATTGTATATATGTACTACATTTTTTATATCCATTCTTCTGTTGATAAAGAAATTGAAGAATATACTAAAAATGACAAAAAATACATTTCTGGGTTGGAAGAATCAATATTGTTTAAATGTCTATACTACCGAAAGCAATATCATTGCGGTTTTGTTTTGCATTTCCCAGTAGCAATGTGGTGCACCTGATTTACCTAAACTTGTAAGCCATGTGCATGTCTTCTTTTGACAAATGTCTATTCAGGTTCTTAGCCCATATTTTAAATTTGGTTGTTTTTAGGCTACTGAGAGACTTGAACTCCTGATAAATTTAACACATTAACATTTTATCAGATATATGGTTTGAAAATATTTTCTACCATTTCAAAGGCTGCCTTTTTTATTCTGTTAATTGTTTGCTTTCTTATGCAGAAGCTTCTTAGTTCCATGTAATGTCACTTGTCTATTTTTCATTTGAGATTTTGCTTTTGGTGCCATTTTCAAAAATCATTGACCATATCACTGTCAAGAAGCTCTTTCCCTATGTTATCTTTTAGAAGTTCTCCAGTTTTGGGTCTGATATTTAAGTCTTTAATCCACTTTGAGTTTATTTTTGCATATAGTTAGTGAGGGATACATGTATTTACTTGCCAAAACCAGACTGTAGAAACAGAAAGGGATATTTTCTCTACCAATGCACATTGTGCAAGGCCCCACAGATCATGAAAAGTCATGGAACCATGATATCCCTAAAGGAAACCAATAAAGTTCTAGTAACCAACCTTCCAAAATGGAAATATACACATTGCTTGACACTGAACTGAAAACAGACATTTTAAGGAAGTGCAGCAATGCACTAGAGAACAGAGATAAATAACTGAAAAATCAAGAAAATAATACATAAACAAAAATAGAAGTCAAACATAGGGTTAAAAGTTATTTTTTTAAAAAAAGAGCCAAACAAATTATAAGGCTGAAAGACAAATGAAATAAAAAAATACAATACAACTGAATTTTCTGCATGTGAAAGTTGTTTTCCTAATGGCATTTATTAAATTGACTGTCTTCATTGTGTGTTCTTGGCCCATTTGTCGAAGCTCATTTGACTATACATGTGTGGATTTATATCTTGGCACTTTTTAATATTCCATTGGTTTATATAATGGTTTTTATGATGGTCTTTCTGTTTTAATCAGTGTCGCTTTGTAATATGTTTTGAAGTCAGAAGGTGTGATACCTCCAGTTTTGTCCTTGCTCAGCATGGCTTTGTCTACCTGGAGACTGAAGTGGTTCAGTGTGTATTTTGGTATTTTCTTTTTATATCTATAAAGCATGTCATTGGCATTCTGATACAAATTGCATTGAATCTGTAGGTCACTTTGGATAATATGTTTAATTTAACACTATTAATTCTTTTAATCTATGAGCATGAGATAAATGTTCATTTATTTGTATGTTTAATTTTTTTCATTAATGTTTGTTTTTCTGCCCTTGTTTCTTCTCTGTAAAATTTCCACAATGCATATATTGGTTTGCTTTATTGTTTCACATAAGTTACATACTTTCTTCACTCTTTTTTATTCTTTTTTTGTCTTTGGATAATTTCAAAAAATCTATTTTTGAGTTTACAACTTCTTTCTTTGTTTGAATTAATCTGTTGTAAAGCCCTCTATTTTATATTTTGTTCATTTGTTTGTCTTTTAGCTCCAGAACCTGTTTGGTTCTTTTTTATAATTTTTATCTCTACATTCAACTTCTAGTTTAGTTCATGTTTTGTTTTCCTGATTTCATCAAGTTATTTATTTTTGTTGTTTTGTACTTTGCTGCACTTCCTTAAAATATCTGTTTTCAAATCAATGTCAGGTAATGTATACATCTCCACTTTTGGGTGTTTGTTTACTAGAGTTTTATTAGTTTCCTTTAGGGATGTCATGTTTCCATGATCCTTCATGATCTGTGTAGCCTTGCTTTGTTGTCTATGCATTGGTATAGTAAATGCCTCTTCCTGTTGTTACAGACTGGTCTTGCCAGGTTAAAGACCTTTCCCTGCCAGATTCTCAGCCTAATGGGACTTCCTACAGGATCACAGTTGAATGGAGCTAGAATAAATCACACATCTGTTGTTAGATCTTCCGCTGAATTTATATTTGAGAGGCCTGTTATCAAGCACATAATCAGGTCTAGTTCCTGCCAAATCACCAGGTGGATAGGACCACTATCTTGGACCACAGTTCAGTGGGACTAGAGGCAGATTACTAGGCCTATTACATGTCTGCTATCAGGTCTCACACAATGGGCCTGTTGCTATTGGTGCACAAAGTTCAGAAAGCTCCTGTCAGATCCCTAAGCACCTCCTGTTGGATCCATGGAAAGGTTCCAGGGCAAGCAACAAGACTACCTCTGGGAGTGTAATGGGCTTTGGTTGGGGCTAAATCACAGGGCTCCTTCAGGGTCCACAGCTGGATTCAAGGTTGTAAGTCTGTTACTGAGGGTCCTGATTGTCATAGATCTCACCAGCTCTCTGATTAGAGGGGATTTTCTACAGACCATGGTAAAATGGGACTGAAGCCAGGTCAAAGGACTGCTTCAACAGCCCTACCACAGTCAGGTTTGAGATTAACTGGCATGGTACCAGGGTCATGGACAGGAGTGTTTCCTACAGGGTCCCTGGACAGGTTGGATTGCCCCTGGACTTTGGTAGAATAGGGCTATAGGCTGATTCAGACTACAGTCAGGTCAAGGTCAGTGAACCTGTTACTGAGGGCATGGACAAGTATGTCTCCCACCAGTCCATTAGCGGTCAGAGCTGTCCCAAGACAGCAGCAAAGCAAGGCTAGAACCAATTCTGAGGGATGCTTTAGGGTCCACAGCCAGGACTTCATTTGGTGAGCCTGCTACCACGGACACAGACAGGTGTTGCTGGATCACTGGGTGGGCAGGGCTTACTCTATAACTCATTAGAATAAGATCGGAGCTGGGTCACAGAGCCCCTTCAGAATCCTCAGTTGGGCCTGAAGTCAGTGGTCCTGTTACCAAGGATGCAGAAGGGTTTGTCTTCCTCTAGCTCCTTGGGTATGTAGAACAACCACTAGACTATGGTAGAGAAAGGCTACGGCAGGATTACAAAGGACCTGCAAAGTCCACAGCCAAAAATGGATCATAAGGCCTGTTACTGAGGGTGCAGATGAATGTGTTTTTTTTTTCTGGGTTCCTTAGAAGAGGAGGCTAGTTGCAGGATCATAGCAAAGTAGTGCTGGAGCCAAGTCCATAGGGAGACAGAGCTGCTTTCAGTGTGGGCCTAAGACCACAGTCAGTGAGGCTGCCACCAACGCACAGTCCTACATACTCAGGGCAGTCCTCCTCCATCTTGGGCTTCTCTGATATTTCACAAGTTTCTACCTAAATGTCAGAGCTACTGAAAAGCCATTTTTGTTGGGGAGTGGCTGCCAGATCATTGTTTGTGTAGAAGAGATGTGAGTTGAGATACCTCCTATTCCACCATCTTACTGAATACATACTATGTACTTTAGAATAAATAATTTATCTCTCAAAAATATAACTTGGTTACTGCCAAATTATACTCTTAAAATAAAAATAATCTTAAAAGAATAATTGCCCATATGCTTTTCCAAGTAGTATACTATATACAGAGTTAATAAACAAATTATAAATTTATTTTGTCAGTAAATACTCCTTTAGGTCTAACACGTAAAAGTAATCCCAACACTTTGGGAGCCAAAGCAGGAAGATCACAAGGTCAACAGATTGAGACCAGCATAGCCAACCTGGTGAAACCTGTGTTCTACTAAAAATGCAAAAAATTAACTGGGTGCAGTGGCATGTACCTGTAGTCCCAGCTCCTCAGGAGGCTGAGATAGGAAAATTGCTTGAAATTGGGAGACGGAATTTGCAGTGAGCTGAGATCAGACTGTGGCAATCCAGCCTAGGTGACAGAGTGAGACGCTGTCTCAAAAAAAAAAAAAAAAAGTAATTCTTAATACTGTTACTGGAGATAATAGGCTCAGGTGGGTGGATCACTTGAGGTCAGGAGTTGAAGATCAGCCAACATGATAAGACCCTATCTCTATTAAAAATTAAAAAAAAATAGCCTGGCATGTTGGTGTATGTCTGTAATTTCAGCTACTCTAGAGGCTGAGGAGGAGAATCACTTGAACCCAGGAGGTGGAGGTTGCGGTGAGACAAGAACTCACCACTGCACTCCAGCCTGGGTGACAAAGCGAGCAAGACTTTGTCTCAAAAAAAAAAAAAAGAAGTAAGGGTTTCTATGTACATGTTATAAAGTACATTTGTCAGCAAAGCACACTGCCACGTGTGTACCTGTGCAACTATCTTGCATGTTTTGTACATGTACCCCAAAACCTAAAATGCAATAAAAAATAATAATAATAAAGACTATTTTTCTTATATTGTCATACATTTATTTCAAGTCTAAATGAAATAAAAAAACCTTGAAACTGATTAGGTAATGATACATTTCCATTGGAATGTTTATTGCCATATAAAACATTTAATTAATTATCATATAATTTCCACTAAATAACATCAATACTACAATATTGAAACTATTATTTCACAACTTTATAATTAACAGAACTCTTGTTTATGACCTCCAGGTTCTAGTTAAGTTAATGCCAAATGATGACATTTGGCATAAAGTAAGTTGTAATTTATCTCCAAATCTTGCAATATCCACCAAACATGTCCCAAATTTGTGAGTTTCTCTAGGATTTACCCTAAAAAAATTGTTTATTTTCAAGAGGAACAACAAATTTTGTGGAAATCTAATTATTTAGTACTTCATATTTTTGTGTGAGATTCTTTCTCATGTCACACTGCTTAATGATCCTAGGAGACTAAACATGCTTTAATAATAAAATAGAACAATTTCCTTTTCTATAATGTCAACAATACTCTTTACCAACAAATATCTGAGAACCCATGATTGTCATTTCTTTCTTTATGGTGATTCAAAGTAATATAATTGGGGAAATATCTGTTACTTTTAAATTATTAATTCAAATTTGATGTGATTAAATATTCAAATAACAAAGTAAAAATATTTTTATGTAAAATATAAAGGTATATATTTCTGATAGGCAGGGATGCTCACCACTGTACTAACAAGGATAGTGGCTATATTGAACAATAGCATTTAGCTTCAAATAGCTATCAGAAGGATATTGAGTATTTCCAACACAAATAAATAGTAAAAGTTTGAGATGATGGATATGAAAATTACCGTGATCTGATCACTATATATTATATGTATCAAAACACCACATATTTAAATCATATGTTCATTAAATAAAGCACAGAAAAAGAATTTTGGAAACTGACAGAAAAACATAGACCAGTAATTGGAAAATATAACCAATAATTGATCATATTCTAAGGAAACAAACAGTTAATATATGGATATCCCAAAATATGATTGAATCAGAACACCATCTGAAAAATATTTTACCAAAAGCCTTCATGCAGTTTACTGGCATTATCTCAGGTTTATCTAAATTGTGTTTATAACCTTAGTATACAGACCATAATTAGGAAAAGATTTAGAGATGTGTAGGGACTATCATGTAAGAATGAAGGAAATGTCATAAACATGCATCTTAGTACCAAGTTAACATATTTATTTATTCTATATAAATGAATTGATTAATGCTGAGCACTATTCTATCTGGGAGAATGATAAAATCTGGGAGAAAAATAGAGAAAAGAAAATCATATTTTGAGTGATTTCTAAGGTCTAATTGAAAAAGGCAAGGACAGATATGCCATATATAAGTTTAAGTGTGGTATTGTATTTACTATATTTTAAGTACTAAGTAACCAATACATATTTTGTTAAAAAAACTATTGCCATTTGCAATTTTATATGTTTCTTACAATAACTAGCAACTATGTGTGCATAAAAGTAATAGAAACATATGCACTGTTTTTCTATTTTCTTTCTTTATTGGCACAGCAATGTTATTAATGTTGTTCAATTTCAATATATTTTACCTTTACCTAACTATTATTTTTCTACCTTGTCTCACAAAAATTCACTTTAATACATTCAATAAATGTTCTTAAATGTGTTTTCATGACAAGTACATTTGTTGCTATTATTTTTAATTCACATGCAACTTTCTGTATGCTAGCACCTATTCATGTCTGCATTTTTTAAACTCAACACAAAATTTAAAAATTTCTCTGGCTTCAAGCAAGCATGATTATTTTAATCACTTAAATACGATGCATATAAGATACACATTTAATTTTATTTCCTGAAATCTTACTAAAACACCAATAGAAACTAAGAAAGAATAAATCAAACATAGGTAAAGGAGAAGTGATAAAGCTGAAACTTGGTGAATGATGGAAACCTAAGTATGAGAAGAATGTGAGAAGCGAGGGTGTATTCATATTACAGAAGCCCACCAAGGTTGTAAGAATTGGAGACTTCAGCACCCTCTAACAGTGGGTGTGGAATAGCTCAGAAAAGAAAAGCCCTGTTTAGAATCACTTCAAGGAAGTAGTTAAAACCCGAGATCATTTCCTACTCAAGTGGAAGACAAATGTCTCTGGATTCAGAATGAACAACTGAGGGATGGAATGAAAGTTCAATGCAGACGATTTTAAACGAATACCTAGAATTTAACCATTAGATATAAAGGATTTTATTTTCTATTACTCAGCAATCAAAATATTGGCAGTCAGCATTATACATGTGAGAAGACATTTCTTTCTAGGAATGTATATATCCAAGAACAAAGAAAGTCTTCTGAGGATTCCCAACCAAACTTCTGGTTTCTACACAGTCACGATAAAGTGAACCAGAATTTCATAATCTGAATCTTAATATGCACGTACAGGAGGGAATCACTAGATATTTGTCAAAATATCCCCAATTAACAAAAGCATTGTGCACACCCATATGAGGAAAACGTTGAAACATTATGTAATATACCAGAGTAGTCTCAAAAATGAGAAGATAGAGCATTTGCAGGAGAGCAAACTTCTGTGTCAAATATATCAAGTAATCCTAAGTTAATTTGTGAAAATAATAAGACTCCAATGCATATCTCAATGTTATGTATTTTCTAAAACTAGTTGTTAATTCTGTATGTTATCAGGAAATAATTTTAAGATGTGTATTAAAGAAGACCAATACAGAAAAAAAGAAATAGGTGAGGGGCATTCATATAAAATATTAAACATAATTTTTTGGTAACTGAAAACTGTCACAGTGAACAGGAATAGAGAGTGAAAGAAAATTTAAAAACCCAAAGACAGATGCAAATACATTTGGAGATACGCATATGACAAGGTAGCATCTCATATCACTGCAAAAAATAAGAAAATGATTTTAGGATTCTACTTTGTTTTTACTTTTTGTTGCTAAAGTCCACAAATCAGTGTTAGACTGTTGGATATTGTTAAACAGAACTTCAATAATTTGGTAGTATTTTTCCTATGATTGTGTTTCAATTTGGGTAATTTCTATCGACTTACTATTTTCATGGATTCTGTTTTGTTGTTTTTATTTTCAGTTATTTTTCAGGTGCATCAAAATGTTTTTCATCTCACATATTTTGGGGTTTTGTTTCTAGACTTATTTGCCAATTTTCTATAGTTTTCATGTCTCTGCTAAATTCTGTCCATTTATGCTTCATTGTTTTCCTCAAACCTGACCACATGACAGCAACATCTTTCTCCTGAGTCTTGCCTGTTCTTACATTGTCATGTCATACTTTCAAGTTAAGTTTACCTGGTTACATTGCAAAGTCAGCACTATAATGGGCTCAAAACACCACAATTTTGTATACTTTATGACTTTTTCTTATGATTTGGGTGAATGTGATATTATATTGCTTTTTTAATATCTCAAGAGGAAGAAAAAAAACATATCATTATGTTAAAAAAATATCATTAAAGCACTAGAAGGAAATAGGAGCAAACTGCCTTGTGAAGGGAAAGAACAAAACTTCCCTCAAACTGTGAAAATAATTGGCACCAAAGCCTAAAATGATAAATTTTAATAGATACAAATAAAAACTGCTTTATGGCAGAAAATACCATAAGCAGTATTAAAAGAAATCTCAACCTTGAAAATATACTTACATTACCATAGCAGCAAAATATATCTTAATATACATATAATGCCCAGTAATTGAAAAAGAGCAGACAAGTCCCGTTACTTGCCTCTTCCATATTCCAGTGGTGTACTGTCACCATCTTTTGATGTAGATCTTGGTGTCATCTTTCTGTGGTGACATCTCCTCTGACTGCTCTCTTCCTCATCTTCCTTCTTCACTTCATTGTGATTACATTGTGATTGCTATTGTCATGACATTAGGCATACCGACATAATCCAGCGTAATCTCTCCATCTCAGATTCTTTAGCCGAATCAGAAATGTTGATATATTTAAGAAGCTGTTAATCTCTCTCTCTCTCTCTCTCTCTCTCTCTGTCTCTCTCTCTGTCTCTCTCTCTCTCTCTGTCTCTCTCTCTCTCTCTGTCTCTCTCTCTCTCTCCCTCTCTCTCTCTCTCTCTCTCTCTGTCTCTCTCTCTCTCTCTCTCCCTCCCTCTCTGTCTCTCTCTCTCTCTCCCTCCCTCTCTGT
>CM052665.1:9103353-9155239 GCA_028533165.1 Leontopithecus rosalia | reverse complement strand
ATAGTCTCTTTACTACCACTCTTGTTTATCTAAACTTTACTCTGAACACCAGTCAAAACGGAAACTTTTAAAATGTTAGCAATATTACGTTACTTCGCTCAAAATCTTTAAATGGATTTCTTCTTTATCTATAGTTAAACCTAATGACTTTAGAATTCTCTAAAAACGTTACATCATTTGACACTTCAACATTTCATCTCCAATTAATCACATCTACCAGGCAGTCTCTACTGTCTCTACAAATGGCAAAACTCTTCTCCTTTAATATCTTTGCCTTGCAATTCCATGTGCCTGGAACAATCTTTCCCTTGTAGCTCTCCATGTCTGAATACCCCACTCTCGTTCTTTCTGCAGGTCACCTAAATGTCACTTTAAGTGATGACTTCTTTGATCATTTGGTTTACAGTATTCCTCTCTGTTCCTCTTTCATGTTTTATTATTCTCCATAGCGTTTACTTTCCCCTCAGAAAGGATAACTTTGTCTCTTTAATTCTTTTTGAGACGGAGTTTCGCTCTTGTTACCCAGGCTGGAGTGCAATGGCGCGATCTCGGCTCACCGCAACCTCCGCCTCCTGGGTTCAAGCAATTCTCCTGCCTCAGCCTCCTGAGTGGCTGGGATTACAGGCACACGCCACCGTGCCCAGCTAATTCCTTATGTTCTGCCAAAGTATAGCCTTCTTAAGTGTAAAGACGGTTTAATATTTTATTCACTGCTGTATCCACAACATCTGCAAGTGTCTGGCCTAGAGTGATGCTGAGTAATTATTTGACGATCACAGGCATGAATGAATTAATGCAAAACAAACTCTGCTTCCTCATGACAGCACTGTTTCGATTTATATACAAGGTGACTTTTGACCAGAACCTTTACAATTTGCTACTTCCAGCCAATTTTCATTTTAAGCCATTTGCATAATATTGCCTTATATCTATGTTTTACATCTATGGTCTGTATGCTCAAATACAGTTTAATAAACATGGCCTTGCCTATCATGTGCAGAATATAATTTTCTCTCAAATATCAATTGACTACATGGCACAGTTCTTCAACTAATCCACATGATAATTAGCCACCATCTAGAGTGAGAATATGTATGTCCTGAATGACTTATAAAAAATATATATATAAAATAATTTGCAGCTGCTGTAATATTCTTGATTTATAAAATAATTCATCTTGAGAAATACAACAAAACAAAAGACATATGAATTTCTAAATCATGTATTTGGAAAAAACACAAAAACTGTAAGTAATGAAAGAAATATATTTGTGTGTTTAAAAATATGCAAACCAACAGACTGAAAATGTTCACTTTAATGTAGGCAAAAATCACAAGAATAGGAAACTTTATAATGCAATTAGTAAGAAGAGAACTATCTGATAAGGAAGATCATTAAATAAAAACAAAAATATTAAGTAGTTTTATGACTATTCCCTGTAACATTTAAAACTAGAATCAAGAAAAACGTAGATAAGTATATTTCAAGTTTCAGCATTATCTCTTTGGATCTCAAGAACTGGAACAATCAAAATTATGTGTAAATGTTACAGAATAAAATTTGTTCTAGCTACTCAGAATGTTTACTAATCTTTGTTTCTTCTATATGTTTCCAGATTTTTGATCAGGTGAAGATAGCAAAATTAAAAATTAGTATCTAGCCAGGGTGGTGGCTCATGCCTGTAATCTCAGTATTTTGGGAGGCTGAAGCTGGTAGATCATCTGAGGTCAGGAGTTCAGGACCAGCCTGGCCAACATGACGAAACCTCATCTCTATCAAAAATATAAAAAATTAGCTGGGTTTGGTGACACATGCCTGTAGTCCCAGCTACTCAAGAAACTGAGGCAAGAGAATTGCTTGAACCCAGGAGGCGGAGGTTGCAGTAAGCCAAGGTTGAGCCACTGCACTCCAGCCTGGGCAACAAGAGCAAAACTCTGTCTGAAAAAATTTTTAAAAATAATAATAATTTGAAGTTGAATAATTTAGAAAACATGTTAAAATGCAAATTCTAATCCACTAGCCCTGGATTGAGGCCTAAGAGTCTTCAGTTCCAATAACCTACTCTTGATTGACTGCTTAATAAAGCAAGCACAAAGAGCAAAAATATTTAAATATATAAATGTACAAGGAAAATCACGAGACTCAAAACAAAATAAACATCTTTATTTCCCAACAAGAAACAAAACGTAAAGCTGTGAGGAAAAACAAAACACACACACACACACACACAAAAAAAAAAAAAACATTTGGGTTTGCTGAGGTCTAGACACTCATAAATACAGTAGCAGGATGGAACTTACTTCTCTGATTATCACACTAAAGGTACTTAATGTGAGAGGAGAAAATCGATCCACTTCCGAGTTCAATGCCAGCAGCTGCTATGTGGTTCCTCTATATTAAAAGCATGCTAAAAATTGAGGCTCATCACACTAGGCCTGATGCAGCGGCTTTAGAACAACTTGTGAGCCTAGGGATGGGGAGAGACAAGCAGCTTTCTAAGCCGAAGCAAATCCAGTTCTCCCACTGGAGTCATGGATGAATTTCTAGCACAAGTATCACTATCAAGCAGAAACAACAGTCTGTGATTACAGCTTTTGGCCCAGGAGAGAGGCTTAGAACCAGGCAGAGCAAATGCAAAATGATAAATATATGACAAAGACAGAGAGAGACATAGAAGAACAGCTCAAGTAACAAAGCAAAAAGAAACAACAACAAATATCTCCTACTCACCCAAAAAGTTAATTCAAAACCAGATTCTCAATGTATAAAGAGATCTGATCTCTAACGCTAACAAAGGCAGGCTTTCTCTTTAAAAAGTCAGATTATGTAATATGAGCAAAAAATAAGTAGTTTTTTCAATGTTTACTTTGAAAATATTCAAGAAGCCAATGTAGAAAGTCACCCAAATAGCAATCACATAAATTCAACAATTATTAATAATTTGACATGCTTGTGTGTGTATCCACACATGTATATATAATACATATACACATATAAACCCAGAGATCTATGCATGTGCTTTAGTGTATATTTGTGTATGTGTGCATGTGCACATATTTTTGAAGTATTTGTGGGAAAAAATGCACACAAAATTTCTTTACACTCCTAAATATTTTACCATCCTTTTCATAAGCACATTTATTTCTCCTACACAAATGCAACACGTTTATCAAACCTAAAGAAGGAAATAACAACTCCCCAATAAGTAACATCTTAATAATTGTTTGAATTCCCTAAATTATTCCCAATATATGTTGTATATCTTTTTAAAAATATCAAACATCCAATTAAGTCTCTCATGTTACTTTCGATCTTATATCTTAACACTTTAAATCTAGAGGCATCACTATTTCCCACCTCTTTAAGCATACATTGACTTTTATATGAAACCTGACATGCACTGTAAAAAATGTTTAATTTTCTATAGACTGAAATTTATAGTTAAAGATAACTAAATTCAGGGATGTTTTTCCATAATGCTAAGTGATATTATGAATTTTTATTGAATTACACGTTAAAACACATAACTGAGATTTGTTCAAAATTATTGATGCTATGTTTGATCTCATATGCAATTTGTAACTCACCTGCTAGGTGATAATATGACACTATAAAAATATCTTGTTTTCCATGATGTTATATCTGATATTTTTAGTTTTAGTTGGTTTCACTTGATAAGGCATATACCTATCTAAGATTATAAAATCATAATCTATTAATTTTATTCCTCCTACATTCATTATGTGAGTCTTCTATAAAATATATATTCTCCTCATCAATTGTAATGACCGGAATGTTTTATAAAATGTAAGAATATATACTTTGATTGTTTTCCTTAATAATACTCATTTCTAATATAGATGCATTACATTTACATAATTTATTTTATTTTAGGTAACTATATTAACTTCCAAAAACTACTTTCATGCTCTAATACAAAACAAACTACTAAAAATTGTTTGTGTAATGAAAATAAATGTTCGGCCGGGCGCGGTGGCTCAAGCCTGTAATCCCAGCACTTTGGGAGGCCGAGGCGGGTGGATCACGAGGTCAACAGATCGAGACCATCCTGGTCAACATAGTGAAATCCCGTCTCTACTAA
The DNA here is from genome assembly GCA_028533165.1 of Leontopithecus rosalia. Taxonomy (NCBI): domain Eukaryota; kingdom Metazoa; phylum Chordata; class Mammalia; order Primates; family Cebidae; genus Leontopithecus; species Leontopithecus rosalia. Next base: position 9,151,137 of record CM052665.1, on the reverse strand, counting down.
AGATTAAAAAATTAGCTGGGCCCGGTGGCGCGTGCCTGTAATCCCAGCTACTCGGGAGGCTGAGGCAGGAGAATTGCCTGAACCCAGGAGGCGGAGGTTGCGGTGAGCCGAGATCGCGCCATTGCACTCCAGCCTGGGTAACAAGAGCGAAACTCCGTCTCAAAAAAAAAAAAAAATGTTCAACTTAAATTGTGGGAAATTGTAGCAGAATAATCCTGTATTACATCATTCTGGCATTGCCTACATTTCTTAATTACCTAACTTGTCTGATAACACACCATTTAAAGAGCAGATGTGAAAAAGAAACATTTATATATACTTCCAAAAGTTCATTGTGGATTTCCTGTTAACATTGGATAACTAATCATGTGTACAGCTACAATTGTAGGATATAAATATGTCTATTGTTTCATAATGTTGTGCATATTTGGAGTGTAACTTTCCACACTGTTCCTTGCTATTGTAACTATTCTGTTTAATCTTCATTGGACCAGAAAATTTGAGCAGTTTTCAAATTACAGGATCGGTATATAGTCAGCTAATGACAAATAAAACTGTAAACTCTTTATTTGAATAACACAATAAATTTGTAAATTTTATTGATTAAATGTATACATCATTACATTTGACACCATAGGAACAAGAGCCAGTATCCATTTGTTTCACCTTCATTCAATATGCTAAACACTTTGCTTTTAGCTCAAGATGCTCCGAAGTTGCTTCATACTCTTCCTGGCCAGATCTACTCAGCCATTTTTTATCTGAGAAGCCTTGGATTTTTCGCTGGGTATGACATTACAAAATCAAAATATCGGTGCTAGCAGAGCTCATTTTAACTTAAGTACCATTGTTTAGTCTTATTTGTAAAAAGAATTAGGTGATATTTATTTTTTTTCAATTTGTTTTATTGTGATAAAATACATATATAATTTACCATCTTAAGCAATTTTAAGCATATAGATCAGTGGTATTAACACATTCATAATGTGCAACTGTTAATACTATCTATCTCCATAACACTTTTTATCCTGTCAAACTGAAACTCTATGCACATTAAATAACACCTTCTCATTCCCCCTAGCCACCATGCCCAGCTTGTTATAGCATCTTGAAAGGACTCAGACATAGACCTTTACTCCTTTGTAAACCGCATTGTTTGTTTTTTGTTGCCAAGTGTTAGGAGTTCCCTCTATATTCTGAATATTAATCACATATCACAGATGCAATTTGCAAATATTTTTTTTCCATTCTGCGGGTTGTCTTCATACTCCCTTGATAGTGTCTTTTGACCCACAAATGTTATTAATCATTAAGTCTAATTTGTCTATTTTTAAAATTTTATTGTCTGTGCATTGGTGTCATATCGAAGAAATAATCCAACATGAAGCTTTTGCCCTATGTTTTTTAACAAAAGTTTTATAGTGCTAGATTTTACATTTAGGTCTTTCACCCATTTTGAGTTAGTTCTTTTATATAGTGTTAGATAAGGGTCCAATTTTCTTCTTAATTGATTGATACCCAGTTTTCCCATGTCAGTTGTTGAAAAGACTATCCTTTCTCCCTTGAATTATCTTTTAACCCTTTCCAAAAATCATTTAAACATAAATCCAGGGTTTATTTTTGGGCTTTCCATTTTATTTCATTACTTTCTACGTATATTTTTATGCCAGAATCACACTGTTTTGACCTCATCTATTATTCCCCTTTAAGATTGTTTTGACTACGGGTGGTCCTGTAAGATTCCATATAAGTTTAAGACGGGATATTTATTTCTTCAAAAATTTTCATTGAAGTTTTGATAGAGATTGTATTCAATCAATATGTTGCTTTGGGTAGTATTGAAATTTAATATTTTTTTCTTTTTATACTTTAAGCATAAGTTTTCATTTAAGTCAGTCTTTTAAATTTATCATAGCAATATTATTACTAATAATATGTTACACTGTTTTTGGAAACTTTATTGATGTAAAGTCTATTTTCTGAGACATTAGCATAGCTGCATCTGTTCTCTTTTGGTAACTCTTTGTGTGAAATACTTTTTAACAACCTTTTACTTCCAATCTATTTACAAGTTTAGATCTAATGTGAATTTCCTGTAAACAGCACATAATTTAATCTTTTTTTGTCTTTTTGTTGTTGTTGTTCTGTTTGTTTTTTTAAATATATATATATATGCGTATAAGTATATATACACATATATATATATTATTGCATTTCTGGTTTGGGTGTACATGTGAAGAACATGCAAGATTGTTGCATAAGTACATACATGGCAATGTGGTTTGCTTCCTCCTCCCCATCACTATATCTGGCATTTCTCCCCATGTTATCCCTCCCCAACTTTTCAACCCCCACTGTCCCTCCCCTAGTTCCCTCCCACAGACCCCAGTGTGTATGTATTTTGAATAAAGAGTTTAATCCATTTCATCTCAAAATAATTCCAGATAAGAGGAAACTTCAGTCTGTCATCTTGCTATTTGTTTCTATATTTCTTGTAGCTTTTTGTTCCTTGTTTCCTGCATTACTGCATTACTGTCTTCTTTTTGTTTATTTTTTGTACTAAAGCATTTACATTTTCTTATTTCTTTTTGTATGTATTATGTAGCTATTTAATTTGTAGTTCATGAAGTTCAAATTGAACATTCTCAAGTTACAATATTATAATTTGAATGTATAACAACTTCAACAACATTTGAAATTTCTGATTCTTTAATAGCTCCATCCTCTTCCCGTTCAATTGTTGAAATCAGAAAATTCATCCTTATACATTTTGCTAAAAATCATAAACTAACAAACCCTTTAAATGCATTACTATTTTAAATTATATAGAAAACAAAATGTAGGTTTATAAACCAAAATAAGAATTACAATTGTTTTATGCAAATGATTGTTTTATTTTTACAAGCATTTTTCTCATGAATCATGTAGAAAAAAGTGGAGTTGCAGGTCATTTTTACAGTAATACCATTTTTTTTACTTTTCCATTGGTTTACCTATATTGAAATCTTTATTTCTTTATACAGCTTCAAGTTCCGTTTAATGTCCTTTTATTTCACCCTGCAGAGCTCCCTGAACATTTTTTACAGCTTGGGTGTAGTGATAACAAAGTCCCTCATCTTTTATGTGTCTGTGAATGTCTTAATTTCTCTGTCACTTATGAAGTATAATTTTACTGGGTATAGAATTATTGTTTGTCAGGTTTTCATTTTACCACTCTTAATCTGTCAGACCACTACCTCTGAATTCCAAACTTTCTGAAATGAAATCTCCTGATCTTACTAAAAATGTCTTGTATACAATAAGTTGCCTGTGCTTTTTGTGTCAATGTTCTTACTTTGAGCTAGGGTTTTAAAAGACTGCTTATAAAGTACCTCGGTGTAGGTCTCTTTGACTTCATCTTACTTGAACTTTGTTGAGCTTTTATGGTGTTTATATTCATGCATTTCATCCAATCGGGGAAGTTTTAGGCAATTCTTTTCTTAAACATTATTTATACTATTCTCTCTCTATTCTTCGAAAACTATCACAATACATAAGTTGGTCTGTTTGATAGTGTCACACAGGTGCCTTAGGCTCTGTTCACTTTTCTTCAATTCCTTTAAAATTCTGTGTTTCTCAGACATGCGAATTTCCACTTCAAGTTCATTGATTATTTCTTCTGCCTACTCAAATCTGCTTTTATTGTCTTTATTGATTTTTTAAATTTAAGTTATTCTCCTTTTCTGCTCCAGAATTTCTTTTTGTCGTTGTTCCATTTTAGCTTTTCTTATAGTTACTTTTATTTTGTTTAAGCATTGTTTATTTAATTATTTCTGCATCTTTAGTTTTAAAAGCATCATTAAGGCAGTTGTTTTAAAATATGTGTTGTAGACTCATCATCATATCATTTTTAGAGAAACTTTCTGTTTATTTTTTTTCTTGGAATGAAAAATGCATTCCTGGTTTTTTGTTTTTGTTTTTGTTTTTGTATGGCCTGCAAATTTGGTGAAAACTGGACACTTAATAATATGGTAACTCTGAAAATTAGATTCTCCTCCTTTTCTAGGATTTGATTTTTCAGGTCTTTTCCTGAAAATGTTTTAAGATTTTTCAGCTTTTCCCTATTCATATAGAGTAACATTCTAATATTCACTGTGCATACATTTATTTTTAAGTGTCCTAGGCTTTAATATCAGGATCCCAAAAAAGAAAAATAAGGGAGAAGTTATAACATCAGCTCTTTAAATATTCTGGATGGCACTTCTGCTGGAGGACAAAGGGTTTACAACAATGCGGGGAGGTACCACCACATAGCTGTTTGTCTTTCTGTCCACAACGTTGTGATTAGAAGCATCAATCAATGATCCAGACACAAATCCCTGATCTTGGAATTGTTGAAAGGAACTTTGAAGAAAGTACTTTTACATGGTTGAGATCATTGATGCAATATTTAGTCTTCAGAAAAAAAATCTAGTATTTACCCAGATAAAGTAGAAAAGACAAGGTAACAAAGCACAACTTTAAGAATTAGAAAAATAATTTTAAAAACAATGTTTTACATAATTTAAATCTTCATGATGCTTCTCAAGTAAAAGCTTCATGTTCAAATATATTTGTGACCTACTGTATACTGCATATTTGAAGACACATAATGTGCCTTCTCATATTAAAAGCTGAACACACTTGGTGATGAAGTATATATAATAGCACATATTTATAATGTTTATATGTTTGATTAAACAAAACATGATTATTTGTCTTTATGTGTTCAGATAAACTAGCTCATCAGACATTAAACAATTAATGTCATTAAACAATTAAACATCATACATTAAACAATACATGATTATTTGTCTTTATGTGTTCAGATAAACCAGCTCATCAGACAATCAGTACGGCAGCTACAAATAATAAAGTTTTGTTGCTGTCTCCTTATTCCTTAGTTTAGTGATGTACAAGTTACTGTCCCATGACCAAGAAGAATAAGACACCCAGAAACCAGAGAGGGAGTAAGGTAGAGAAAGATTTACTAAGCCAGAGAAAAACTCTCAGTAGCAAAAGAGGACCCAAAAAGTGTTACCAAAAATAGGGCTGAGTTCTGGGGATTTTATGGGGAAGAAACAAGGAAGTCTTCTGTGGGTTCTACCTTAATGAGTGTGTGTGTTGGCGGGTGTTTCTCCCAGAGTGTTGCATCTGTGCAGACCTGGGATTGGCCATAGTGACTCCATCTTGCTTATCACACATGATTGCCAAAGCAAAAGGCATGTGGGTACTAAAACCATAGTGCTAATGGAATTATAATTTTGGCGTCGTTTTAGGATGCCCTTGGTCTTTTTCTGAGCTTGTGAAGGCAGCCTGAAAGTCTCTTCTGAGAAAGCATCTTGGTAGAGGAGGAAGTTTTAACCATATGTTCTCCTGCTAGCTACAAAACAGGGGCAGTGCAGGTGTAGTCTTATAGATGTCCCTCTCCCCAAAACTTCCCTCTCTATTTGCTTAATCAACCCCTATCTTCCTCCTCTCTCAGTATTATTTCTAGAAATGTGACTCGTAAAAAATATTTTTATGTTAGCCTCAGATGTGGTTGCAATGAATTAGAAGCAATATATGCTTCAGTGGCAAAAAGGAGAAGTTCAATTTAAACTACTTTTTGGCAAAGGCACATATGAACAGATTCAAGAATATGCATCAGAAACATTAAGAGACATTTTTCTACAGTAAGAAAGAACAAAAGAAGTAAAAAAAGTGAGAATGAGTCAATTAATGAATAAATAAATGTATCAATAAAATAGGAGAAATTGAAGAGAATGATGACAGTAATATATGAGTACTGAGATAGAATTAGCTCATTGCTGCATCTGAGGGCCAAAATAACAGAGGAGAAGGAAATAAGAAGGAAAACGAGAAGAAGAGCATGAGCGGGAGGGGAAAGGGAAAGAAATATAAAGGGGGAAAGAAAAATAACATTACCAGTGAGAAAAAAATAATAAAAATATTACATATGCTTCCTATAGGTTTTCTGCATAGGAAATAAAGAAAAAAGTCCTAAGAATAGCTAGCTACCTAGATAATATATCTGTATATATAAATTTATATATTTATATGTATAAACATATTTATGTTTATATTCATAAACACAAAATATAAATATTAAAATTAATAATATATATTTTAATTCAATATAAATTTGAATTTTTTACATTCTAGCATACATATAGTCTTATTAGTTTTTATATTTAAATTGTTTTTATATATAAACCAAGATAAAAAGATCAAACATTAATTGAAAATTCTGAGAAGTAAAGCAGCACAGTAATCCTGGGATAAAGCATAAGCATATATGTAAAGAAAGTCTTTATAAAAATAGAATAATTAAAATTATAATAAACATTAGGTGTTTGTTTCTTTAAAAATTAAATATGTATGATAAGAGTGAATTGAATTAAAAGAAATAAACATAAGCTATAAACCACAAAATTCTAAGTATAAAGGTAAAAGAAGTAGACACATACACTTATGAAATTGAAGATTTTTATGCAATATAAAACATAAAACCTTGATTCCAAGGAAACCAGGAAACTCACACTATTCAATTACTATGACAGTAAAAATAAAAATTATCAAAATGTTGACACTTCCAAAATCAGCTATCCATCCAGTTCTACATATAAATCCTGTCAAACAGACAGATGCAATCCTTGACAGTTGTTTAAATTGGTACAAACCACGCAGACCTAAGTCCTTTATATAAAGTTAGAATAGCACAGGTACCAAGGTCTGATAAACTACACAAAGGCAAATGACATAAAAACCTTTTTTTTTAATATTGAAGCTAAAAATTCCAATACGTTCTATCAAAGTTTAGCAGTATATTAAAATATAACATATTTTCACCAATTATGGTTAAAGGATATATTAATGTTTGAAATCCAATTAATGTCATTTAATGTATTGATAGTTTTAAAGATCAAAACTGGTATTTATAAGGTTGAAGAGACATTCAATACAATTAAAGATGCATTGATCACAAGAAAAAAAACACACTGAAAACCTTCTTTGAAAAAACATTATAATACAAATAAACTATGTATCTACACATACACATATATAAGCAGGCACATTACTCTAAAATAGTGGTGGAATATTTTCTCCAATGTAAATGAACATTATTAACTTTCAGCACTTTCAAGACAATACAATTATATGCATCAGTTTAAGTATGTAGAGTCTGGAAGGATTCACATCAACTTTGAACCGTTGCTGACTCTAAGAATTGAAGACAAACCATTAAGTCACTATATTAAGTTTTACTTCAGATTGCTGAAAATACATCTTTTTTGTTTTTTGTTTGCTGTTTTTGAGCTTGCATATAAATTTCACTCAGATTTTAAAAGTTGAAAAATAATAGAACTTATAATAAAGAAAAATACATTCATATATGTTTCTATTTATATATACAACACTAACAGTAAAAATGTTTGTGTTAAGAGCTTTTAAAGCTTAACAGAAAGGCATAAGAAAGGTAATTGCACTCCTGACTTCAAAATAATAGTACAAATAATTTTGGAATTTACTGGACTGTTGAAAACTAACGTGATGACCAATAGTATGACAGTATCATGAGTCAGGCAGTCTTCAGTATAAGCTGTCAAAGATGAGAAGCTTCCTTGAGCATTCTGGTTGGTGACGCTTCGATTGCAAAGGAATGACTGACATACAACAGTTTGTCTGTAATATCCTACAATATGTTCTTTCTATTGTTGTACATTTATCTAAAACTACCTGACAGCCTTCCTATAATCAAGTCTGCAGTTGCATGTTATTTGAAATGTGATGTTGATAGCTAAAAATATAAGCTGAAAATTAATGACAATTTTTCTCTTTCATACTTAGTTGATAAAAATATGCATTTAATAAAAGAAAGTTATTAAAGGAAATGAAGCACATAAAAGTAAATCTCAACCAGGTTTTTAAATACAGGTTCTTGGATGGGTTTCAGGTAAGTCCTCAAATCCTCAAAATTTGCATGCATAACTTTAGACATATGTTTATTGTTGTAACAAGAAATTTCATTAACTTTCATCAGATTTTAAACTGTGTATTCACCAGAAGGAATTTAAGAATACATGAAAGTAAATAAAAGACTTTAACATAGGCTTTAGATTGTATAACTTGATGTTGTGAGTGTTTGTGTACGCGCGTGCACGCTTGTATGGTTAGAGAGAGAGAGAGAGAGAGAGAGAGAGAGAAGAGTAGAGATGTGTATATAATTGACATAGCTGCTGTTCCTTTGAAGTTTTTAACTACCACATACATGTAGTGCATTATGTGAATGTTTAAAAACTATTCCTGTGTTACGAAGTTGTGTGGGGAGAATCTTAACCATCAATGTTACTTATTAAATTGAGCATTTATGTGAAGATACAACAGGACAAGTGCAAAGACATTTCTGAAGTGGAAAAGGTGAGAGTACTTTGTATACTCTATCGAGAATTCCTGTAAAGCCTTAAAAATTAATACAGTGTTGTCTTGAGTCAAAAATGGAAAAATACATCCTCTGAATAACAACAACAACAACAAAAACAAAATGGCCAAAAATGAACTCACACATAAATGAACACTTGATGTATGGCAATGTTGCAGAGCGTTGGTGAAAGGAGATTTTTTTTAACGACCAATGCTGGGTTAGTCATATATACATGTGGAAACAATGAAATAATCTCTACACAAAAATTTACCTTCCATACACAAATTTAACTCCAGATAAATTTTATATCTGATTTTCAAAAGGTAAATTAGTAAAGATTCTATAAGGAAACATATGAGCATAACTTCTTGCCCTTTGAATAGGTAACATATAACAAACAGGGCACAAAATGTACAAACCATCAAAGATAAAAAGAAGAAAAGAAAATCACATTGACCCTGTGACCACTTTGCTGTCCAGACAGAAAATTTTCACAAAAGTCACGTTTATACTTGCAATTTTACATTCTCGCTTTTCATTCTCTACAACCTTTTCCCATTGTTTGTTGGCCCACACAACTTCCCTAAAATGACTTTGGTCAAAGTGACTACTGATTTTCATCTTCATAAGTCACTATTTATCTCCTGTGCTCACCTTATAATAAGCAGCATTTGATACAATTTGCGACTTACTCCAAGATAAAATGTGTAATTCTCTGGGGTTTCACTCTATACTTTCTTGATATTCCTATTACACCACTGTCATCTGTTTCTCAAGGGTTTTTCGTTGATTATATCACTGCACATGTGATAACATTAAAATATATCATGACTATAACCTGGACTTCTTTCTTACATATTTTCTCTGCGTAGTGCATGAAGTCTCATGATTTATAAAAAACATCCATAGGCTATTTAACTTCAAAAATATTTTTCTAATTTACGGCTGTTCCCTAATATTCAGACTCATATATTTTATCACCTGGACATCACAGTCTGTATGCCTAATATGCATCTCAAATTTAACACGTTTGAAACAGAACTTATCATTCACCTCATGTGCCACCATACAAAATCTGCTCCTTCCCCAGCTATTCCACCTAAGTAATATTTTCCTTGGAGACTAGGAACATTTCTTGATGATTCATTTTTCTTTAACACTTATATTAGTTTGTATTATATTATATTAGGTTGGCACAAAAGTAATTGCAGTTTTTGCCATTACTTTATTCCCTCTTTGAGCCCTCTCAGTATTGCTTCTCAAATGTAATCAAACTTTAATTTTTCTTATTCCCCACTGAAATATTTGTATCCCAAGACACAAACATCTCTGTCTGAGTTACTGAGACATCTTCCTACACACTGTCACTGTTTAAATAGTTGATCTTGTTTTGAATGCTAACCTCTGTAGTGAAGCTGAGGAATTTGTGTTAACAATTTGCTTTCTAAGGTGCTTACTGTCTCTCCCTCTCTTTCAGGGGTGCCAGTGAGTCATAGGTTTGTTCTTTTCCCATAATCCTATAATTCTCAGAGCTTTACTTCATTTTTTTAAAATTTATATCCTTATTTTTGTCTAAGTTGATTGTAAGAACCCATCTTTAAGATCTGAGATTTTCTTACTCAGCTTTTTTTATTATGGTGTTAATGCTTCTTGATTGCATTATGAAATTCTTGCAGTGAGTTTTCTAAGTCTATCAGATTAGGTTTGGTTCTTTCTTAAAATGACAATTTCATATTTCAGCTCTTGAATCTTTGTTGTGAATCTTTATAATCTTCATTGCCATCCAGGTTCTGAATTCTCTGTCATTTCAGCCATGTGTAGGAAAAATAAATATTGTTAAACATGACCATACTGCCCAAAGCAATTATAGATACAATCCCTTTTCTATCAAATTACCAACATCAGCTTTTCATGTAATTAGAAAAACTTATTCTAATATTCACATGGCACTAAAAGAAGGACCCAAGTAGCCAAAGCAATCCAAAGCAAAAAGAAAAAATGCTGGACACATCACACTACCTGACTTCAAACTATACTTCAAGGCTACAGTAACAAAAACAACACGGTAATGGTACAAAACTGGACACATAGACAATTGGAACAGGTTAGCACAACCATAAAGTAAGCCATACACAACCATCTGATGTTCAATAAAGTCAACAAACAGTAGCAAGCAATGAGGAAAGGACTACACTATTCAATAAATAGTGCTGGGATGACTGGCTAACTATAAACAGAAGATTGAAAGTGGACCTATTCCTTTCACCACATGCAAAGATCAATCAATATGGATTAAATACACAAATATAAAACCTGAAAGTATAAGAACTCTAGAATAGAATCTGTGAAATACCACTCTGGACATTGTTCATGGCAAATGTTTCATGATACAGACTCCAAAAGCAATTACAAAATTACAAGTACAATTATAAAAGTAATTACCTAATTAAACTAAAAAATGTCTGTACAGCTAAAGAAAATAGCAACATATTATACAGACAATCTACAGAATAAAAGACAACACTTATTTACAAACTATGTATTCGACAATGTCTAATATTCATAATTCATGAAGAACTTAAACAAACCAAGGAGTAAAAATCAAACAACTTTGCTAAAAAAAATGGACAAAGAAAATGAACAGACTTCTAAAAAGAATACATAGACAACAAACATTAGAAACTGCTCAGTATCACAAATTATTAGAGAAATGCAAATCAAAACCATAATGAGTTATTATCTTATGCCAGTCAGAATGGTTATTATTAGAAAGTCAAAAATAACAGACATTGGTGAGATTGTAGAGAAAAAGAAATCCTTAAACACTGTTTATGGGAATTTAAACTAGTTCAACAACTGTAGAAATCAATTTGATGATTTCTCAAAGAATTTAAAACCAAACTGCCATTCAATCCAGCAATCACTTTACAAAGTATATGTCCAAAAGGATATAAATCAGTTTCTCTAAAGACTCACGCTAGTGTATGTTTATGGCACTTTTCACAATAGCAAATACATGGGCTCATCATTGATGCCCATCAACAGTGGACCAGATTTTAAAAATGTGGAACATATACATCACATAGTACTACATAATCATAAAAAGAATAAAATTAGAAACTACCTATTAGGTCCTATGCTTGCTACATGAATGACAAAATAATTTTTACCTCAAACCTCAGAAACACACAATTTTCCCCTGTAAAAAATCTGCACATGGTATACCCCTTGAACCTAAAATACAATCTAGAAAAAATTAATACAGACAATTTGGTGATAATTCCACCAACTCTTCACTCCCCGGAAAAACCCAGCTTAATATTGTTTTCTATGTTGAACATACATTTTAGCAAATTGAAATTTCACCTTATATACCGTTTTATGAAGTGCTTTACCAATATTATGTGAGGAAAAGCTTTCTATGCCAATAAATACTTCATGGTCAGTAAATAGCATTTGACCTATTTAATCAATTAAGTAGTGCCTCAAGTGATTTTTCTTTCAGTTTGCATTGTATTCATTGACTTCTCCCTTCTAAGGTTTCCATTTGGAGCTAGAAAAACGCCCAAATCTCATATTACATCCTTCAAGCAGAAATTTGTATTCTTATCTGTCAGTTTCTCTATCATAAAGGTTTTTCTTCTTTCTCTCAAGTGGGGAAGAGAGGAATTCTACTTATTGACTATGCACCTCAGCATCTGGTGAATTGACCTGAAATTTTGACTACTAGAATTAAAAACAGAGTGAGAAAACAAGATAATTGATTCTTCTGGTGAGGCCGAGTCACAGAGCTTGTCAGCTCAAGCCTAGATATCCAATGGATATGGAGACTATACCAAAGGCAGTCGAGGGGAATTTGTAGTGCAGGTTGTGGGTTGCTGGAGTTGCTTTTCAGATTAGGCTGAAAAAGAGATTCAACCATGAGAAGAGAAACTTTTAGTCACAGTGATGTCTGTCTGGAGCATGTAATGATTTGTTATTTGACTATATGTCCCAACCAATCTGCAGACTTAAGTTTAAAGTTAATAAATTCTATATGGGTTATAGGGTTTACAATTTTACTGTTTTGAACTTCCTTGAGGGCTAAGGTAAATAATTATCTTAGGGGCTTCATCATGAATTCACGTGATTGGTCTAATCCAAATAAAAACAAACTCTACATTGTCACACATTGTTTCTGATTTAATTACAAAAGCACCAATGAATGTTTCCAAATCCACAAACTACCACCAACAAGAGTGAAATCAACAACTGAGTCTTTAAACATTTATGGATGTCTATTTTATTAATATGCACACAAAAATCAATATGGGCCTTTATTATAATGTCATCTTTTGGGATGAAAACTGTAAGGTGAATCAATTAAAATATGCCAAGTCCTAACAGATATATGAAGAAAATAGTGACATAGTTAATCATCATGGAAATACAAATGTAAACCATAATCTTACAGGTGAAGTTATAATGAAAATATAAAAGTAACAAAATCTAGGGAAGATGTGGAGAAAGTGAAACTCCTATACCACGTTGTTGATAATATAAAGTAGTACAGCCATATGATGAACAAAATGGAGGTTCTTCAGAGAACTAAAATTAGAACTACTGTATGATCTGAAAATCTCACTACTGGTTATATATCCAAAGGATATAATATCTGTATGTTGAAGATATATCTGTACCCCACAATATTATAGCAGTAGCCAAGATACAAAATCAAATTGTCTATCAATGAATGAACAAAGAAAGTTAAATGTGGCATATATACGCAATGATACACTATTTAGTTATAAAAAAGAATAAAATTCTGTCAACTGTGACAATACATTAAAGACTAAAACCATTTCTTTCTTTATTTTGTTTGTTTCTCTCAAAGAGGCTGCTAAGAAATTAATAATATGTATAAAAATGACAGATTACATTTTAGAACTTGAAATAAAAAGGACAGCTTGGCCAGTACCATTGATATTCAAAAATTTGAATTATTTGATGAAAACTACATCTTGGAAAAGTGTATCTTAAAATGTGTATTTTTCTATCTGTGTTCGCTATTATTAATGAATTATATGCCTAAACGTTTTATCTAATTCCAAAGAAAATATCTGCCTACTACTAGAAGAAATTAGGAAAGAAAAAGTTTAACACACAAATTTAATAATGAATAGTAGTAAAAACTTTGGGTGACATCTACAGTTTTTCAGAAGACAAAGAAAAATATTTCAACTCATTTTCACTAGTTTTTTTTCTACAATTGTGTCAAAGAAAGCAGTGACAACTTTTGCACTAAGTAGCTTGTGAAAATTGAACAAAGACTGCGCTGGTAAATACATTGCCATCTTCCGTGAGATTATTTACTTCTTTGACAGTTTCAGTGTTGATGAGGACATGAGAAATTACTTTTACTGCAGGCTGTATGATATGTGGAATTTTTATCAGACAGCTGCTATTAAACATTGATTAAATGAAAAGTGACACCGTCTCTTTTAATGGGCTGAATGTTGAAAAGATTAGCAAACAAAAAAAGCTTCCAAGATGAACTGAATTTTTATGGCATTTTTCTTGGCACACTGCCATAAGTTTTAGATGATTTTAAGAACTACCTGGAGTGGTCTTAATTCTCAGTCCTCCTGGGAATCTCCAGAGTACTAAGGATTGTCTTTGGCTTCTACTTGGGAGACTGCACTTCTTTCTTTGGCCTTTATTGATCTTAGCCATGTCCAGAAACACACAGTTTATACCAACAAATCTTTTCAAACACAAAGTAAAAAAGAATGAGTGATAAAAGAAAAAGCAATTACTGCACCCTGATGAAAAATCCAGGCTGAGGAAAATGCTGTTTTTCAAGTAAACAAAAGAATTTATACTTTATTTACACTCCAACTATATTTCGGTTTCTTACATGACCTTAAAAAACACATTCCACTGTGGAAAACAGAATAATTTCATATAATCTTTACTAAAAGTTTATGTAATATTAAAAAAATAATGTTTAGGGCCGGGCGCGGTGGCTCAAGCCTGTAATCCCAGCACTTTGGGAGGCCGAGGCGGGTGGATCACGAGGTCAAGAGTTCGGGACCATCCTGGTCACCATGGAGAAACCCCGTCTCTACTAAAAATAAAAAAAAAAAATTAGCTGGGCATGGTGGCGCACACCTGTAATCCAAGCTACTTGGGAGGCTGAGGCAGGAGAATTGCCTGAATCCAGGAAGCGGAGGTTGCAGTGAGCCGAGATGGCGCCATTGCACTCCAGCCTGGGTAACAAGAGCAAAACTCCATCTGAAAAATAATAATAATAATAATAACATATTTAAAAATAGTAGAAATATTTTGCAGTTATATGCTATTATTCTTTAATGAATATTTTAGGTAGACATCAGTATTTAAATAATTATATTTGCAGAAAAGAGGATTAGGTATAGGGTTATGTGTTAGTGAGTAATAGGAACATATTGAAATTGTTACTGTTTCAAACGCTTTACACTAGCCTTTGCAATAACAGGAGCAAGAAATTAAGTAGACAAATGTCTTCAGAATCTCTTTTATGCAAGTAACTTGTAATTGCACTAATACACATGACCTTATGGTAACACTCTGGATTATAAAGCTTCTTAATAGCACATATAGCATTTATTGATATGTTTACATTTTCTAACATAATAGTAGTAGCTAATTTATTAATAAATTACAGAAACTGTGTTATTCACACGTTACCTACATTTCTTTCTCTTAACTTTATGTTTAATCATAAGCCAATATTATAAATCTAAGTTATCTTTTGCGATTCTTCTTCTGCTTATCTGAGTGGCTACATTTGACGTAATGATGTTTTCTTTGACAAAATCTCTTCACACTTGTCTTGCCTTATAATACAACAATATATATATTTGTGTGTTTCTGTGTATATATATATTTAATATATATTTATATAAATTCTGTATATAGATATTAATTTTTCTATATATAAACATAGTTTTGTTTGAATAGTCTAGACTACCCTGTATTTTTCCTCCAAGTTTTTCTGTGTTTTCTCTTTCATTATCAATTTTAAGATATAATTGCTCAAAATTCTGCCAAGCTTCATCTCACTTTTACATTCTTTCTCTAATTAACCTCATCAAATTCATACTGAGAGTCAGTGATAAGCCATGAACCAAGTCATCTCAATATTATCACACCTCTGTGACTACTAACTCAATCTTCCAAATCTCCAATCACAATTTTTTATTCTGTAAAACTTCGATTGATAAAGAACTTCCACTTAAACTATTATATGACTCAATGAGATCTCCATTTTGATGCCTTTATTTTTCCCTATTTTTTTACTTAACAATAGATCAATATAGCAAGATATATTATTAAACTTTTGAATTGCAATTCAATGAATTTATTGTGTCCAACTTGTATCCCATTATCCTTTTCTTTTCAGACCAAAATACATGCAGCTTCTCAAAGGTTGCTTCTCTCAGAGACAACATGGGAGTTCAAGTCAGAATTCCATTAGTCACCTAAACAATTTTCATGTGCAGTTCTTTTCACATTCCTTTAAATTCTATGTATTAAATATCTTTAATTCTAGCAACCTTCATCTATTTCTACTGCAAGAATGTTAATCAAAATGTTCATACTCATATTCTACATAAATGAGTTTTGGTTATCCATATTTTCTCCACAACCTTTCATGATTTCAATGCATTCTTCTCACGGCAATTAAAGTCTTAAAATATAAGCTATATGAAGTCATTTATTCAGCTACTTAATATTTTTAATACTTTTTAGTTTCTTTGAAAATAGACTTCATATATATATATATATGGCTGGAGTGCAATGGTGCTATCTCCACTCACCGCAACCTCCGCCTCCTGGGTTCAGGCAATTCTCCTGCCTCAGCTTCCTGAGTAGCTGGGATTACAGGCACGTGCCACCGTGCCCAGCTAATTTTCTGTATTTTTAGTAGAGACGGGGTTTCACCATGTTGACCAGGATGGTTTCGATCTCTTGACCTCGTGATCCATCCACCTCGGAGTCCCAAAGTGCTGGGATTACAGGCGTGAGCCACCGCACCTGGCCAACTTCCAATATTTAAAAGACTCTGTACTCTTACGTAGGCATTGCTCATAATTATGAAATTAAATTAGTTTGTGAATATTTTTTCCTGTTAAAATAAATAAAGAAAAATAAATTATTTCAATTCAGCAACTATTTTATATGTAAAAGTGTAATATTTTTAGAAATTATTAAATCAAGCTTGTGTGTTTGTCTTTCTGATTTAATCTATAGAAAATTTCCAAGTGATATGAAAGCACTCCTCTTGTCAGAGATTTCTGTAGAAATATTTTTTAAATTATGCTATGACACACTTAGTACTATGGATAATTATGGGCACAAAACCTTTTCATTGACATCATTTATCTCAGATGAGAAAATGCTAAAATATAAAAAAAAAAAAAGAAAAAAAGAAAAAAAAACTTTAATAAAATCTCAAGCCTTTTCTAGCCTTGTGCATAGAAAACTGCCAATTCCATCCCAGCCTAGCCACTCCATTCTTCCTAAAGTAGAAAGAGAAGAGAAAGTGAAGTTGTTCCTTTTTATGGCTGGTACTGGTAGGACTTGTGAAATTTACAGTTCAAAAGCACAGACTTACTAAAGACTGAGGCTTAAGCATAGGATGCTTCCTTTCACCAAAACCTAACACCACATTCCTAAAGATCTAAAGAGAACTTATTTGTTCCTTTCGCCCAGTCCTATAGTTTGGATTTATTGTGTTTCCTCCAAAATTCATGTTGAAGCTTAATTCTCAGTGCAACCGCATTAAAAGGTGAGGCCTTTTAGGAAGTTGTCAGAAGAGGGCTCCACCCTCATAAATGGGATTAGTGCCTTGTAAAAATGTTGAATAAAATTAGCTAGACTCCTTTGTCATTTTGCCTTTTAACATATGAAGAAAAAACATTCATCTTTTCTGCCAAGTGAGAACCCAGCAGCTCAGCACCATTTTGAAAAAAGAGAACAGTCCCTCGCCCCCTCACTAGACACTGAATCTGCCAATAACTTGATCTTGCCCTTCCCAGGCTCCAGAGCTTTTAGAAAATAAATATATGTTTTTTATACTTACCCTGTCTTGAGCACTTTATTATAGTGGCAGAAAGACTAAGATAACCAACATACTGTTTTGCTATCAAGAAAAAAATGGGAAGGCATACCAAAGACACAAAACACAATTAGAAGAGATAGACTAAGAATTAGAACTAAATCAAGATTTGTCAGGGGCTGTAATCATCACAACAGAAATTTAAAATAAATGTAATTAATATGCTAAAGAGCCTCATGAGTAAAGTAGACTGTATCAGAAACAAATGAACAATGAAAGTAGAGATGGAAATTCTAAGAAAAGTGATCAGGAACAAAGACTAGAGATCAAATACTGTAAGAGAAATTCAGAAGGTCTTTCATGAGCTTGTCAATAAACTGGACAATACCAAGGAAGAATCTCAGCCTGAGGATATTTCAATAGAAACTTTCAAAACTAAAAAGCAGAGAGAAAAACAACAAAAACAGCAACATGTGTTTTCATTTACTAGTGGAGGCTAACAATGAGAACATGTGGACCCCAAGAGAGGAACAACAGATTCCGGGGTCTACATGAGGGCGGATGATGGAAGGAAGGTGGAGATTAGGACAAGTATTTATCAGGTACTATGCTGCGTACCTGGAAGGTGAAATAATACTTACCTCAAACCCCTGTGACATGAGTTTACCTGTATAAAAAACCTGTCCATGTACCCTGAACCTTAAATGAAAGTTAACAAAAAAATAGAAAATCAAATTGAACAATCTGTAAAAGAATCATATGCTATAATCAAGTGGGACTCATCAGTTATTCAAAACTGATTCAATATTGTAAAAAAGACTTAATGTAACCCATCATGTTTATAGACTCATGAAGAAAAATCACGATTAACAGACGCAGAAAAAGCATTTTACAAAATTCAAAGATTCATTACAAAAAGTCTCAGTAAACTAGAAATAGGGAATAATTTCTTCATCCTGATAAAGAATATCTACAAAAATCTCTCTTCACTAGCATTATACTTAAAGGTGAAAAACTGGAATTTTTCTACAAAGAGCAGGGACAAGGCCACAATTCTCTCTCACTACTGTTTTTCAACGTACTAGAAGTTTTAGCTAATGCAGTAAAACAAGAAATAAAATGAAACATATACAGATTGATAAGGAGGAAGGAAAACTATTTTTTTCATATGACATAATCATTTATATAGAAAATTCAGAAGGATTGACAAACTCCTGGAATTAGTGATTATAGCAAGATTGTAGGATGCAGGATTAATATGCAATAGTCAATTACTTTCATATATACAGCAATGAGAAATAGAATTTTAAATTAAAAATACAATACTATTTACATTAGCATCCTTGAACATATGAAATGCTCAGGTGTATATCTACAAAACATTTATAATATCTATATGAGGTAAATTATAAAACACTAATGCAGTAATCTAAAGACAGGGAGACATACCATGTTTACACATGGAAAGATTTAATATTTTCAAGATGTCATTTTTTTCTCAATTTGACCTGTACAATCAATTTAATCTTAAAGTTACTGTATGCTACTTCGGAAACATAGACAAATGGATTTAAAGTTTATATAAAGAGGAGAAAGAGGGTCGGGCGCGGTGGCTCAAGCCTGTAATCCCAGCACTTTGGGAGGCCGAGACGGGTGGATCACGAGGTCATGAGATCGAGACCATCCTGGTCAAAATGGTGAAACCCCGTCTCTACTAAAGATACAAAAAATTAGCTGGGCATGGTGGCGCGTGCCTGTGATCCCAGCTACTTGGGAGGCTGAGGCAGGAGAATTGCCTGAACCCAGGAGGCGGAGGTTGCGGTGAGCCGAGATTGCGCCATTGCACTCCAGCCTGGGCAACAAGAGTAAAACTCCGTCTCAAAAAAAAAAAAAAAAAAAAAAAAAAAAAAAAAAAAAAAAGAGGAGAAAGAGCCAGAATAACCAACCTAATAGTGAAGAAAAAGGAGAACAGATTTGGAGCATGTACACTATCTTGACTTCAAGGGTTACTAATACACCTAAAGTAATCAGACAGTGTTGTATGTGGGAAAGAAAAGAAAATTAGTGGACTAGAATAAAGAACCCAGTTATAGATGCAAATAAACGTCATTAATAGATCTTTGACAAATGCAATACAATGAAGGAACTATGGTCTTTTTAATAAATGCTGTTGAAAGAATTGGACATCCACTTACAATAATAGTGAATCTAGATAACGATATTGTACCCTTCACAAAAGTTAATTCAAAATGGATCACAGATCTAAATGTAAATAGAAAACTATAAAATTCCTAGAAAATAACACAAGAGAAAATACAGGAACCCTTGGATTTGGCAATGACATATCAGCTACCAGATGAAATGCATGATCTATAAAGAACAAATCAATAACCTAGACTTCATTAAAATTACGTGTTTATGCTCTCAGAAACACACTATCAAGAAAATTAAAAGACAAGCCACTAAGTGAGAGAAAATATTTGCAAAAAAAACTACCTGACAAAGGACCACCATTCAAAATATACAAAGAATGTTAAAAACTCAACAATGAGAACAATATAATTAAAAAATAGGCCAAAGACCATAACAGACTCTTTATCAAATAATATTGAGATGACAAATGAGCATATTAAAAGATGTTCCACATCACAGATCATCAGGATAATGCAAATTAGAACAACGAAATACCACCACACAGTATTATAGTGACCACAGACCAGACCACTGACAATGCCAAATGTTGACAGTGATGTGGAATAATGGAAACTCTAACTTATTGTTGGTGAGGATGCAAAATGGTATAGCCACTTTGAAAGATAGTTGGATAGTTTATTATAAAACTAAACATAGCTTTAACATATGATTCAGCAATTATGTCCTTGTTTTTTACCCAAAGGAAGTGAAAACTGTATTATACCGAAACCTGCACAGAACGCATACAGCAACTTTACTTACAATTGCCAAAACTTGGAAGCAACCAAGATGTCCTTAAGTGGGTGAATAAACCATAGCATATCCAGAGAGTGAAATATTATTTAGTAGTAACAAAAATAAACTATCAAGCCGTGAAAAGACATGAAACATAAACGCTTATTATGAAGTAAAAGGAGTCACTCTGAAATTGCTCTACATGGTATGATTCCAACTGTGTGACACTCTGAAAAGCACACAACTGTGGAGGCAGTGAAAAATCTGTGGTTTCCAGCTATCAGGAGAAGAGGAGGTATGAATAAGTAGAACACAAAAGATTTTGAGGGCAATGAAACTATTCTGTATGATATGATAATGGTGTTACATGTCTTTATACGTTTGACCAAAGCCAGAGACTATACCACACCAATCATAAACTCTAATGTAAATAATGGTCTTTGGATGATAAAGAAGTGTTGACATAGGTTGTCCAGTTGTAGAAAATGTACGAATTTCGTAGGCTGTATTAATAATGGAGAAAATATACATGTGTAAGGGCAGATGAAATACTGGAAATCTTTGAACCTTCCTCTCAATTTTGCTGAGAACATCAAATGCCCTAAACAATACATTTGATTTTTAAAAATCTTAGAGATTACAGAACCAGTATCCATGTAACTCGATAATCTGACTTATAAGTAAAATTGTTTACATGCTGAGTCTGCACACCCTATATTCAGTGATCTCCTGTTGTACCTACATGTTACAGTGTTGTAAAAGTTTCTGGCTGAAAACCCGTAATTGGAAATCTCAATTTCTCAAAGCCTAGTTATGAGAAAGCAATTTTTCTACAGAAATAGTTTGTTCCCTACTTGCTAAAACTTTTCTTTCTTAATTATTGTTTATTGTCTAAAACCTTCCTCACTACAGTAGGAATATGAGTATAATATTAATATTTTTTAGAACAACCAGAGAATAAGAAAACAAACAGGAGGGAACAAAGTGATAGTGATTAAGAGAACTGACAATGGCTAGCTCCCTGACTCTGTGACTAACACACACTGTGTCTCAGTTTCCTAAGTTACTAACGAAGAGAGTGAAAATAACTACCTTAAAGAATTAACTTTTATGTCAAACTGCTGGGTCCAGTGCCTGGGATTGAAAAATATGTGAGTGTTAGCTATTAATAACTACTAAAATTTCTACACAAAGAATACAATATAACAAGGAAATAAATATTTCCAAAATTGTTCAAATACTGTCCAAAAATAACGCCTCTTTCCAAACTCTTCACCTTTCACGTTGGACATACCTACTTGTGTCAGCTATTTATTATAACAAAGAGCTTTAAGTGTCAGAAATATCCTACCTGCCAATTCTCCATACACATTTATGCATATTTTGAAACTTAAAATGTGAGCTCTAAAACTGAAAAGAAAAAACCTGTAGGTAGTTGTAGCCTTAATGGAGAAGACACTGATAGCATTATTCCTAATTATTCATTTATCCATTTATTTATTTATTCAACAAGTGTGTAGTGAGTGCTCTCCATATGCTAAGCACTGACATAGGAGTAAAGATAAAAAGATTTGTTAGAATGAGCCACCACTCACCTGGAGAGGCCATTGTCTAAATGAAAATGTTTCAGATAACCCCTGTATCTTTAAATAAGAGAAAGAATAAACCTTGGCCATTAGAGTGGTTGGGGTCCAGACTTAAAAGAAAAGCATTCCTTAGGAAACACAATCTCAAAGAGGGAAGATAATGTTCAACAAGGTAAAAGGGAAGCCTAAGGTATTTCTCCTGAAGTTGATATTGAATTTAAATTGGATTCTGTGACTGTGGATGATAACCACTAACATGAGACTAAAGTTTTCCATGATGAATGTGCTTTCAGGATGAGGCTGGTTAGTTTCCTAGGACAATTTATTTTGTTTAAATATTGCATTTCTTACTCTGGTCAGGGGAATGGATCACCCTTTTTTTCCATATTGAAATGGCTTGGAGAAAGTAGATAATATATTATTTCAATATAATTGAAGATGTTTATTATTAATATCACATCACATTCATCCATTACGTCTATAGAGTCAAGAGCAAGAGGACAAATTATGTGTAAGAGTTTTATATATATATATGTATATGTATATATATATACATGAGTTATATATATATAAAACAAATGATTAAATATATGCATATATATAAAACAAATGATTAAATATACTCTCCCATCCTCCTGTTGTAATTATATCTTCATGAAAATAAAATAAGAAAATTATGTAACAAGTTGTAATATTTATATGAACAAAAAACAGCAAAATGCCAGAGACCGCTTAATTTATTATTTATTTTACACGTTTGTTTCACTGAGAGGGCAGCATTGCTTGGCTGGATAATAAAGATAATGGTGTATATAATTATTTAATAACATATTTTGTCTTCACAGTAGTAAACTGTTTGTTATAATAAGAATATTTACAGTTCGTATCCTAAAAGTAACTTTCTAAGAAATAAATTTACTTAAAAATGTATAAAAGACATAGATTTTTTTACAAAACTATAGATTAAAGTAAGTGTAAAATTCAAAGTATTCAAAATTCTGGTCAATATTCATCTTGTTACTGACATAAAGAATTGATATCATGAGATCAAAATTTCACACACACATATATACACACACACACATATACACATTTACAGTAGGAGAGATTATTTAATGTAACAGTAGGGTTTCAATCGCCCTGTACTGTTATTCTGGATCCCGTGTAATTCCGGAGTATCACTGGAACCATGAATTAAAACAAAAGTGAAGAAGGAAAAAGGTTGCTCAGTGCTACTTGGTGATGATACTTGGTTATGCAGGGATCTGTGACATGCATGCTGTGAAGAAGAATTTGACAAGTTAATTAACTTGTCTTTTCTCTTACTTAAGTGCTTGTGCTGCTCAGATTGTCTCCACACTCTGTCACAGTGCATTCTGTAGCGCAGGCAGCAGCACAATGCACAAATGTTTTTAATGTCCAGACATCCTTTACTTCAAGGACAGGGGCAAGGAATGCATTCAAGCATTACCCAACTTCCAGAAAGGCATTCCTCACAGGGGCCAGTATTTAGGATTATGGTTACACCATGCCAACACTGACCATTGATTCCCAAGTGACAGAGTACCCAAGTATACTTTGTAAATAATGTGTGTGTGTGTGTGTGTGTGTGTGTGTGTGTGTGTGTGTGTGGTTATAAACAGTGGGTCCTGTAATGTACCAGCCAACATCAGAGGCCTCTTCCGCCCTGGTCTAAAGAAGATACTCATTCAGGTATATGTAAAATGCATTAAAATCACATAAAAGATATAACTACTCTGGTTTGGGGGGAGAGAGAAAAATTCATAATTATTTCTTACAAGTAATGTAATTTCAGATGGGTTCGGAGCATGAGAATGAAGTATTGTTATCGAAACAAATTTGAGTCTGCTCCTTTGGCCTAGCAATGTCAGACAGTGACCTCTGAATTGCAGCAGAGAAAATAAGGCATTTTTTGCAGGGCACAAACCAAGGAGAGTCAGAAAGCTAATGTTTAAGACATGAACTCCCAGACGGCTTACAGTTAAGTTTTTAAAACTGGCAAGGCAGAGGTTATGAGCAAAGTCATAAGCCAATACTTGTAGGCTATCTATTGCTTTGACCTAAACAGGTGGGATATCTTGAAATGGGGACCCATGGGTTATAGGTGGATTCAAAGATTTTCGGATTTGCAACTGGTTCATGAGGTGAATTTTTGTTTAAAAATTCTTGATCAACAGAAAATAATGTTATTTCTGGTGGTGTGACCTTCTCTAGGCCCCTCAGGAAGAAATTTAGCATTCAGGAAAGAATGATAATCTGAGTTCAGTACTCCGTTCCCCTTATCTGAGGTGGATTCATTTGGTTAGGGTTCAGCTTTCTGAAAAATAAAACAAAAATCTGAGGGATCTGTTTTAAAATGTCAACTTTAGTTTCCACAGAGAAACCAATCATCCTGTGATTCTAACTTCTTTGGCTATTCTTTTAAACAACTATTACCTTATTACTTATCCAGTAGCTTATCTGCATTTCAGGGATGCTAGGTACCTGAAATTTCTCTTGAAGAAACTCAAGTTTTTTCATTATTTCCTTGTTTGGAAGGACTCCCGGTCCCTAAGAGGTGTCCCTGCTCCATTTCTGTATCTACGGAACTGCAAAAGCAATACAAAAAATATTTATTAACTCACTGTCCCTAACCTTTTTGGCACCAGGGAATGGTTTCATGGAAGACAATTTTTCCACTGACTGAATGGGGGGGGGCGTGTTTTCAGAATGAAAATGTTCCACCTTAAATCGGCAGACATTAGAGTCTCATAAGAAGCACACAACCTAGATCCCTCACATACACAGCTCACAATCGGGTTCTTGCTCCTGTGAGAACCTAATGCTGCTACTGATATAACAGGAGGTGGCGCTCAGGTGGTAACGCCCACTCACCCTCACACAGTATGGCCCAGTTCTTACTAGTCCTTGAAACAGTACCATTCTGAGTCCCAGGGGTTGGAGACACATGTACTAGACAATCTCTGCTCCTGACGTTTCCATTAGCTTTTTTCACAGACACATGACACTATTTACTTAGATAATTAATATTAGAGTAAATCAAACTTTAAATTTATTACATATGTAAGAGATTCATAGATGCTGTATTTGAATGGATATATGTGTGTCTGTGTGTGTGTGTGTGTGTTTATACCTACACACACACACACACACAGACACACACACACACACACACACACACAGGCTATATGTAAATACAAAGAAAAAATAAAGATGTAGTCCAATATTGTGGTTTGAATATGTCCTCCGAAGTTCATAGGTTGGAAACTTAATCTTCAATGCAACAATGTTGAGAGGTGGAAGACATGATTGGGTCATGGGTGCACTGCTTTCAAGAATTTCTGTTATTGCAGAAATTGGTTAGTTATTACAAGAGTGCAGGCATGGGTTTCTGAGAAATTCGTAAACGTGGTTGACCCCCCTTCTCTCTCTCTCTCTCTCTCTCTCTCTCTCTCTCTGTCTCTCTTCTTATCTCTCTCTTTGCCGTCCATCATCTTTGTCTCTTCCACCTTTCTAACTTGGGATTATGCTGCAAGAAGATCCCACAAGATGTGGCTCCTTAATCTTAGAATTCTCAGCCTCCAACACCATGAATCAAATAAATTCCTCTTTATTACAAGTATCCTATTTTAGTTATTCTGTTAGAGTAGCACAAGACATTCTAAGACATTTAACCTATGTAGTTTAAAGATTAGCACATTGAATTTTAGAAAGATAAACTCACACAAGATTCTTCAGAAAATTAATCCCATAATAATGGCAAAGTCTGGATCCCCTTATCTCTTAAGTCTGAAAGCTCTATTCAATTTACAATTATATTATTCTTTAAGGAATATCAATATTTGGGAAAGCTATTTTTATAGGCATAGAGTCATTAATATGCTGCATGCAGTATGTAAATGACATCTATGAAATGTCCTCATTTATAATAAGTTGATATGTTGTATATAATTTATTTTACAATACATTATTTGAGATCAAACACCATAAGGAACAATGACAAGAACAAACAAAAAAAGCTACAACAAGGCCAAGCTACTGAAAGCAGTTCTGCAAGCACATCTCATCAGAAGCCAAGATAGAGTAAATAAAAATCAGGAACAAGAAAAATCGAAGAGCCAGAAATATTCCAATGCCCAGAGAAGATGCTATTACAAGCTCGAGGACATAGAATTCTTTAAAAGTGTACCTTTGAAAATATATATTACATTATAAAGAATAATGTGTATATTTGTAAGAAAATATAGTTAAAATTTTTAAAGAGTTACAATTTTTCTTCAAAATTTCCATGCCAAAACTATGAGATCATCAAAGCTAATGTAAAGCAAACATAGAATCAAACTCTGTCATTGATTTGAAGCCAAGATGGCCAACTAGACGTGGACAGGAAGAGCTTTTTTCTGTCAATAGGATAGACTAACACACTGCTAAGAGATCTGCAGAAAAATAGCATTGACAGTGCACTGAGCAAGGACTCAGAAATGGCTGAGAGGGGAGGATGCTGAGAGTCCTGAACAGGGTTGTCAAGCACCAGAATTTGTTTGTGCCCTTGAGTGGCTCCTGGAGAACAGTGAATGAAAGCGATAGAGCGGTCAACTCTTGCCACGGACTTGAGAAACTTAGCTCCAGAAAACCACACTTAGCAGAACATTTGAACTGGCAGAAAGAGCTGCCATGAGAGTTGGCAGAGACAGAATTCCAGGCTACATGGAACCCAGAGAGTTTGACACGGGAACAGATCAGTGTTTTTTTTTTTTTTCCCTATTAATTTAGCCAAACAAAAATAAATAAATAAATAAAAATTGATGAAGAAAATCTCTGAGAAATAAGGGATTATGTAAAATGACTAAACCTAAGACTTATTGGCATCCCAGAAAGGGAGGGAGAAAGAGGGAGGAATCTGGAAAACATATTTGAGCATGTTGTTTGAGAAAATTTTCTCAACCTCACCGGAGAAGTAGACATGCAAATTCAGGAAATGTATAGAATCCCAATAAGATGCTATAAAAGACAATCATCCCCAAGATACAAAGTAATCAGATTTTCCAAGGCTAATGCAAAATAAAAAAATATTGAAAGCAGTGAGAGAAAGGGGAAATAACATATACGAACAATAGACCTTTTAGCAGAAATCTTATCAGCCAGAAGAAATGGGGACCTACATTCAGCATCTTTAAAGAAAATAAATGCCAGTGAAGAATTTTGTCTCCAGCCAAACTAAGTGTCATAAGCAAAGGAGAAAAAAAAATCTTTTTAAGACAAGCAAGTGCTAAGGGAATTATTTACCACCCGACCTGACTTAGGAGAGAACTGAAGGGAGTGCTGAACATGTAAGTGAAAGACTGTAACCTGCCCCACACAAACACACTTAAGTACATAACTCACTGATGCTGTAAGACAATGACACAATGCAGTTGGTTTAAAATATACAAATTAATTAATCACATAAACAGAACTTTTAGTTTAGTTTAGTTTTTGTTTTTAACAAATGTGACCTAATCATCTCAATAGATACATAAAAGGCTTTAGACAAAATTAAACATCCTTTTGTATTAGAAACCCTCAAAAAATCAGGCATCAAAAGGAACACGCCTAGAAAAAATGGGGCTATTTATGACAAATCCACAGACGTTTCAAAATAAATGGACAAAAGCTGGAAGCTTCCCCCTTTGAGAACCAGAAAATAAAAGGTTGCACACTGTCATTTCTTTTCAATATGGTACTGGAAGTTCTAGTCAGAGCAATCAGACGAGAGAAAAAAACCAAAGGACATCCAAATAGGAAGAGAGGAATTGTCTCTTGACAGATGCAATGACCCTACACCTAGAAAACCCTACAGATTCTGTTCTAAGTCTCCTAGAGATGATAAACAACTTCAGTAAATTTTCAGGACACAAAATCAATGTACAAAAATTGTAGTATCTCTATACACCAACAATATCCAATCTGACAGCCAAATTGAAGACATAGCCTCATTCACAATAGCCCCAAGAAATAAAATAAAATAATTAGGAATACATCTAATTGGGGCAAAAAAAAAATCTGTATGATGAAAATTTTAAAATACTGCTGAAAGAAATCAGAGACAACACAAACAAATGAACAATATTGAATGCTGATGGATAGGAAAAAAATACTGCTAAAATTGTCCCATTGCCTACAGAAAATTATAAATTCAATGTTATCCCTATCAAAATACCAATAATTTTTACATAATTAGAAAAAAACTATTTTAGAATTCATATGAAACTAAAAATAGCTCAAATAGCCAAAACAATTGTAAGCAAAAAGAAGAAAGCCTAATTCATCACAGTACCCAATTTCAAACTATACTACAAGGTTACAGTAACCAAACAGCATGGTACTGGCAAAAGAAACAGAGATATAAACTGATAGAACATTTTGGAGAAGCCAGACATAAAGCTGCAGACCTAAAAACCCAAGATATTTAACAAAGTTAGCAGTAAAAAGCAATGGGGAAAGGATTCCCTTTTCAATAAATGGTAGTGGGATAACTGACTAGCCATAAGCAGAAGATTGAAACTAGATTCCTTTTTTTAATTACATATAAAAATCAATTCAATATGGATTAAATATATAACATGTAAAACTATAAAAATTCCAGAAGAAAACCTAGGTAATATCATTCTGGACATAAGACTCCAAAAACAATTACAAAAATAACAAATAGATGCCTATCAACAGTAAAGTAGATAAAGAAAATTGGTACATACACACAATTGAATACTATGTAGCCATTACAAAATAAATTATGTCCTTTGTTGCAGTATCAATGCCTCTGGAGGAAATAATTCTAAGCAAATGAACACAGGAATAGAAAACTAAATACCACGTTTTCTCATAAGTGGGAGCTAAACATTGAGTACACATAGACACAGAGAAATAATGGACACAAAGGCTTACTTGAGGGTAGGGTGTAGAAGCGGGCAGTGAAAAAACTACCTATTGGCTACAAGACTCAGTTTTAGGATAATAAAATAATCTGTACAACAAACTACAGTAACATGTTATTTACCCATGTACCAAGCCTGTATGTGTACCCCAAAACCAAAAATAAACACTGGAAGAAAAAAAAGCCCATGGACAAATGATATATATATTTTTAAAGTAAAACACTGTTATTTTTAACTTTTTAGTTTAAAACTGTTTTACAGTATCCAAAGTCCTAATACCTTGCAATTAAATGATGTATATCCATCTCTTCCAATGGTAAAAATGTATACTTAGGAGAAATATGTTACAATGAATGTCTATATAATTCAAAATGTGAACTGGTAAAAAAAATACTCAAATTCCTACTTATGACTGAGAAAATGCAGTATGTGTTATTTTGTTCTTGTGGTTAGTTTGCTGAGAATGATGATTTCCAGTTTTATCGATGTCCCTGCAAAACACATGAACTCATCTTTTTTTATGGCTGCATAGTATTCCAAGGTGTATAGGTGCCACATTTTCTTTATCAAATCTCTCATTGATGGGCATTGGGTTGGTCCCAAATCTTTGCTATTGTGAACAGTGCTGCAGTAAACCTACATGTGCATGTGTCTTTATAGCAGAATGATTTGTAATCCTTTGGGTATATACTCAATATTGGTATTGCAGGGTCAAATGGTAATTCTAGTTATACATCTCTGAGGAGTCACCACACTGTCTTCCACAATGGTTGAACTAATTTACACTTCCACCAATGATGTAAAAGCATTCCTATGGGGAACATTACACACAGGGGCCTGTTGGGGGATGGAGGTTAGGGGAGGAATAGTAAGGGGTTGGGGAGGTAGGCAAGGAATAGCATTAGGATAAATACCTCATGTAAATGAAGGGGTGATGGATGCAGAAAACCGCCATGACGCATGTATACCTATGCAACAAACCTGCATTTTCTGCACATGTACCCCAGAATTTAAAGTATAATAAAAAATTACTCAAATTCACAGATATGTTTGAAATTATTGTTGTAAGCTATGTTTATGCCATGTTCCCTGGTGTTTTAATGGATAGGATAATTGTAACTAGTCTATTATTATGCTAAATAAATACATAATATTTTTAAATGACAATGATTAGACACTAGCAATTACTCCCTACCTGTCTAAAAAAAACTAAGAAATACTGACTAACTACATTTTATTTCACCTTAGATCTTTGTGTTTTAAATTTTAATGTAGAGACAAAATAGTTAATTGGGATATAAAGTTTGTATTAACTTTAGATACTATTATATTTGTGACTTCTTAAGTTTATAAATAAACAAATTGTATTGTTTGTCAGTGCAGAAACTAATAATAGCAATCATCTTAAAAAAAAACACAAATGCTCCATTGAGTAAGAAATTTCTTTCTTGTAATGCATGGTATGCAATAGAAAAGCTATTACAACTTTATACCATCATTGCAGGAAGAAACTTAGAGACGAAGTAATTCAACTTCTGCATTTTACACATGTAGCTGAGGGACCTTAGAGGGGTCAAGTGACTTGTCAGAGGTGACAGTACCGACACTTAGTGGCTGAGTTAGAAACAGGGCTCTATATTCCCAGTCTTATTTCAATGTTCTCTTTGCAAATGTTTCTTAGAACTTTCTAGCCTCCAGTCATGCTCACAACTTATCCATTCTCTCCACTGTTGCCAGAGTGATCTTTCATGAATACAAATTTGACCAACTTATTCCCCTGCTTAAAAGCCTTTAATCGGCCTTATTGCTCACAGAAGAGACTTCAAGTTTCTTAGAATTGACTATAGGACTCTGACAAATTCTTAGAATCTAGAACCTGACTCCTGAAAATGCATAATACTTTCTTTATCCAGAAATAATTTCAAGTTTCACTGAAGATAAGAGCAAACAGTTTTATCCTTTTCTATTTTCTCTGATTCACTGAACATCTGTGATCTTGTGTCACTACAGCCTCCACTTTCCGAGTTCAAGTGATTCCCTTGTCTCAGCCTCTCAAGTAGCTGGGATTTCAGGCATGTACTACCATGTCCAGCTAATTTTTTTTTTTTTGTATTTTGATAAGAGATGGGATTTCACTATGTTGGCCAGGCTGGTCTTGAACATCTGACCTCAACTGACCCACCCATCTTGGCCTCCCAAATTGTTGGAATTACAACTGTGAGCCATGGCATCTGGCAATCACAGTTTCAGACTTTAGCTCTACCACTGTTGAGCATATCCTGTCACAGAGAGCCATTAGTGTTTCAGATCTACTCAGCAAAGACCTGAAGGTCCTTCTTACCCCAGGACCCAGTCATCATGCTAAATTGAGAGATCTGCCAAAGGAAGCACAGCTGCTGTTTCTAAGAGGAATCATTCTGGGCTTTGGTTAGTAAGAAGTAGAGTGAAAATAGACGGAAGTCACTCCCATATGTGGTTTTCTTCTATTTTCACTCTCCACCAAAGCATATTAGCAGCAGAACATACTCAAGTCACTCAGTACTAAAATACATTAGCGATAGGTAATGTATCCAATTCACATGGCACCCAAGTATGTTACTGGTGGCAAATCCATACAGATCTGCAGCAATCTCAACTCTTGCCTCTTTAAAAGAAAGAATTCAACCAAGGGACATAAGGTAGAATGAGACACGGAGGCAAGTTTAAGACCAGGAGTGTAAGTGTATGAAAAAGCTTTAGAGCAGGAACAAAAGAAAGTAAACGACATTTTTTGGAGTCCAATCTGGCAACTTGAGAGATCAAGTGCATGGTTTCACCTTTGACATGGGAGTTTTATATGTTGGCATGTTTCTAGGGAGTTGTGTTGTTTCTTCCTTGATTCTTCCCTTGAGGCGAGCTGTCCATATGGACAGTGGTTTGTCAGCACTTGGGAGGAGAGAGATGTGCAGTGTGTTTACTGGATTTGTACACATGCTTACTTGAAGCATTTTTCCCTTATCACTTGAGTCTTCCTATAAGGTCAAATACTAGTAAAACTGACATTTTGCCTCTTAGTTCGCATGCATGAGCCTACCTGCCCAATCTTGAGAGTCTTATCTGGAAGCTTCTGATCACAAGCTTTAGATTTTTCCTATCTATTGGGAGACTGTCTTTCCCTCGTGCCAGCTAAGAACAATTATTTTAGAGAGACAGTTAACAATCATCTGACTATCACTTGATGGTCTCCTGACACTCCTGGTTGGGAGGGTTCTCTCCTGCTCTGCTCATGTCTAACTAGCTACCTACTGTAATATTTGTAACAATAGGAGACATTTAGATAAAGCATGGCAAGTAAACAGTTAATCTGATCATAACCACAGTTAGAATAACAGTTGACCTTTAAAAAGATTTTTCTTCAGAAAATCAGTTCAAGTATGTTAATGTGAGGAGGTTTATATTCAATTTTAGAAAAGAGAAATATATATTAAATACATTTGCAAGATAATCATTTGATATCTGATTTATATATGCGAATTATTTTTGTAAATGGTTTTATTTATTTTATATATTCTGTTTAAAACTATAGTACTAAAATATTTTTTTAAACAAATGGAAATAAAACTTGTTTAACAAATTTGTGAGAAAGTAAATGAGTAGTAAATATTTGATTTTGTTAAGTGATACACTAAATGATGCATTCAAAATTAAAGCAATGTTTGTTATTTTTTAATAGCATGGACCTCTGAAGAATCAATACGTTACCTAGTTTACAAAAATAAATGTTTAAAACAATTTTGTACTTGTAAATATGCCAAGAAATATAACATAATATATGAAAACACAGTTTGGAAAATTAGGTATTATAAACATAAGATACATTAAATATGAAAGAAAATGAATCTGCAAATCTTTGAAATAATAAAGTATTTTATAGGTATAGTACTACTTTATTTCTATTTTATTTATAAATATATTTATTACTGTGACTAGCTGAGCTTTTTTAAAACAGATTTTTTTTTGAATTTTAATTGTACCAAGCCCCTAATTAACCAAGGTAAAGTAAACTTAAGCAAAGCAATGATGATATCAGACATTCATCATTGCGGTCAAAATCAGAGGACTACTGTGAAACAAATTATTCACTGTATTCTATGGTAGATATACTGCAATTATACGAAAGATGTGATAGTTTTTTAAAAATACTTGAAAAAGTGGCCGGGCGCGGTGGCTCACGCCTGTAACCCCAGCACTTTGGGAGGCCAAGGCAGGTGGATCACGAGGTCAAGAGATCGAGACCATCCCAGCCAACATGGTGAAACCCCGTCTCTACTAAAAATACAAAAAATTAACTGGGCGTGGTGACGTGCACCTGTAATCCCAGCTACTCAGGAGGCTGAGGCAGGAGAATTGCCTGAACCCAGGAGGCAGAGGTTGCGGTGAGCCAAGATCGCGCCATTGCACTCCAGCCTGGGTAACAAGAGCGAAACTCGGTCACAAAACAAAACAAAACAAAACAAAACAAAACAAAACAAACAAAATACATGAAAAAGCTTAAATTCAGAATTTTGTATTTTATTTTATTTTATTGCATTTTAGGTTTTGGGGTACATGTGCAGAACTAGCAAGATAGTTGCATAGGTACACACATGGCAGTGTGTTTTGCTGCCTTCCTCTCCTTCACCCACATTTCAGAATTTTAAATAATTTAAGTAAAATTGATTTTAACATATTTTATCAGTGAACGTGTCAATGCTTTTTCCAATAATTTAAAAATATTTAAAACATTGGCTTAAGTCTCTGTTAAAGTTACTACTGTCAACACATAAGTAAAAAAGTTGACGAACAAAAAGTTTCTTAAGTAAAACATCTGTCTTTAAAAAATGACATTTTAATTTTGCAAATGAGAACACATGGACACAGGCAGGAGAGCATCACACACTGGTGTCTGTTGGAGGAGAATAGCGGAGGGACAGTGGGTGGTGGGGAAGTTGGAGAGGGATAATATGAGGAGAAATGCCAGATATAGGTGACGGTGGGATGGAGGAAGCAAACACATTGCCATGATGCAACAATCCTGCATGTTCTTGCCTTGAACACAACAAAAATCTTTGCAAACATATTAAGTGTGAAGAGATAATAGTTAAAAAAAAACTAGATAAAATATAAAGGTGAATAGACACAGTTGTGGAAGTAGATAATTGGAAGTTGATATTGCAGAAACCTCCCAGAAGGAAGAGAAAGAGATAGAAAAAAAGAAAGGCAAACACAGAAGTAATGAAGATAAAAGTAAGAGTGCTAACAGCTATGAAATAGGAGTCAGAGAAAAATAAATGATTATGGAAATAAATATTTAAAGACAAATGAAGATAGTTTATCAATTAAAAATGGATCGATTGTATATTGACAAATTCTGCAGTGTGAACGTCATATATATATCTAAAAATGCAGACACTGCACATTATAGCTTTTAACTATACTTTTATTCTTTTTGACCTTAATTTCCAGGATACATGTGCAGAATGCACAGATTTGTTACATAGGTATACATGTGCCACGGTGGTTTGCTGCACCTATCAACCTGTCACGTAGGTTTTAAGCCCCACGTGCATTGGCTGTTTATCTTGATGCTCCTCCTACACTACCCCTCCCCTGACAGGTCACAGTGTGTGTTTTTCTCCTCCCAGTGTCCAAGTGAACAACGTAATTGTTTAAAAAATAGGAGACTATGAAACTGTACATAGTAGAAAACATACAAACATATGCATTTAAAAATAAACAAATTGATAGGGAAATCTAATTTTTCAATTGTAATATTGAATGTAAATCAACAAAAAATATTTTCAGTATTATAGAACAAGAACATATTAAAAATATGCAACAAGAAAACACAGAAATATTAAGTATGAAGAGATAATAGTTGAAATAAGAAAGAAACACTAGAAAAAGAAAAAAATGAAAATAACAATTTATAAAATAAAACAAGTATAAGTATATACTATACTAAAAGTTATGTAAATGTGGTACTTCTTTCTCTGTATTGTTCACTTTAACACTGGGAGGAGAATAACACACACTGTGGCCTGTCAGGGGCGGGAGAATGGAGGAGGAACATCAGGACAAGTAGCCAATGCATGTGGGGCTTAAAACTTAGGTGACAGGTTGATAGGTGCAGCAAACCACCATGGCACATGTATACCTATGTACAATGTGTTTACAATAATTAAAATATAAGAAAATTATCGAAATACGTTTGACATTCTAAATCTCATAATATTTCACTCTCAGAAAAATATATTTTGAAGCAGGTCTTGATCACATGTCTGAAGTGGAGGAGAGGTAAAATTCAAGGTAGAGTAGTTTCCCATTATCCACAGGAGATATATTCCTAGACCCCCAGTGGATGCCTGAAACCGCGAGTAACACTGAACCCTATATATTTTATTTTTTTTAATATACATACATATAGTTTAATTTTTAAATTCATCAGAATAAAGTTTAATTTATAAATTCAGGCAAATAAGTGATTAACGATAACACATTATGAAGTATAACAATTATAAGTATATACTATATTAAAAATCATGTAAGTGTGATACTTCTTTGTCTGTCTGCTAACTTATCTTTTTGTACCTATTTTCAATTGGCTGTTGATCAAGGGTAACTGAAACAATGGAAAGTTAAACCACGGGTAAGGGAAGACTGCTGTATGTAGAATAGTTACTCATGTTAGTACACTTTTGTTGCTTATAAAACAACTAGAATAAAAGGGAGGGAGAGCGGAAGAGAAAGAGAAAAAGAGAGACAGAGAGAGAGAAAGTGCAACCCCAGATTTAAAAGCAATATATTATCAGATAAGGTTTGGAGAGTAGGGGGATCAAATAATAAAAAGTGAGCTGAAGTTATTTTCTTATTATGGTAGATGAGACATTAGCTTTCAATTTTAACATTGCATGAGAACAATTTTTAAAACTATTTAAAAAGTGGGACAAGGACCGAGAGAGGTGGCTCATGCCTGTGATACCAGAAATTTGGGAGGCCAAGGTGGGTGAATCATGAGGTCAAGAGATTGAGACCATCCTTGCCAACATGGTGAAACCTGTTGCTACTAAAAATACAAAAAATTAGCCAGGCGTGTTGGCAAATGCCTGTAATCCCAGCTACTTGGGAGGCTAAGGCAGGAGAATCACTTGAACCTGAGAGGTGGAGGCTGCAGTGAGCTGAGAACGTGCCATTGCACTCCAGCCTGAGCAACAAGAGCAAAACTATGTCTCAAAAAGAAGAAAAGAAAAAAAGTGGAACAACATGAAAAACAATTAGGATAGAAATGACTAAACATAACACAAATTAAAATGAATTGTGTTAAATTAATTAAAATTAATTGTTAAATTAGTTAAAAATAAAAATAATTGAAAATAAAAATAATCAAAAATATTACACACCATATAGTAACTAAGAGTAGTGCTATAGTGTAGCTACATTAGTAAGGATAAAATATACTGAAAAACATATTAAAATTATAAATTAAGAGTGTGACTGAATAGTATTAAATATGGAAAATTTTTATTTGTCACAAAGGTTTAACTCTTTCAAATATATGTGAACCAGATGAAAGTTATTAAAATTCGAGTTTTATATAAATGTAGATTTTTAGAAAATATAAAATGAAAAAAGAAAATTAATATAACTATAGATAAAGTAGTCTATAGCTTAAGGATTTTCTATGTACATCTCTTGAATAGGAAAAAAATAAATATTAGCAATGCTGTGTGAGAAGTAAACAACACAATTTGCAAGTTTACCTTTCAGATAA
The DNA here is from genome assembly GCA_028533165.1 of Leontopithecus rosalia. Lineage (NCBI taxonomy): Eukaryota > Metazoa > Chordata > Mammalia > Primates > Cebidae > Leontopithecus > Leontopithecus rosalia. The sequence continues at coordinate 9,114,374 of CM052665.1, read as the reverse complement.
AAAGAGAGTTCTCACTCATGAATTAGATAATATATTTTTTATTTTGTACATATAAATAGTATAAAATAGTCATATATAAGGCTAAAAAGAAAGCCTCAGCAAATTTCAAAAATATGCATCACATATATCTGAAATAAAATTAAATAAACTCAATACATACCTTGTGGTTTAAGAGAAAATAATATAAAAATTTGTAATGCCATTCTGTATTATTTAGGAAAATATCAGAAAAAAATAGAAGATAAAAGAATAACTAATGTATATATATAATTAAAAATGCAATAACCTAAATAAATATCTTAATTGAATGAACAAAATAAATACTGGAGTAAAAACAAAAGAGAAAATAGATAAACTTGAAGACAGATTAATAGAAGTTATGCACACAGAACAATAAAGTAAAAATAGGAAAGAAAAACGGACAGTCTCAGAAATCTGTGAGCCAATAACCAAAGAGTTTATATTTGATATATTTCAATTCCAGAAAATAGAGCTGAAAGAATATCTTAAGAAAATGATAGATAGAAATCCCCAAATTTGGTAAAATTCTAAACTAAGTCAAATAATTCTAGCAAAGCCCAAATAGGACAGAAGCAAATAAATTTACTTAAAAACACATAACTTAGTTCTTGAAAACTAATGACAGAAAACGTAAAAGGAGCCCCAGAACAATGAAGTGCTATTTTCTAGGAAAAGCACAATATGAATAACTGTGAGTTTTTCATCTGAAACCATAGGGGCTGGAAGTAAGCAGCATAACATTTTTCTGGCAATTAATATAAATATTTGAAAATCATGAATTTTATATCCAGCAAAAGTGTTCTTCAGAAGTGAAAACCACATAAAGATAATCTTGGATGAAAGAAAACTGAATTTGTTGTTAGTAAATTTCTGTAACAAATGGCTGAAAATAGATTACTTAAAAATATAGCAGAAAAAACGGGACTTTACAAAAAAGGAGAACATAAGAATGGGAGGAAATGGAGAACATGTGATAGACTATCTTACTTTTGATAAGTATTGTGTATTATATTTGATGGTTGAAACAAACATAGTACCAGCTGAAGTGACACTGAATATATATAGAGAAAATATATAAGGGAATTATATTTTAAAACAGTGTAGGTCATTATGAATTTTCATCTTATAGTCAGTTATGCCAACATAGCTCTTAAAGAGAACATTTGTCTCAGTAATTTGAACTAATGCGTTGTTAAAGATTAGCTTCCCCTATGCCTGAGGATTTAATCTAACTTCTCCGTTCTATGACTTTGATCTACAACAAAATTAATTTACAGCCTCTGATTCTGAACTGATATAAAGAAGTCTCTCATTATTGTTGTTTTATAGTTAACATCTTAAGTATTTTTCATTTATTTGAACTTTAAAAATCACTGCAGCCAAATTGCAAAAACAAACAAACAAAAAACACACTCATATTAGCATGGGGAGAATCAAATGTTTATTATACTGTTTATTAAGTCTCCCCATCTAGAACATTTAATGCATTTCAATACACTCAGCTCCTCTATCAAATGACTTGAAGTGGGTGATACCCATATAACCAGATTATGCTTTTACAATATGGTGTGAAATTAGACAATTGTATGAATTGTGGTCCCATTAACTAAACTAGTAGTATGGAGAGAATGGAAACTTTATCTTCAGAGATGACACTTGTCTAATATAATATAAATGGCAAATGAAACACCTTGAATTGATAGCTCATTTTCCAAATATTTTAAATTATAAAATAGCATTTTGGTAATTTAAATGATTTAACAAGAACAAATGTAAAGTCTTTGCATATAAATTAAACACATAATTAAGTGGGATGGAGTACACTTTGCTTGACGGCAGCTTATATAAAATATGTGGATTCTAATTGACCCCTAGCTTCTTACGAGATAGAGTTTGCTATGCCATTGTCTGCTGATCAAGCATATTAGTACAGAGTATCCTAGTCAAGATAGAATGAGCCTATGAAGGGTTGGTTATATTTGGAGACTTGCTTCTAGTTATGGCTATTGTAGAGGGTCTCAGTTATATTAGAACAGAATAGCTTCACAGGGAGAGAAACGGATGAAGCGGGGTGTGAAAGTCCTAGCATGTGGTATGAGTCTCTGGAAACAGAGATGCTAAATCAGAGAAGGAAAACTACATCGGAGCAGTTAGAGTGTGAAAAACAGGAAAGCTATTTTTACATATTTGAAAATATTACGAGATAGTGAAAATATTTACCTTTCCCATATATTTATATTTTAAAGGGGACATTTTAGTTCAATAAAAAACAGCAACAACAACAAAAAGAAATCAACACTGTTTTCAGTCTTGGGGTAGAACTGATTATTATTTTTTAAAAGAAACTAGTAGCAAATGTAATTTAAATCATTATTGTATTGGTTAAAAACCATTAAAAGTAGTTCAATTCATATTTCTCAGTAACAGTTTAAATACTGTTTTCTTTAATTTGCAATTACTTACACCTAATAGCTGCTCTAGAGAGTCTCACTATTTATTCCCAATATTCGGTTAGGCAATGCTAGCTGTATCTTCCCCTCTTGTCTCAGCTGCTCATTAGGTAAATGAACTTACTTAGTTTTCCCTTAGTTATTATTTTAGGAAGGGGGCAGCCCAGGAGTTGATCATGAAAACAAAAAATTTTCTCCATGTTTGCAGTGGGAGTTGATTGCAGGGAATGGGATATATTTAATAATATTCGTGTATCATTGTCCATGGTACATGAAAAATATAACTCTTTATAAAAGGCATAGGATCTTTAAGATAAATTGTACCCTCTGTTATTCTATGCTTTAAGAAAGTTCTAGAAGAACATTTAGTGGCAATATTATAGAAAGGACTATTTCTATGCACAACAAATCATACATTTTCTTCAATTTTTCCCCTACAGAAAATAGCACAATTACGGCATATATATATGCACACACACACATACACACACATATATTATATATGCAACACACATATATGTATACATATAATACATATACATATGTGTGTGCATATGTATATGAAGTAATTATGCTATTTCCTATAACCTTAATATTGAACAAACTCTTTTTACTACATACTTCAAAGCAGAGCGGAGCAATGAAGATATTATGTTATTTACTGTTATAAAAGTGTGAATAAAGGGCACCTATATTGTTCCATTTATTTGTTTCTAAAACCTTAGGATTGCAATTTGAATTATTTTTAATGCCATGGTATACTTAATTTGTTCTGACATACATTTCAAAATAAATATAAGTTATAAATTATGATCTTTATTTGGTAACTAGCATATATACAGCAAACAGGTTTTTTGCTTTGTTTTGTTTTTTAAATTTTAAAGAAATATTGAATTATAACTTTGGTAAAGCCCAGTTCTGATGCTAAAATTTTCTGGATAATTCCTTTAACTTTGTGGAATATATGTACCAGAAATGCAAGTATATATGCATGCATAATGAAGGTATAGATTAATTCTATAATTAATATATTGATACTAACAACTAAAATGGAACATCTCATTGCAAGTCTAGTTAGTTCCCAAATCTTTCCAACAGATTCTAATAGTGATAGTCTCCACTACACGGCAATTTATACAAATATTGATCACAGTGAGTGAAATATATACATGTTCCCCTATGGCAATTTTATATTTAAAAATCAGAGACTATGTTATATATATGAAGTAAGGAATAGATTGTCGTCTCCTCAAACTAATATTTAATGTATTTGATCTGAGTGAAACAGTCAAGATAATTTGAAATCTTAAATTTTCCCTTATTAGGAGATACATTTTATACTAAATATTTATTAATAATCCTATTTTATTTTTCTCACTTCATCTAATCAATTCAGAAACTTAAAATATATTACATATTTGAAAATACTCTTGAAATCACTTGAGGCATTTTGTAAATTTTGTGCAATAGACTGTTTAAGTCTAGTAAAAGTTAGAATTTTATTTATTTTTAACAATATATAATGTATAGCATTCCATATAGTAACTTTGATAGTAAGGGCAGTTCTTAACTCATTTATTTAGTTTTGAAGAACTAAATATATGAAACAACATAAAGTTTTGAAATAATGCTAAAATTTCTATCTTTAAGTCGATCTTTTTAAGTTACACTTTTATACAATTTCTTAGGAAAGGCAAAAATCAAATAAAAGCTGAAAAGAGGAAAATATTTCAAAGTCTCATAAAAATAAAGTATAGTTGGCAATAGTGGGAGAATATATCTTTATTTATAGATCCCTTACAATAATTTAACAAGGAAAATAGATGATAAGCTTTGCCTGATGAAATTTTTCATAAAGATAATAGTGTTCCTTAGTGATTAAACGTATTGTGTCAAATTATGATATCAGTGTAATTGAATCTGCTTTAAAAATGTAAGTCCCATTACTCCTACTCTTCTCTAATTGTAAGCAGGTGATTTTCCAACTTTATAAAATAGCAGATTATTTGAGGCATAGCTAATATGCATATATACACATTTCATAAGAATTTAGCATGTAAATAAAAGTGATTTCTTCATCTAGAATTTACAATTTTAGAGGAAAATTCCAGCTGGTAGTTGGAGAGAAGAGGAAGCATATCTAATAAGAACAAACTAAATTCTGAAATACGTAGCATTTCCTTTTCTCATTCTATCCACCATAAGTATTCTAATATAGCCACAGGCAGGTCTCAGTGCCTGGCTCAGGGTCAAAGAGAAATGTAGTGACTGTCTTTCCAAGGTTGCTGTTGCCTGAAATTAGTCTGGCTCATGGGAAACCTAAGTACCTTTTCCAGGGAATATTCTTGATTTCTAAATTTCTGGTACTTCAGGCATAAGTTTAATGTAACCAGAGAGAAAAAAAATTAAAGATATTTGAGATAATTTTTATGTAATAATTTTTTGTAATTATTTTCATAATTAAAATGTACTTGGAACATTTCTTAAAACATAGAATCTTTCCTACCATATTTAAATATCCTATCATTAAATACAATAAAGTTTCTAATACAACAAAGAAAGAAATGTACCTCATAGGAGACATGCAATTAGAATATCAGGACTTTATACACCTCCTATGGCAACAAATTATTTATCTTTTGCTTTAGATTTCTCACCAGTCAAAGCAACTTATGATAAGATAGTAGAAAAAAAATACATGTGTAAGTATGACATACATGTATCTCAGTCATGTTCCTGTGTTCATGCTGATCCTTCTGTTGTCCATAACCCAGAAATTTTTATTATAGTATTCTTAATTCAAAGAACCAGACATCAATTCAAGATAGTGTAAGCAAATCCACACGTATGAGCTAGGCTAATCCTAAAGCACTTCAGTAGGTGACAAGTAGCAGAAATTGAAACCATCTGTGGCCTGTCTCAGTCCCATAAAAGTTGAATGCTGCACATTTGAGAAATATCAAAGGAAAGCTTTTTTTTGAATGTTTATAATAATGTTGCTTCATTATTGAGATTCGATCATCAATTTTTTTCCTCCTTCTAGTCTTTCCTCCATCTTTGAAATCTTTTTCCCTTGCTGGTATTCTATACAGGTTATAAATTTCATAACATTATCTAAATAATTGATTCTGTCATTTTACACTTTGATTTACTTATAGTTCATGATTAAGTTATGGTCTTGATCTATCCATCCATTATTTGGTAACCCCGTTTTTGTTAATTTTCTGATACAGTATTCCAAAGAGCGAGATTTAAACCAAGTTAGGAATAGAGGTTTTCTCACTAAACCTTCCACTGATGCTTGGAAAAGTTTATTGAATGCTATTCTCACGTCAGATGTGTACCACTGGTCCAGTAATCTCTCATTGGGCTTTAGGATTGGAGAATTTACAAGCAAATTTGGCTTCTAAGGATACACATCACCAGGCAATACAGACACATATTCATTGCAAGAGACTGAAGTACAGCAGGCTCACTTGTTATCCTGTTTTTTCTTTACTGAAAGCAGAAGCTTAAATATCTTGATCTCTCACTGAACAAAACAAAAAGTTTTTGCATTGGCTTTCTTTTCGAAGTTGTACAATTTTGAAAATTAATTTGCCAAAGGTTAAGCCATTTTCAAAGACTTACCAAATAAGAGACTTGGTCCACTCTGCTAATATCAGTGGGAAGGATTTAAAGAGGTTGCTGTGTTACAAGTTAGAGAATGAGCTGCTCTGAACTATGGGAAAATAAGCATCAAAAATAGGGATTCTGATGATTTTGTGCAATAACAGCAACAAAAATAAAAATGTATGCAGAGCTAATATTGAAAATGTATCTGACTACTGATTCACCTTTGTAAGATCTCAATTATTTTTGAGCAGAAAAAGAAAGAATAGCTAAAAAGTAGATTTCATTAGAGTTAGGATACCACTAGAAAAAAAATTGCACAGTTCATATTTAATAAAAAAATTAAACACATTATATAAACTAGTTTTGTTATTTAATGGAATTTAGCCATATGGAATGTTTGTTTTAAAAAATGGTAATTAGAGTATTGCAGCCTAGAGGGAGAGATAAACAATCAAAGAGCCCCATCCAGGTTGATGGCATAAGACTCCGGTGAGTGCAGAGAAAATGTGCATCACAAAATCCAGTGCTTCAGACTAAGGATGGCATTCTGGATGGCAACACCTCCAGTCTCCTACCACTATGATTTTCAGAACTCAGACAGCCAAATATATACCTGATTAGTAGGATACAAGGCAATCCTCTGAGGACATGGACTTGCTTAAAATAAAATACATACTGATAATGACATTTGTGGGGCAGGTGAGTCTAGTCTATGACCCAGGCATGGAAGAATAAGAAGGGTGGTAAGAAGAAGAATTAAAGCTTGAAAATGAAAGACAATGTAAATAGTAAAGATAAATTAGAAGATTGAATGTAGGTGAAGAGAATAATGCTGCTGGTATTAACAACAAAGCCCTGATAGTACATACAGATCAAGAAGCAAGTAGCAAATAAGAATCAAGTTTACAAGTATTTCAGGTTCATTTTATTTGAAAATATTTTATTTGCATACAAAAGAGTCTACGGCTACCTGAGAATCATGTTTGAAGTCTCCAAATAGTAGAAAATATTAGTAAATACCTACCTATGCAGAGATTAAGAGATTAACATTTCTATAACTGAAATAATTTTAAAAGTCCAAAGTGAGCATTCTGTACTATATTTCATTTTTTGTTTCTACTTTAATCTAATTTTAAGTTCTGGAACACATGTGCAGGACATGCAGTTTGTTACACAGGTAAATTTGTGCCATGGTAGTCTGCTGCACCATCAACTCATCACCGAGGTATTAAGCCCCTCATGCATTAGCTATTTATCCTGATGCTCTCCTCCTCCAACACCCTCTGACAGGCCCAATGTATTGTTCACCTCCCTGTGTCCATGTATTCTCATTGTTCAGCTCCCATTTATAAATGAGGACATGTGGTGTTTGATTTTCTCTTTATGTGTTAGATTTCTGAGGATAATAGCTTCTAGTTCCATCAATGTCCCTGCAACGGACATGATCTTACTCCTTTTATGGCTGCATAGTATTCCATGGCATATATGTACCACATTGATGGGCATTTGGGTTGATTCCATGTCTTTTCTATTGTGAAAGTGCTGCAATGAAACATATGCATATGTGAATCTTGATAATATAATGATTTATATTCCTTTGGGCATATAACTAGTAATAGGCCTGCTGGGTTAAATGGTGTTCCTGGTTCTACATCTTTGAGGAATCACTGCATTATCTTCCACAATGGTTAAACTAATTTATATTACCACCGGTAGTATAAGAGTCCTGCAGCCTTGCCAACATCTGTTGTTTCTCGACATTTTAGTAATTGCCATTCTTACTGGCATGAGATAGTATCTCATTGTGGTTTTGAATTGTATTTCTCTAATTATCAGTAAGATTAGATGTTGAGATTTTTCCATATATTTGGGAGATTTTACCCAATTTCTCCAAAAAAGCATTCCACATAAATGCCCTTTTTTGAGAAGTGTCTGTTCATGTCCTTTGCCCAGTTTTTTTTGTATTGTTTACTTTTTTCTTGTAAATTTGTTTATATTCCTTATAGATTCTGCATATAAGACCTTTATCAGATGGTAGATGATCAAATAATTGTAGATGTGCAATCTTATTTCTGAAATTTCTATTCTGTCCCATTGGTCTATGTGTCGGTTTTTGTACCAGTACTATGCTGTTTTGGTTACTGTAGTCTTGTAGTATAGTTTGAAGGTAGCATGAGGCTTCCACCTTTGTTCCTTTTGCTTAGGATCCTCTTGGCTCTATGAGCTCTTTTTTGGTTCCTCTGTACTATATTTCTGAGATGCCACTAAATCTGTATTAATACACCTGTACTGTTGGTCCCTCCAAGTTTTCTATTCATTTAGCCCTAATAAAAAAATTTAATAGATATTCAGTCTATTACATTTAATCTTGAAACCTCCCCCACCAGCTTCCATCTATAAAGTGTAAACTATGTTTTATGTGTGTCAACAAAAACAAGTTAAAGAGGGTAGAGGGAAGGATGAGAAAGCATTTAAATTGCAAATGCATATAACATGAAGCTAATAATATATATCATCAACCTCTTATTATGTGTCAATACATATAATCAAATATACATTATAAGCAATACAAACCAGGGTTTAAGAAACTGCTTGGCCTGGTGTCTATTTTCAAGTCCTGATTGTATTTCTAGCTTGAGTGTGATATTTGTCCTTCTAGCATACTTTATCTTTAAATTGTGATAATAATGGAGATGATTGCACTGTGTTTTTATGAGGATTAAATAAATAATGTTTGTAATGCTCTTAGAATGGTGTTTATGACATGAAATGATGTGTTTTTTCAGGAAATACATATTTTAAAATTAAATGTTATGTGCAAATTAAAACATAAAATATGCTTTAAAACTGAGAGAATGTTTCAGCTTTTGCATATGGCTAGCCAGTACTCCCAACATCATTTATTAAACAGGAAAACCTTTCCCCATTGCTTGTTTTTGTCAGGTTCATCAAACATCAGATGGCTGTAGATGTGTGGCATTACTTTTGAGGCCTCTGTTCTGTTGCATTTGTCTATATATCTGTTTTGGTATCAGTACCATGATGTTTTGATTACTGTGGACTTGTAGTATAGTTTAAAGTCAGGTAGCGTGATGCCTCCAGCTTTGTTCTTTTTGCTTAAGATTGTCTTGGCTATGCAGGTTTTTTGCACATGTATGTTCATTGTGGCACTGTTTGCAATAGCAAATAGCTGTAACCAACCCAAATGCCCATGAATGATAGACTGGATAAAGAAAACGTGGCACATATACACCATGGAATACTATGCAGCCATAGAAAAGATGATTTCATGTCCTTTGCAGGGACATGAATGAGGCTGGAAACCATCATTGTCAGCAAACTGACAGAAGAACAGAAAACCAAAGAAGGCATATTTTCACTCATAGGTGAATGTTGAACAATAACACATGGACACAGGGAGGGGAACATCACACACTAGTGACTGTTGTGGGGTGGGAGACTAGGGGAGGGATAGCAGGGGGTGGAGAGGGAAAACATTGAGAGAAATGCCTGATGTAGGTGACGCCGGGATGAGGGCAGCAAACCACCATGGCTTGTGTGTAACTATGCAACAATCCTGCAAGATCTGCACATGTATCCCAGAACTTAAAGTATAAAAAATAAATAAATAAAATTGGTGGAATGATTTTCACATACAAAACCAAGAATCATATGTGCATATAAATTTTCTTCTATATGTAAAATATGGCATTTCTTTATCAATAATAAACAGATAATAGAGTTTAGCCCAAATAGTTTTGCTGATTTTTATGTTTATAACTATTTAAAATTATTCAATTTCTTAATATTTATTATTAGCTATAGAGTATATAGATGTACTTTTCAATATGTGATAAATCTATTACTTATAGGACTTAGAAGTCAAATTTTGTGCTTTACAATTTTAAATACTATATAATTCAATAAATACACAATAAAACTTTTCTTCTTTAGCTGTCATTTGTGATAATTATAACTGAAACTAAAACTTAATGTGGATCATTACTTTTCTTAAAACTTGTATATTAGCTAAAAGTCATTATAATATTCCAATTATTTTCCCTCTTTATCTTGGTTAGATTTAAATAATTTTCAAATTATGTATTTTGGTGTAATTAGAGTCTCCACATACATTTTAATCATTCTAGTCATGCATAAAAATATAAAAAATTATGTAGACTTGTAATGATCTGTGAATTCTCATATTCCAAAACTTTATCTTACATGTTTCTCATTATTATTTATGATGAACAATAACTTAGAATCAAAATATGTTTATTATGTACCCATAAATGAAAAGCACATATGAGACAAGATACAAAAAAATAAATGTTAGTAAGATTGTTACCTATCTGAATACTTTTATGCATCTGAATACTTTCAGATATTCATGAAAGGATATTATTTTGTGCATAGTAATAATTAAACACATATATTGGTATAAGGCTTCCAGGATTTTTATTTTTAATCATGAAAGGCTATTTCACATTGTTTTTTCATTCTTTCATAGGGGGCTTATTTTGAAATCTTAAGTATAATAATATTCACTCTGTTAAATTCATACATTTAACTCATAAAAATGATTGAAAACATACTCTACCAAATATTTGAGGTCTATACACTGATTTCAGTCAGATAGTAGGAAAGAATATCTATTTTTTTTGTAGAAATTCTCTAGTGCATGAAGAAAGGACAGATGAAGTTAAAATTTGTAATTCCTTGATTTAACCAAGTTCCAACCTCAGTATTTTTACTTTTTAAAGTGACTAGCATACGAAATTGTTAATCTTCAAACATTTAGGGAAAAATATTATTATAAGAGAAAAATCAAAGAAGCGAGTCATATAATTTCTAATAGCAAGTTGGTAGGACTTTTAAAAAATAGGAATTAGAGGAGTCTTACTTGTACAGACAATCTAACTCTAGGCCATTATT
>CM052665.1:9089163-9102853 GCA_028533165.1 Leontopithecus rosalia | reverse complement strand
CACACTTTGGAATGCTTAGGCAGCATCCCCTCTTTATTTGGGTCCAAACTTATAGTACTCTGTCTCTACTTTGCCTTAAATTAATAGAAAATCAGCTCTCTTATCTTTGGAGCTCCCAGAACACATGATCCAGATCTCCTTTATGTAATATTATATACAGTCATGCTACTTATAATGATATTTAAATCAACAATGCATGGCATATATGTAAGGGTCTTATAACACTGTAATGAAGCTGAAAAATGTCTATCAGTAACATTATAGTCATTGTAATACTGTAAGACAAGACATTACTCTCATGTTTCTGGTGATGCTGGTGTAAGCAAACCTACAGCATTGTAAGTTGTAAAAAATGTATCACACAGACCTTTATATATGATATATAATAAGGGATAATAATAGTAAATGACTATGTTACTGGTACATATATTTATTGTACTATACTAAAAACTACCATGATTTTAAAGTGTATTCCTTCTATTTTGAGAAAAAAAATAACTCGATTTTAACTGGAAAATAGCTTCAGGTAGGCCCTTTAGGAGGTATTTCAGAAGAAGGCATTTTCATCACAGAAGATGACAGCTCTATGCATGTTATTACCCTGAAGACCTTACAGTAGGACAAGATGTGGAGGTGTAAATAGTGCTATTGATGATCTTGACCCTGTGCAGACCCAGGCTAACGTGTATGTTCATGTCTTAGTTTTTAACAAAAACGTATAAAAAGTAAAAAGAACAAAATTTAAATTAAAAAACTTGTAGAATAGGATACAGAAAAATAAAAAAAAATGTACAGCTGTTTAATTGTGTTTGAAGCAAAGTGTTATGAAAGTGTTAAACAATACTTAAAAAATGTAAAAATGTATAAGTTAAAAATGTTACAGTAAGCTAAGGTTAATTTAGCAATAAAAATTAATAAATTTAGTGTAGCCAAAGTGTACGGTGTTTATAACATCAATAATAGTGCAATGGCCTAGGTCTTCACATTAACTTGCAATTTACTTACTCAGAACAACTTCCAGTCCTGAAAGCTTCATTTGTGGTAAACGCTCTATGCAGGTATACAATTTTCCATCTTTTATACTGTATTTTTACTGCACTTTTTCATGTTTAGGATGTTTAGATATACTAATACATCACATTATAATTGCTTACAGTATTCAGTACAGTAGCATGCTGTACAGTTGATATGCTAGGAGCAATAGATTATATCATATAGCCTAAATGTGTGGCAGGTTTTGCCATGTTTGCAGGACAAAATCACCTAACTACACATTTCTCAGAATATATTCCTATCATTAAGTGACCCATCACTGTATTTCCCTCAGCCTTCACTAGATTGTAAGCTCTTAGCTGGGGATAGACATATGAATTATTTATCTTCATTGTTACAGCAGTTATCACAGCTCCTGTTACATAACAAGCACTTGATAATTTTAGTTAAATAAATAAACTAACTGAGACAATTTAAATCAGTAACACCTTTTTCATTAACATATGTAATTGGCTATGAGACTATTTTAATGTACATAGGAAAAATCTAAGTATTTGAGCAATGGAGTCTACATTAATTTATTTGTAAAGCTATATTATCTATATTACAATATAAATTCAAATTTTACATGGTGCAAAAAGCATAAAGTAATTTTCCGTAGAAGCTGGTTTAAGGATAAGGATGATTCTTTTCAAGAGAGAAGCCAAAATATAGTCTGTCCTAAAAGAAAGCATGTAAAAATAAACAAACAAGTATAATGTTCCAACCACATAGAATCCCTCTTAAAATATTTACTTAAATTCTTATCAATGATTAAAAATCAACAACAAAAGGGAGATCACTGTAGTATACCTTTTGCCAATAGCATTAACCACTGTAATTACATAAAAATGTGAACTATCAAAGATAACACTTTTAATTTCCTGCATAAAGTGTCTATACATGGCTAGTTATATAAATTAGCTTTTGCCTTTAGGCTAAAATGATAACAAGTTGTGAGATGAAGTACATTATTATTGAGATACCAGACTCATGCTTCAGGAAAATTTCTGTTATGTCATTTATAAATCTTAAATACAAAGATAACTTCACTTAATTCATCAACCTTCTTAAAGGTCACCATGGCCTGAGGAGAAAGTAAGCTGTACTGTTAAGAGAGAATACTGAATCCACCATTTACTAAGTGTGCAACTTTAGGCAATATATTAAATCTCTATGTCTCATCTTAGTTCTCTTTAAAATGAAAATGGCATTATGAAGAGTAAATGAAATAGAAAAAACTAGCACGTGTGTGTTTATGGAACATTGCCCAACTAAAGTAAGTTTCAAACAAAATTCAAATTTAAAACAATTTTGTGTTAAAATCATATCTTACTACAACCTCCACTATTTGCATCACTGTTCATTTTCATAGAATATACTTAGATGGGTTTATACGTGCTTGTTGAGGAATCAGTAATAATTTGGACAATGTCATTATTAAGGGAGTCCCAAATTGTTATTGTTCGCTTTACCATCATCATGGACAGCCCCCAAAGCTCCCCAAATAACTTTATAATCCGTATTTATCTTTAAATATCCATCTATCATTTTAATGCTGTCATATCACCTTTGGAATCTTCTACTCTACTGATGTTAGGACATAGCTCCTCTACCGTGACACCAAGAATGCAATGCCACAGTTGGGTCTAGAGCTTTGCTAATTCCTAAAACTGTTGCTTTGTCATCTGGTCTTCTGGTATCTGTAAGAGTTTTGAAAATTTGAAACCACGACCTTTATATCAAGCCTCAAATGCTTTTCTCAGATACTTCATTGATTTTGAGCCTTATGTGGGTTTATTTTTAACCTTAAAACACGGGGAAAAAAAGGTAATCTTTCTATCATCTGGCTGGTTAAGAAAACAAGCATTGTTCTGTAGATTGATAACATGAGCATCATTGAAAACATGTAACAGACTACACAGAATGGCATCAATTTTTATATTAAGAAAGCAAAGTACAAATTTTAATTATTTATTCATTGGTGTATATCTGATAGACTCATCTGTTATCTATTTGTCAAAACTTCCAACCATTTCTCAGTTATTTGTTTTTTGGCAATAGATCACAAACTTTCTTCCCATCTCCTGCCTTCCCAAATTGGATGATTCTATATTAATATCCCATCCAACACCGTGACTTTGATTTCCAAAGCTCTTGTCCTCCCCACTGTTGAACTTTTCCAATTCATGTCTAACACTAGCCATCAGGATTATTCTCTGAGATACTATACATATTTAATCTCCAAAATGACTAACTCAAGCATCCCTTCTCTTATCACAATCTTCTCTATGAAAATTTTTCTATTGACTCTAGGAAAAGGAAACAAATTTCACTCCAATTTCCTTTCAATACCCTAGTAATGTGATAAATTATATGTAAACTATGTTTTGCTACTTATGGGGTTTTAATTTTTGGTTTATTTTTAAACCAAGCCAGACAGTACACATGCAAACCTTATACTTAATTAAATAATGTATGTAAGAAAATATTCCTAATTATAATCACAAGTTTTTCATCAGAAATAAAAAGCAAAATATGCATATACAACCAGTTTTGAAAATGGCCACATGCCAGTTATCAATCAGTCTTTATAGTTATGTCTCTTTCAATTTAAAATATGTTTTGTGCTGTAAATCATGATACTTTGTGAATTATCCATTAAAAACCTTTAAATAAAAAATGTATAACCATATGGCAAAAACCAATCTAATATTATCATTTGAATATACAATATTTTCCCTCTTACATTTTCATGTATAATAAATATTCATTCTTTTATTCTATAGTGTGTCTCATTCATGAGAATTTGATATGTGTGATTCAATCAGCATTAAAAAGAATTTAATGCTTCCTTTATTATGATTGAATGTTTTAATATATGTCTCTCATAATCGTGCAATCACTTACCAAAACTGTCCTCTATATGTACAATCTTTGGATGAAAATAGTTTAAGTAATGATTAATGGGGCTCAATGTTTAAATATGATTGATGCAATCAACAGGAACTGCCTTCCATTATAGAGTAAGAGGATTTTTTGCCAATAATTTTATTTGAAATAATTTGTATTTTATGTTTACTTGTTTTGTTTTTATGTAAATTTTGTTCTGTTTGAACCTTGGAAATTGTCTTGAGCATCTTAAAAAAAAAGTGATTCATGTTCTCCTTTGCACAGTAAGAAACTGGAAACTTTTATTTGTTCTCTACACCTTACTCTTTCTCATCCACCACAGGAATTCTGTTACTAAGTTCTTAATTTCTTCCTCCTCACTTTGTATCTATCCTTCCTTTTTCATCTATCCCCTCTGCCGCTGTCTAAATACACATCTTCATCTCACCTCATGTATTGTAAAGCTTTTAAATTAGCCTGATTGTTTGTGGTCTACTGACATACAGCTCCTGCAGTTATATTTCTATAATTCAAATCTGATCACATGTACCTACATCTTACATACATTTGATGATTACACCTCATTCATCAGGAACTATTTTAAATTCCTTATTCTGGCATAAAATATTCATAACACCAGGCTTAAGCCAAATTTTGACTCTCAAACTTTTCTACCTTTACTAATTTCTTGCTCCAATAAAATAATACCTCAAAAATCCTTTGGGATGTTAGACTATCTCACAACTTGGAAAAATATTTAAATGTGATTCTGTTCCTATATTCTGTTTTCTCTAGTAAATTCCATCTTTAAATCATTGGTGCTTTACATTGTATTCTAAATGATGTATTTACATATATATGTTTTTCTTTCTTTTTTTTTTTTTTTCTTGAGATGAAGTTTCGCTGTTGTTACCCAGACTGCAGTGCAATGTCACGATCTTGGCTTACCGCAACCTCCGCCTTCTGGGTTCAAGCAATTCTCCTGCCTCAGCCTCCTGAGAAGCTGGGACTACAGGTGCACACCACCATGCCCAGCTAATTTTTGTATTTTTAGTAGAGACAGGGTTTCACCTTGTTGACCAGGATGGTCTCAATCTCTTGGCCTCGTGATCCACATGCCTCGGCCTCCCAAAGTGCTGGGATTATAGGGGTAAGCCACCGCGCCCGGCCATATATTCTTTAAATATATTTTTAATTAGAGAATATCAAGTGTGTATCCCAAATCTAATTAGAATTTAGTTCACAGCTACATAAGCTACCCTTATTTCCATATCACTCAGAAATGCATTGGTAGTATCTTTTATTTTGCTGTTTGTTTTTTTTTTTTTTCTGTCTGTTGGCTTGTTTGCCTTTTAGGTTATATTTTTCAATCAAAAAGACATGCAAGTTCCCAAAACTAAATAATCTCAATTTGCTTCTAGTAAAGGGGAGCAGACCTCACCCTATCTCCATGGAAATAACCATTTTAAACTTTCTGGTAAGAATTTTTTGATGATTATATACAAATATTATATTTTGGTTATACCACCAATTATTTTTTAAATTTAGCAGCTATAAACATTATCTATTAACCCTTCCTGCAAAAGGTGGCTATCAGCTAACTGTACCAACCTCATCCTCTTCTTTTCTGCCTTCTGCTTTTATAGTTAATATTTTATCTTATATGGAAATCCTTTTCCTTGAAACTTTTTCAAACTCAGTGTGATGCATAACAATTTACCTGTAAGTAATTATTTACTTGGATGTTAAAGAATTAACAATTTTTTTCTGTAGTAATTGCTAAATATTATTTAATAAAAATTTTAGAAGATTTTAATTTGGCCTCTGAGAGCTTCCAATTTGTAAAATAAACACGTATAGTGAGAGTAGTAAACATAGTGAATAGAATTTATATTTGCTATGTATTGAATGTCTATATGCTAAACATTTGTGCTTAATTCTAGTGCTGTAAAACTTATAACTATAGATTTTTATTTTTAGGATAGGATCACTTCCTAAAACACAATACAATGTCTAATGAGCAATTGCTATTTAATGTGTTTCTAACTTATTGAAAATAACTTGTACATGCTAACATATGTCTAATCTAATTAACTTTGTATTTGAAGTTTAGTGGAGTTTGCTTTTCATTTGATGTGTCAATAAAACTATCTAACTTATAAACTAATAAATGTTTTATAAAGTTGTCCTGCCAAACAGTTCTCTTTACCTAGCATGCCAAATAAAATCTTATTTTCATATTCTCCAAACTTTCTACTAGCTTATCAAATAAATTCTTATTCTCATGTTTTTCTAAATTTTCTCTATCTTCACCTCATCTGGATTCATTGTTTGGCAAATTGTTAAATGGTTGTGGTGGGTGAAGCAGACGGTTTTTAATCCTGTCTTAGTAGCAAAATTCATTTTCTAAAGTCCTACATTTGATGTTCATAAATATAATTGATTGTTTGTCAAATATTTTATTTCTCCATCCTTCTCTATCTTCTTCTCTCTGCCTCTTCCTCCCTCAGTCTAATTCTATATTTTCCTTTGTAAAGTTTTGGGATAAATTTAGTACTATATATCAGCAATGTTTTGGAGTTTTATTTGTTGGTGTTTGGACCATTAAATTTACAATTTATTCCAAAACACTATTTCAAACATGAAAACATATTATAAATTATTTATTTATTTTTGCAATAGAAAATAACTCAGAAATAATATAGTTGAAACCCTAGAGGAAGATGGGACTTTGCCAGCAGCTTCATTTTAAAAGTTAGTTGGGTTTTTTCTTTGTTTTGTTTCGCACAGCATGACCAGAGCTTTCCAATGCATTTTGCTTCTGGCAATGCCAACTTGTACCCATCACTTCTGATTAAAAATCATGTGTCCCTTGTGTGCATGTGTGGATGAACACCTTAATGGAGCAGTAGAGAAAGATGGTTCCTACTTAAATTTTGTTTAATCTATTTTCTTTTCTGAATAATATTGCTGAAAATTCCAGAGACTATGAAACTTAGATAAATAAACTTATTTATTTTATGTAAATGTATTTCAGATGCAAATTATTCTTTTCTGGTTTTAGTAGTTAAATGAGTGGATGCTTCATAATAAATGTCTTTACTCACTAGTAGCAATACTTGAATTTGTGCTATAGATTGCATTTTGTTTTACGTAAAATTATCTCAGTGTCCCCAATAACATATGGATGACTTTTCTCACCTGTGTACAAATGAAAAACTAACACAAACTAAACAAAGGAAAGGTTATTCTATTGCACATTTTCACCCTAAATTATTTATAAATGCATCTCTAAGTTTAAATATTTCCCCATTTAAGAACAATTGCAAAAAAATTTTAAACAGAAGAAATGTTAGTAAAATCAATATGTTATTTCATCAAGCTTAAATATTTTGCCTTAAAAAATATTTAAAGCCTTTGTAAACATAATCATAGATAAACATAAATATCAATGGAAAATGACCCTCAGGATCTAATTTTAAGGATAAGTAAAATGTAAATATTTAATTCCTTTATTGCCGTTCAAAAGAAGCTCATTCTGCTTACAATTAAGCTTCATTTTAATGTAAACACTTTTATTATCTCAGTGCTTCAGGTGGGTTTAGAATCTCTGTTTATTGCCAGACAAAAGAAAAGTTATAAGCATTTAGCATTATTTGTTGAAGAAGCACATGAAGTTTATCTGTTGAGATGGCTGATATTATTAATTGAGAATCTTCGATAAATCTCATAGTCTAGAAAATAATTAATTTTTAAAATGTTTACATATGTCTCTTTACGTGTCATTTTGGATCTCTTTGGAAAACATAAGAGAAGAAACCTTGATCAAACACATCCTTATTTCCTGTTAACTGATTTACTGTATCATCCATCAAATTTTGTCATCAGACATGTAAAACAACATAAAAAAATGCATACGCTTTCTAGGTTTAAACAAAATAGCATTCTGTTATTCTTCTTCTTATTTTTTCAGGCGGAGTCTTCTGTCACCCAGGCTAGAGTGCAGTGACACAATCTCGGCTCAGTGCAACCTTGACCTCCCTGCCTCAAGTGAATCTCCTGCCTCAGCCTCCCAAGTAGCTGGGATTACAGGCACATGCCAACCTCACCCAGCTAATCTTTGTATTTTTAGTAGAGTAGGGGTTTCACCATGTTGCTCAGGTTAGTCTTGAATCCCTGACCTCAGAGAGATTACCCTCCTTGGCCTCCCAAAGTGCTGGGATTACAGGTGTGAGCCACCTCACCTGGCCTATTATTATTATTGGTATTATTATTATTATTTTTTTTATTATTTATTTATTTATTTATTTATTTAGAGACAGAGTTTTGCTCATTACCCAGGCTGGAGTGCAATGGTGCTATCTTGGCTCACTGCAACCTCCGCCTCCTGGGTTCAGGCAATTCTCCTGTCTGAGCCTCCCGAGTAGCTGGGATTACAGGCGAGCACCACCATGCCCAGCTAATTTTTTTTTTTTTTTTTGTATTTTTCGTAGAGACGGGGTTTCACCATGTTGACCAAGATGGTCTCGATCTCTTGACCTCCAGATCCACCTGCCTTGGCCTCCCAAAGTGCTGGGATTACAGGCGTGAGCCACTGCGCCTGGCTAGCCCATTATTATTTTTAAAAATCTGTACCACAAAGTTGAGTAGGGGAATGTGAGTTAGGTAAGGACACATTTGATGGAGAAAGTTCTTTTAAAGTAAGAAGCACTTTTTTCCACTCCCCATTACAAAGGTTTGAAATGTATGTCAGACCCACTTATTTTTACTCTGATTTATGTGACTTACTTGATAGATAGCTCCCACAGCAGATGGAGATATATCAGTCAGAATGATTTTTGACAAATTAGTAACAATATAAAATGTATTCCATATATAGAACATAGAATTCTATAAAAGATGAATTTTTAAACTATCATATAATTTTTATGATAATACATCAATGTTAGTAGAAATGACAACATGCATTTCACATGGTCAGTTTTGTTATAAAAAAGAAAATAGAGTAGAAATTGATTTTGTTTGCAAAATTATATCCCTTAAAACAGTTAAATCTAAATACTTTTGAGGCAAAGGACTGATAGTATTTTTAATAGGGACTGTTATCTTTAGAAAATTACCCTTACCTATACTGCTCTGAAAAATGAGGTGGAATTTACATTCAAAAATGCAAAGTAACATTTATGTGATACTTTATGCTATAGATTGAATGTTTGTGACCCCTAAAATTTATGTGTTGAAATCTATCCTCAGTATGATACTATTTGGAAGGTTATTTGCTTCTCAGGGTAAATTGCTTGTAAATGATATTAGTACACTTACAAAATGACCCAAGAGAGAACCTCACCCATTTTACCATGTGAGGACATGGCAAAAATGTGCGATTAAAAACCAGAAAGTGAGCCCTCTCACCAGATAGCATATCCGACAGTGCCTTATTTTGAACTTTCAGCCTCTAGAACTGTGAGAAATAAATTTCTGCTGTTTATAAACCACACATCTACAGTGTTTTGGTTAGGACACCCCAAACAGACAGAACAGGCTAAATTCACCAGAGAAAGCATCTCTGTGATTAATTCTTCACCAGGCTGATAGAAAATAGAATTCATATGTGACAAGAAAATTGTCTCTTGATCTAAGCAAACTCTTCACTGTGTTTCTTCACAGGAATATTAGTCTATCAAACCTAAGATATCATCCAATAAAATGTATAATGAATCCATATATTAAAATGTGAGTAAATGTTAATCTAAGGAATAATGAAATGTAATAGAAAGGGAGCTAACACGAGACTGCACCCTTAGGACAAACATCAATATTCACAACAAAAGAATTTGGTTTACTTAATGTGGTCAAATAACCCCACCCCCCAAAAAAAGAAAGTAAAGAAAAGAAAATCAGTAGAGGCTTCTATTCAAGTAGTGTACTTGTCATAAATAAATTGTACTCTCCCCTCAACATTTATACTGTCCACATACTGTGTTTTTCAAAACGTTGCGACAGTTTTAGGCACAAAGTAAAAATATGTCTCCTGAATATATACATTTTTTTAGATGAAATTTTGTTCTTGTTGCCCAGGCTGGAGGGTAATGGTGTGAACTCAGCTCACTACAACCTCTGCCTCCTTGTTCAAGTGATTCTTCTGCTTCAGGCTCCCAAGTAGCTGAGAGCATAGAGGGTGCCTGCCACCAAACTCCACTACCCAACTAATTGTTTTTTTTTTTCAGTAGAGATGGTATTTCACCATGTTGGTCAGGCTGGTCCTGATCTCATGACCTCAGGTGATTCACCTGCCTTGGCCTCCCAAAGTGCCAGGATTACAGGTGTGAGCCAGGGCACCCTACCTCTTCTGAATATTTTTGACAATAAAATGTTTAAAAACATATTTTAATGAGCACACGTATAACATTCTCATTTTTGGAAAAAAAAAAACTAATACCCTCAGCAAGTACCAATAAATTAAATATAGCCTTCCCCTTTGTTTATAAGAAGATAGTTGTTATTATTGACTGATTTTTTTATTTATCTTGTATAAAATATATTACAATTAAGAGTTTTTAGCAAAATGAATAAAAACCACATTATTCCTGGTTGTTATAAGATAGTGTTAGAAATAATTATTCTATAACATATTACTTTCTTGTGCAACATGTAACCTATTGCTTCAAGACTACTGGTTGTAAGTCTGTTTTGTTTGAATATTTATGATAATTAGCAAGAGGTGATTTAACCAGAATGTTTTATCAGTTTTTGTGGAATATTATTAATGATATTCTTTGATGCTTCTTTTTTACGGAATTTAGAAAGAAGAAGTACTAAGCACATTTCTGCAGAGGCTGGACTCCTGTGATGGGTGTTTGACCTAAGGACTCCCCAGACAACTAGCCAAAATTTTCTATTAACTGCGCTGGTGCTGTGTCCCCCAAACTGGGGCCCTTCTCGGAGGCCCCTTCCCAGCGACACTACCTGGGGCTCAGGTCCGGGCCCCCCAGTTCACTGTTGTTCCTGGGAGCTGCCCCTCCCGTCACCTCTGAACCTTGGAAGCCGCTGCTCCTGCTTACCTAATTATATATATATATATATATTGTTTTGAAGAGTTTTAAGAAGTTGTAACTTTTTGTGACTTGCCTTGTCAGAGGATAAATAAGTATTCTAAGTAGAAAAGAAAAAGTTTCAGAGTTATCAGAGACTCCACCTATGTAACTCCCTTCTGATCCTTCTGTTCTTCATGAACGTTGAGAACTGCATTTCAGTTTGATGGCTCTCCTTGTCTCCTTTTCCTCTGCTCCCACTCAGAGAAATTTTTTCCTGATAAACTTCTTGTACATCTAATTTCATCTTGGTGTCCACCTCTCAGAAAAGTTGAACTAATGCAGTAACATAGTATTACTATTAATAAAAAAGAGAACAACAATGTCAAACATACACATTGCATAATTCCATTTCTAAAGTAAGAAAATTTATAGAAGTGAAAAGCAGATTAGTGGCTCCCCAGAATTCGCTGGAAGAGGGACTGGGGAATACTTGACTTCTTAATAGGAATTTTTCCTTTGGAGTGATGAAGTTTTCTGGATCCAGATAATGGTGATGGTTGAAAAACATTTCAAATGTACTACGTGGTAATAATAAAATAATTATGTTATTATTTTTTTTACCATAAAAGGCAGTAAATTAAAAAAAGGGGGTGGGGCGATTTTTTCTTTCAGCTAATTATTCTCATGGTATATGTAGGATTCAATTTACATTTTGTATTTTAGTGGTTTCTTGCTAAAAGAGATGACATGATCAAATAATATTAGAACAATTTGAATTAAATAAATTAAATGATCTTTAAGCTTTAAAATAATAATGAAAAAGAAGAAAACTTGGGAGAGCTATTACCTTCCCATAGTTTCAGTATTTCTTAATTTCCAAAAAAAACTAGTTTTTGCTTGATAATCAATTGTAGCATATAAATTGTATCATACTTTTTAAGATTGCTACCAAAATATAATTATTTCATCTATACACTTACTTTTAATTTGTGTGTCATGATCTTTGTATTAAGGAATGAAAGATCAAATTATTTTTTAATAATAAGTAATATGTTTTTTTAAAATGCAACCAGATGTGATACAGAAACATAAATTCCTTATTTTATGTGAAATCACTGTCCAATCACTTATAAATAAATGCCAGGCTCTCTTTCCTGTTCATTTTTTATGTTTCAGTATCAAAATTGCTAGAGATTTCTCAAGAGGGCCTGTATACTGCCAGTCAGGTCCCAGATGGCCTGGAGGTCTGCTTGAAACAGAATGTTTCTGAATATTTCTCAGGAGTGAATCTAACTTATTTATTGATTCTATTATTCAGTGACATATCTTTAGTATTTGTTAAGAGCACTTAGGACAGTAGCATACACATAGAATGGAGCTGGTTCTCTTCCAATTCACCACTGGCATTGTCTTAATTGTTCTGTTTTAAAGCCTCTCATTTTCTGTAGAAATCCCAGAAGGAAGGTAAATGGTTGAGAAAGACTTGGTTCATCACCTGTGAAACCTCTTCATAATAGAGAGTTACAATTATGAAAAATATATGCAAACCTGTAATTTCGTATTTGGATATCATTTTGGAAATGCAGATTAAGGCCAAATCATGGCAAGGTTTTCTTAACTGTGTTTCCTTGAACTCTGATACAAAAATATCAATTGGTTACCATCTACAGAGCAGCTTGATGTATACAATTCTCTAACTGAACTGAGTTTCTTTCTTGTCCCATGTGTGATGATGACCTTTACATAAGACAATTTTTATTTTGGAGCAGGATCATGTGCTAAATCTAAGTCTTGTAAAGTTACGATTAAAAAACATAATTATATTAAAACAAGAAACTGGAAGATTAATATTATGGACAGACTATGCATTTTAGTATTCATAAATTTTTCAAATGTAAAAACTATTTTTGAAAATCCAGAAATACCATAACCCATAAAAATAATAAAAAAATAGGTGAAGAATGACACTGGAGGTAAGATTACCTCCATTTATGAAGATTGAAGGATCATGCAAAAATATTGATAGAAGAGACAAAACATATGCTTTTTCAGAGCACCTGTGGAGGGATTTACAGGAAGAAGGAATACAGTTTACCTTGAAAACTGGGAGAGAAAATTTTGTTTTCATAGTATGTTGGGTCAACTTTGGATGAGAATATTAAATAAAACTTAAAGCTGAGGTTTAGCTAGAGGTTGACATAAATGGCAGCCATCTGCTGTGCTTCTCCTGAGGTTGTGTTCTGAACACCACAGAATTCTTCACCAGCGACACAACTAAAAAGAAAAAAAAAGATACTAAACAATTATTTTGCAGATAACTTATAAGGACAATGTTAGTATTGAATTCTAGAATAAAATTCTATTATTTTCAGTATTTGTAGAAGCCTCAGCCAAAAAGACATATACATATGCTTATCCCAAAAGCAGTCTATTAATGATAAGACTTTCAAGGAAACAGTTTTCTTGTTGCTTGCCTGATATTTGAAGAAAATAGTAGCATGGAAAATAAAGACCAGTATATACAAACAGAAAAACAAAAACAAAAAATAACAAGCAAGCAAACAAAAACCAAAAAATAACAACAACAACAACAACAAAGCAAAATACAAGAAAGACATAACTTGAAGAACAGAGAAAACATGAAATTTAAAGCAAACCTTACAGGGATCATTGATGAAATAACATTTCAATTACTCACAGAGAAGAGGCTAATTGAAATGTGAAAATTAATA
>CM052665.1:9064754-9089063 GCA_028533165.1 Leontopithecus rosalia | reverse complement strand
CTTCTCTCCTTCCCTCCTTCCCTCCTTCCTTCTTTCCTTCCTTCCTTCCTTCCTTCCTTCCTTCCTTCCTTCCTTCCTTCCTTCCTTCCTTCCTTCCTTCCTTCCTTTTCATTTCTGGTTTATGCCTTGCCAGTATATAGAAAGGCAATTAGTTCTAAATATTTTAGGGGATTCCTTTGAATGTGATATACACAACATTATATTGTCTGTGAATAGAGATTATTTGAATCAATCTCTTCCCATCTGGTTGTTTATATTTTTTTTCCTTGAGCAATTTACTTGGCTATATTCCACAGTACAATATTATGAGAGGTAGTGTCTCCAGTTTCTATTATTTTCTCATGTTATAGAGAAAGCATTAAGTTATTCACCATTAAATATAATGATACTTGTAGGTTTTCCATTGATGCCCTATAATAATTGATAAAATTAATTTTATGTGTAATTAGTTAATTATTTTTCATTATGAAGGGCTATAAAATTTTGGTACATGTGGTTGAGAGCAGCGTCTCACACTCGTAATTCTAGCACTTTGTGAGGTCAAGATGGGTGGATCACTTGAGGTCAGGAGTTTGACATAGCTTGACAAATATGGTGAAACCCTGTCTCTACTAAAAATACAAAAATTATTTTGGAGTAGTGACGTGTGCCTGTAATCTAAGCTTACTTGGGTGGTTGTGGCAAGTGAATTGTTTAAACTAGGAGGCAGAGGTTGCAGTGAGCCAAAATCATGCAACTGCACTCCATCAAGCCTGGGCAAGAAGAGTGAAACACTGTCTCAAAAAAAATAAATAAAAAAGTAAATGCTTTTCCTACGTCTATTGATATGGCTAATTTTTGGTTCTTTAGTATATTGATAAGGTATATAAGATTTTCTTACAGATATTAAAGTAGCCTTGTAGTCCTAAAATAAAACACACTTGAATGTTGTGAATACTCATTTTAATGTGCTCCTCGTTTGTGCAAGTGTTTTGTTGGAGTTTTTATGACTATATTGAAAGTGTTTTTCGTTCATAGTTTCTGTTGTAATCACTTTAGCTCTGGTGCTAAAATAATCTTGTCCTTATACACTTTATTTAGAACTACTCCTTTATCTATTTTTTACTTGTATAAATCTAAAGAGTACAAGTGCACTTTTTACACATGAATATATTGCGTAGTGGTGAAGTCTAGACTTGTAGTGTAACCATCACCTGAATAATGTTCATTGTATCCATTGAGTAATATCTCATCCCCTCCCCAACTTTACCCTTCCAAGACTCCCACGTCAATCATTTCACACTCAGTCCATAGATACACACTATTTTCCACTTATAAGTGAGAAAATGTGGTATTTGTCTTGCTTTTGGGCTTTTCTCCACCCAAGATAATGACCGTTAGTTCCAACCATGTTGCTGCAAATAACATAATTATATTGTTTTTTAATGGTTCAATAGTATTTCATGTGTAATTATACTACATTTTATTTATCCAATCTTGTTGATTAACAGTTAGGTTGATTCCATATCTTTGCTTTGTGAATTGTGCTGCAATAAACATATATTTTTTATAATAAGTACAAAAATACCTAGGAATATAATCAAAGAGGTGAAAGATTTCTATAAGGAAAACTATAAAACACTAGTGAAAGAAATTGAAGATGGCACTATCAAATAGAAAAAAATAGCCCACATTCATGGATTAGAATTAGTATCATCAAAATGACCAAACTCCCCAAAGCAATCTACAGATTTGATAAAATCCTTATTAAAATACCAACATTATTTTTCACAGAATTAGGAATAAATAATTCTAAAATTAATATGGAACCAAAAAGAGCTCAAAGAAATCAAAACAATCCTAAGCAAAAGGCACAAATTTAGAGGTATCACATTACCTGACTTCAAGTTACACTTCAACTTCTAGTACAAACATGATACTCATGTAAAAATAGACACAAAGTAATGGAACAGAACAGAAATAAAAAACAGAATTAAAGGCCACATGTCCATAGCTAGATGATCTTTGACAAAATTGATAAACATTATAGTCTGGGAAAAGGACACTTTCTTCCTTCCTCTCCTAATTTTTGGAAGATCTTGTGAATAACAGATATTAATTCTTCTTAAATGTTTGGTAGAATTCACCAGTTAAGCTACCTGGACTAGAATATTCTTTGTGAGCAGTATTTAAGCTACTCATTCAAACTCTTTATTTGTTATAGGTCTACTCAATTTTTTTTTATTTTTTATTTTATTTTTTTTGAGTTAGTTTCAGTAGTTTGGCTTTTAGGAATTATGTCTCTATAGTTTAAAGGTGTCACCTCCAAATCTAGATGTTGAAACTTAAGGGTCAATTTGATGTTCTTGAAGAGAACTTCTTCCTTTGTTAAGGATATGAAAGGCCTTTATAACAGAATATTTGTGCAGTGTTCAGCCCTTGTTTTACTTGTCTTTCTATCTTTTGCCAAGTGAAACGGGTCTCTTTCTCCAGAGACTGCAGCATCAAGGTTGCTCTCTTGAAAGACGATAGTAGACATCTCCAGACAACAAACCTATTGGTACCTTGATCTTGAATATCCCAGACTCCAAAACTATAAAAAAAAATTGTTATTCTTCATAAATTATGTAGTCATGGCTATTTTGTTAGAGTGGCACAAACCAACTACCATTGTGTCTATTTAAGTTAGATAATTTTTTGTCATATAGTAGTTTATATTATTTTCTTAAAATTATTTATATTGCCCTAATGTCTATAGTAATGTCCCATATTTAGTCTATGATTTAAGCTTTTGATTATTTTTAGTGGATTTTATGTATTGTTTATTTTCATATTATTATTGGTGTATTGGATTTTGTAAATTGATTTTCTATCCCCTATTTAATTTAAATATTCACTGATCTTCATTATTTCTTCCCTTCTACTTGCTTTATGTTTACTTTGCTTTTCTTTATTAGTGACTTAAGCTGGAGGATTACGATGATTATTTGAGATACTTCTTTTTTTAATATAGGCATTTGCAAATATACATTTCCCTTTGACTACTGCTTTAGCAGTGTCTCATATATTTTTGTATCCTTTTATATTTGTTCAAATTATTTCTGATTTACGTGATTTAGTTTTACAATGTTTCATGTGAACTTGAGAAAAATGTGTACTCTGCTACTGTTGAGTAAAGTGTTCTGAGTTCATCAGATCTAGCTACTTTATTGTCTTGATCAAGTCTTCTATTTCCTTCATCTTCTGACTAGTTGATCTATCCTTTATTGAAAGTGAGTTCATTAAATATCTGTCTATCATTGTTAAATTTTCTATTTGGCACTTTAATTTTGTCATTGTTTGCTTTATGCATTGGGAGTATAGAATTAGATCAATATATAATTACAATAGTCTTTTTCAGTGCTTTTTATTGTGTTGGTGTAAACTTGAATTACTATATAGGATAACTTCCTGTGTTAATCCATTGTTGTATTGACATTAAAAAATACATTAGATTGGATAATTTACAAAGAAATAATCTTCTGACTCATGGTTCTGAGGTCTATACAGGAAGTTTGGTGCTGGCCTCTGCTTCTGCTGTGGCCTCAGGAAGCTAAAACCAAAACAGAAGGCAAAGGGAGAGCAGGCACATAACAGGGTGAGATTGGAAGCAAGGGAGCATGGGGGGATGTGTCAAACTTTTAGAACAACAGATAATGCATGAATTCAAAGCAATAACTGGCTCATTATCAGGAAGAATGCACAAAGACATACATAAGGGATCTGCTTTCATGACCTAAACTCTTCCCACCAGGCCCCACAGCCACACTGGTGATTACATTTCAACATGAAACTTGAAGGAACAAATGTCTAAACCATATCACTTCTTTTAGCATGAAGAACTTTCTTTAGCATTTCTGGCAAATGGAACTGCTAGTAACAACTTCTCTCAGTTTTTATCTGGAAATTTCTTCATTTTTTCTTCAGTTTTGAAAGTTAGATTTGATGGACATGAGATTTTTGACTTTTTTGTTTTTCTTTGTCAGCAATATGAACATATTATCCCACTGCATTCTGGCCTCTTTTCATTTTCATGAGAAGTCATCTGTTACTCTTACTGTGTTTCTCTTGTACACAGTCATTTCACTTTTGTCTCTTGCAAGATTCTCTTTGTCTTTGGCATGCTGCAAGTTTACTGTGATATTGAGTATTAATCTTTGAGTTTATTCTAGCTTTCATTCATTGAGATTTTTGAGCATTTACCTTGATGTTTCTTATCAAATTTGGGAAGTTTTCAAGCATTATTTTTTTTTCTCCATGTTTCTTATTTTTTCTTTTTTTTTTTACAGTTTTAGTAATCCTTTTATAGGTATGTTAATGTATTTAATGGTACCCCATATTTCTTTGAGACTCTGCATATTTATTTCTGACTCATTTTAAGGCTGTTCTTTAGATTGCATTAATTTTTTATTGATCTAAAAATTGATTAATTTTTTATTGATCCAAGTTTGCTGGTCTTTAAACTTTCCACTTCAAATCTGTCATGTAATTTCTCTACTACTGTTTTTATTTCAGTCATTGTATTTGGGAACTCCAAAATTTCCATTTGGTTCCTTCTTCTAATTTATATCTTTTTATATATAGACTTTATTTGATGAGAAATTGTCATCACACATTTCTGTATTTCTTTAAGCATGCTTTCTTTTAGTTATTTGAACGTATTTTTCTTGCTGTATGGAAGAACTTATACATTAAACTCTACATCTGGATTCTTCCATGAGTTATTTCTCTTATCTGCCTTTTTTATTATATGGGTCATTTTTCTTTCTCTTTGTGTGTCTTATATTTTTTGTTGAAGCTACATTTTAAA
Source organism: Leontopithecus rosalia (assembly GCA_028533165.1). Lineage (NCBI taxonomy): Eukaryota > Metazoa > Chordata > Mammalia > Primates > Cebidae > Leontopithecus > Leontopithecus rosalia. The sequence goes on along the minus strand of CM052665.1, from coordinate 9,084,235 downwards.
TACTATATTGCAGCAATTCCTGACATATATTGCACCAGAACTTTTGCTGTTGTTTGCTTATTTCTTTAGTGACTTAACTGAAAAATTTTAGTTGTCTTTTTCTCTGAAAGTGAAGCCTCAGATACTGTGTTTCAGTGAACACTGTTTAAACTATATACACAATTACCCCAGAATGACAGTGGTTTTAGCAGGAATCTATTTAGTTGTCCTTTCTGTGATTTCTCTGGTAAGCTATCTGCCTTCATTGGTATCATACCAAAGAGTTAGCCACCACCATGTCCAGCTCATTGCTTTATTATTATTATTTTATTGATAGTGCTCTGGGACTTACATTTTTCTACATTTTACTCAATTAAATTGCCTCACAATTAAATACTGGTTCATGTTCAGAGACAGTTTTGAGGTCAAGAACTGGGCTTTGTTCTGCTCTATTATGTTATTTTTGGCTTTTTCCTTAGTTGTCTCTGGTAAACTAGCTGCCCTATGGCTTTGCTTATTGCTTACATAAGGCTATCAGCCTCTTCTTGTTACCCCGTAAATCACCTTCTTTTGTAATGTACCCTTTGTCTTGACCTTTCCCATGATCTGTTCCAGATACAGTTTCTTTGAAGAGAGTCTTACAGTCCTCATTTTTTATGTCTGCTTCTCTACCTAGGAAAAATCCTCTGAGCCATTGCACAAAGGCTAGGAACACAGACAGTGACCCACTTTTGTCAGAATGATAATTATGCCTATGACTATGTTGTTGGGACAAAGTGGTAGTTATGAGTCTCCTTACCTTGCTTCTGCTAATGTGGAAACTTTACCTTATGAGTGAGCTAGAAAAATGATTCAGGACAGGACACAGGTTTTTGGCATAACACACCTTTAATATAGCCTCAACTCTATGAGTGGAGCTATTTGAAAGACAGCCCCAGACCTCTCATCCACATTTGCTTAGAATTTAATTTTGAATGGAAAATTATTCCATTAAGCATATTTCTTATGAACTGCCATAGACATGAAAATGTCTTACATTTTTTTAAGAAAACCTATTATAAGCCTTTAACTTTTCCAAACCTATTATCAATCAAGCATAAAAACAAAGTAAATCCATTTTGAGACATGCAAGGACTCAGATTTTATCCTCCTACTCAACATTTTGAGAAGGTGACTCAACCAGGAATATGAAGTAGTAGTTAACAGTTAGAAACGTGGTACACAAAAAGGTGTGAGGCCATACTCATCAAAATAATTGATGAGCAGTTGACTCAGAAAGCATTTGGTCCAAAGGTCATCAAACTGTTTCGAAATATCTAAAAGTAAATTGAGTGAGTGTTATTCAGTATACGAAGTGGGAAAATAATGGAACACAGACTTGCTGCTTCTCCCTGAAATTAAATAAACAAAAATATTCAGAAAATTTAGAAAAATATAAAATTTTAACCTGCTTCTTATAATTTATTAGAAATTCTGTATGCTAGGAACAATATTTTTCAGTAAACCAAATAACATAACACCTTCATATATTGAGCTCTTAATATTTTTTCAATATTATAATAAAAGCTTTATTCTCAATGTTTTTTCAATATTTAACATTAATTTATACTCAAAGCATTGGGGGTTTATGGTTATGGAACCAAATGCAAGTATTAAAAATTACAGATAAGGTTATGCAAATAGGGTGTGAATTCAAAGAGGATACAAAAGGTAATTCTGTGTATGTGAAAGTTTGATCACATTAAATAGAAGATTAGAGACGTGATCAAATGATATAATAAAATTATTTTTTATTTATTCTAACAACCACATAAAGTATATTCAATATGCTATAGTAAATCTACTCTCTTTAACATGATATTAGGTCATTTTTATGAGCAAAAACATATATGCTTTTTAGAAAAATATGTGAAGAGAAACATTTTATAGAAATCTTCCAGTTATGACACTACTCAGAAGATGTAATGGGTCACTACTGCTCACTCAAGAAACATGAAGACTTCAAGCCTAGGACTGCCAGTGGATTACTGGTTGTCTGTAGGGCAATAGAGAAAGAAATAATGGTTAGAAACACTGAGGAATGTACAGCTACACAGATTTCCTTTCCTAAAATAATAATAGGCTTTGATAAAACTCCTTAGAGATGTCTTATTTAAACAAAATATTGTTTTGACATGAGAATGGCATAATTGTCATAAAGAATGTTGCAGATGCCAAAACAAAATAAGCATTTTGTACACTAAGAATAATTTGTATATTTCTAATAAAGTGATTAAATTTTTCCTTCCAGAACTGTGATGTTGCCAGGTATATAACTTCTAGAAGTTCAGAGAGTTGTAATTGAATAGCATTTGAACAGTTTGAAAAGGCCTAAAAGTGCCAACAAAATAATAGTTGATTGTCACCAGGACCAGAGATCACTGTAATACTTGATTAACTTTGCTGATTAGGCCAATGTATCCCTGTTAGGAGAAGATGCCAGAATAAAAAAAAAAAAAGATCAAAAGCAACTTTAAGGATGTATAATTTCATAATAATGAAAAGCTGACTGTTGTGGCTATTGCAAAGAAAGGCATCATTAGTAGTAGCAGATTAACTATAATTAAAATGAATTTGACTAATAAGACAATTCCATTGTCATACACTATTAGGGAAAAAATAAAGAGGAGGAGGAGATAAAAGCAGAGGAAGAAAGGAAGAGAGAAAAGAAAATGAAGAACACAGGACCCACATGAATAGAATTGTGTTAAAAAGAAATAAAAGTCTATCAGAGAACATAGCTTATGACAGTTCGTAAGTATCAGGGGAGGATACTAAAGAACAATCAATCAATCAATCAATCAATCAATTACAAAAGCACAAACTGTAATTGAAACTGTAAGGGAGTAGAGCCGTAATCAGCATTGGCACAAGCACTTGAAGAAGAAACAAAAATGCGTAGAGGAATTTTAGATGGGTTGCACCTAATTCTTTTCATTTTCCTTTCAAGCTCCAAGTTTGCTGTTTTCCCATATATCGAAATGCACATTATAGGAATCATTTGAAAGATAAAACCATTCTTCCCTTTGTCACTCCAATGTGAGTTATTTTTGCCAAAAGTTCGTTTCACCCCCAATATTGGAGATCTTGGCATTGAATGAACAAATATTAGGTGTTGCTACTTTAACCCATTTCATAGTATGATACTAGAATTTGTGGTAATCATGTAAGTATTATTCAACCTTGAGAAAACATACTCTTTTTTTTTTCCTGGAGAAATAAAATTCTTCACTAAAGATCTCATTTTTCAATTTAGAGTTACTATGGTAATTTTAAAACTTCCTTCAGTTTTCAAACTAATTTTAGTTTAAAATTGACATGAAGTAATTTAAAGAAGACTTTTTAAACTAACTACATGAGAAAGATTGTTTTGAGTTTCACACACTTTAAGGTTCATGTAAAGTGTGTAAGAGAAAACTAGATATTTTTAGTATTTGAATGAATGGCTTATTATTTGTATATACATTCATGAAGCCTTTTTAATTTTTTCTACTCTTACATATATTTTATAGAGGTTATCTAAGGATACCAGTATTATATGAAGAAAAAACTATATAACATTTATTAAAAAACATATACAGAAAATATTATTTTGCCAAATTTTCTCACTATAGTATTCTCCCATTATAGTATTCTCCCTTTTAGATGGAGATTCAACTTCTATATTGCAATTTTCTTCTTTTATATGTGAGATACAAAGATTCATCTGTTGACATTTCCGTTTGTCTGCAATTCTATTTAAATGATTAATCACATTATTATAAATAGTAGGCAATTCACCATTTTAAATCCTTATATGTATGCACAACACCTCCAGATAAACATTTATAAAAACAGAGCTTAAAAGTTTGTGAGTTTTTGTCATAAAACTTTCTGTGAGATTCAGCAAATTTCTATATTTAAATGTATATATAAACATGCATTTAAATGTATGTAGAGGGTATCTGTTCATTTAAAGATTTAAGAGTTGCTACATTAGAGGCAATTCAGCTAAGAAATCACAAAATGGATATGGGGCAGGAACTGGGGATTTTCAATGCATAATCTAATATTGATTTTTCTTCCACCAGTGGTTTTCAGAAATATTTTAGCCATATCACATCATTATTGTTTATTCCTTAATGAATACTAACGAGGAAGCCTATGAAATAGAACCATTCTAGTTGAAACAGAAATAACCTATTATAGTCTACCTATTCTTCCTGCATATCTGCAATGATCTGTTTTGCAGGGATCACCGAGGATCCTTGGAGAATTTTGAAAATATTTTCTTGCACCAATGTGACAATTCAAGTAGGATGGGGTTGCAATTTATGTTCATTGCAAAAATAAGGTGTTTAAAATCTGTAATACATATTTATCATATATAGATTTTCATTTTTATATATATATTATCATTTGTCTCATATATATATATAGACTCAGAAATCAGAAATATTTGAGCAGCAAATGATAGAAAGCAAGACTTTAAAAAAATAGAGGATTATTACTCTCATATAATAGGAACACTGAAGTGAGGTACCAATTAACGTTAGTTCAAAAACTCAAGAGTTCAGGTGATTCTCTCAGCAATCTTTCATGCTCACGAAAATATTTTTACAGGTCTTCTATCCTCATTTACGACAGGGAGAATCTTTCTTTACCAGAAAGTTATTGTTATAACATAACACTCGTTATGTTATATGGCAATTTGTAGCCAAAAATGGTGATTGGCAATATGTATACTTAGTTTTTCCATTTCTCATAGTGGAGGTAAGAAAGAGATGAGAGAGCTGAATTTTTGAAATAACCATTTAGTAGTATCTAACACAGTGATATTCAAAATACTTAAACTGAGTGGATGACATTAGGTAATATTGTCTTTTGTACTTTGCAAGTAATTCATGTTTTTCCTTCTAGTCATATAGTGGTGAGAATGTTATTTGTGATATCATTTTTCTATTTAATTAAATACTAGGATTTTCCAAAATAAACGTTAAAACCTTACTATCTTCATTTAATTTATATTTCCTTTCTATTTTGATTTTAGGAAATCCAGAATGTTATTTCTGAAAAATAAATATGACCCTCATTTTCGTATTGAGCATATTTCTATAGTCCATGTTTGGAAATGTCCTTATACACTGTTTACAAATTCTCTAGAGAGATTTGTCATATCTGGAAGGTTCCAAGTCTCTACAAATCTATTTTTCTTTACAGTTATTTTCCCCTTAGGTTGTTATGCAGCTTTCAAATCTGATAAGTGATAATGTCTCTTAGGATATGTATATCTGAACCTATACGAATCTGAACTATTTTGCTGAGGTGAATGATTAAACAACAGAGAACTCCAGATGTCAGCCTACTTTAATATTTTAAAATTGCATTACTTCTTTGGCATAGGATGTTCTATAATTTCTTTACTTTGTCTTTATTTGCTTGATTAATATTGATTAAATGATGTAACTATGACATGCACTTCCATACAGAACACAGCAACCCCATCTGAAATGCAGCAGATGCTAAGCAATAGTTTGAATAAGAACTTATCAATTTAATTTTGGCAGATTAAAAAAAGACTAATATTCAGATAATTGTATAGGTTGAGAATTGGTTTAAAAAGTTGGAAAGCCCTGTTTACATCAATAGACATGGTAGTTGGAAGAGTTAGCAGGCTAAACAACCACCCATTTGTCAACCTCCACATGGCATGAAGTCATTGAATCACAATGTGTGACACAAAGGTACTGCTCTTGTTGCTCTTTGTGGTTGCCTTTAATGAGCTAGTTGACAAGGATCCATTTCTGAGAACTCAATTGTTCGGACAATGTGGGTGTGCAAGCATGTGTGCGTGTGTGTGTGTGTGTGTGTGTGTGCTGTGTGAAGGGGCGGAAGTGAAACTGGTCAACTGGGTTTCATAAGCCTATGAGCCTAGCATATAGAAGTGGTGTGGTGGTACTAAACGAGGGAACAAAGGCTTCTCAGAAATCTATTTGTGTTGGACATTTTAAATTCTAATTTGGATAATCAGAATTGTTTTACACAGCATGATTATCATCAATATTGTATTCCTGTGTTTTGTGGCATCATGGTATGGTGGTAAGATTTGTGTACACCTAAACTCATATTTGCTTAGATTTAAAGTAACTAAACTTACACAGACAGATCAATTCAAAATTGATTACCAGTTCCACAATTGATTCATAACAGAGTACTTGGTCTAGTATACATACATGTTTTAAATTTTATATAGACAAACATTTAATAAAAGTTTAATAGCCTGCAACTTGGAGGATTGTAGTGACTAAGAGAATCTGCCAAAAATATGGCAGTAGGAAAAAAGGTACCTTCCTCTTTTCTGTCTTAATATTTGTTAACTACTCACCAGGTATGCTGGATTTCATGTTTAGTATATAATAAAATCCTCACAGCAATTCTGGGTATTTTGGAATTGCTATAATTACTTAATAAAGGAGTAAATTAACGGCCGGATATTTTAAGGGACTTGCCAAATGGCACACAGCTTGTAAGTAGCAGAATTGGGATTGGAGCCTGTGTTCATCAGCTGCCAGAACCTGCAACAATTTTCACTAGATGCCAGGGAAGTGAGAAGCAGAAGCCAAATGAGCACTGACCTTTTGCAAAATAAAAATAATTAGAGAACCAAGTACTATTAGATGAGCAAAGTATATGTCATCTTTTCCTCTCCCCCAATCACAGACACGCTACTCAACAAAGGTAGAGCAGATTTCACTGGTAAGCAAACTAGAAGTTTCACATGAAACAAAAAGATAGTATAGAACAGGGAAGAGGATGCGGCTTAGCTGCAAAAGCAGATCCTTAATAGAAAAGCATCTTAGCACAATGGGTACATTTTGCTCTTCTCACCCTTTTAAGAACAGCACTGGCATATCTTGACATAGTGGCTTATTGCTGATGATGCTTTCAAATAAGTGAATGTGAGCATGAGGAGGCAGAGCAGACAGAGGCATTTTCATAATTTTAAGAAAAACATGAAATGATAACTGATATAATTGCATGTTTTAAAATTATTAATAAAATATCTCTATAAAAGGTAACAGAAAGTTAATATTTTAAAAATTAAAAAAGCCATATTTCTGCCTTAAATGTTCATTTTGGTTTTGGATGAAAAATACATAAGGTATAAAGCTAAGAAAGTGTATATTTCATTGCTCTTTCTTTTTTCTATAAGAAAATGAGGATCTTGAGAATGTTGTATTGCAATATTAGCACTGAGATTGTTAGCAGAAAGAGTTTAATTGATAATTAAATGTTTATCATTCAGCAAACATTTTAAATTACAACTTAACATCATTAAGTTAACAAGAGTAATCCAATGAAAATTTATAGAACACTGATGTGTCCACAATATCTTTTAACCCTTGCTCAGGATGTCAGAAAACATGAATAAATGTTAAGCCATATATTCCTGCTGCCCAAAACATGTATCTCATATCTATTTCACGTGAAAATAACAAAAGCTTGAATTATCTATCACTCACTGTTCATATATCGGCTAGACTTTAGGATATACTTATAAGTATTTTATAGTAGAAGTAAAACAAGGGTGCAGTAGAATCTGAGATAATTTCAATTTTTATCTCTACATTCCTTGGAGAATTTTCTTAGAGCCCAGGGGATCAGGAACAAATTACACTGCTTTCTCCTTTGCTCCTGAAGACTTTCATGAGAAAAGATCACCCTCAAAAGAATACTAAAGGCAACTTTGAAGGAAAAAAGTAGAAAAAAAAATGCACTCCCTAAGAAATTTATAAGCCATTCTGTCTATATTCTTGTACGATAATGATAGTAATACAATAAAACCATATATCTATACAGAAGTTTACAATACCATATATCTTTTATATTGTGTATTTGGAGTGGAAAACCATTCCATAAGCAAGTATAGAAAAAGTTGTTTCAAATATTCAGCTTGCACATTTGCATTTACAGACAAATTATATTATTTAAATGATTAAGAAAAAATATATTACTGCAACTAGTAATGGTGAGTAGCTCATATTTTGAGGGGTGGTTAGTTTGTGAGAGGTACTGTTCTTAAGTTCGTAACATTATCTTATATAATTCATACAACACTATCACACACACACACACACACACACAACAACAACAACAACAATCATTGTGTCTTTTACAACAAAGAGAGATATTGAGGCTCAATAATATGTTACAGAACCAGTAAATGAAGAGCTGATTTTAAAGAGGTAGAAAGTCCAAGTTCTCAGTTGGTACCGCAAAACCATTAAATTTATTATCTTTCTCAGTCAAAAGATGTATGAGGAAAATTTCTCAAAAAAGAGATAGAGAACATCAAAATGTTGCTCTTGTTTTGGGATTGTACTTTAAGTCATCTAAGTCTTACTGTTGCTTACCAATAAGAAATCCATGTAAGAATTGAAAATAAAGTTGTAATTAATTAATATACACGTGTGTGTGTATGTATTTCTCTCAGAGAGAGAGAGAGGGAGTATTTAAAGGAAGGAAAATTGAACTGTATGATCTGAGGTGTAGAAAATAAGGTGTTTATTCACTTAAGAGGAAAGTAGAAATTAGGAGGAAAGGTTGAGCATTTTAACAAAGATGACACAATGGGATAGAACCAAACAAAATAGCAGAACAGATACACCACTTTACAGATGAGGATTGAGGTTTGTGGTAAAGAAGCTATGAAGGACTGCTTAAATGGATGCTTTTAGAGTATTTTAAACACTTCTTTTCAAACACCTTCTCCCCATGCAATGGCTGCCTGACTCAATGTGCGTTTCATACTTGTGTGGCCCAGCACCTACCCTCGGCAAATGCAGGGTTTTATTTACCAACTTTAAGATTAGCACTGACTTGAAAAATTTTATTCTCTAACCTCAGACATTTGTGCTGCTTTGCTGTTTCTTTGTATTTTAGAGGGATTGGAGGATAGTTTAGGACCTGGCAATCTTATATTGCACTCATATCTAAGCTAAGAATTGAAATTGATAGTTAAGGAGAATTTAAAAAATTATAATAAAATTGTGCAAATCAGTATAGTGAGTCTGGAAGAAACTTAATTAAAATATCCATCAGAATCCCTAAAGGAGATTCCTGGATTTTAAAACAACAGCATAATATTTAATTTAAAATGACCCTTTAAAAATTAGATCTAAAAGTCAATGAAACATATTTACATGCCCTGGGATATTATGCATCCATTAAAAGGAAGGAAGCCCTGCTACATGCTACAACATGGTTAAATGTCCAGGATATTAGGCTAATTAAAATAAGCCTATCACAGAAGGATACCTACTATATGATTCCACTCATCTAAGGTATCTAAGTAGACAAAATCATGAAAAGAAAAAATAGCAAGGTGGAAGCCAACAGCTAGAGAAAGGGAAGAAGGTAGGCAAGTGTGTGTCCATGGGTGTAACATAGTTTTAGCTTTGAAAAATGGAAAATAAGTGCTGGAAATCTGTTGAACAGCAATATAAATATACCAAACAGTATTGAACTGTAAATGTAAAGATGTTTCAGATGGTAAATTTAACACTATTTGTTACCAAAATTAAAAATAAAATTTAAAAGTTGGATATATAGAAGAAAATTTTAGGCAAAAGAATACTTTTAAATGCCCTCAAAATTTATACAATCAATATAGTCTAATGGGAACAAACAGACATGGGGTAGGGAAATGGTACAAATTCAATTTATTTTTTAATGGCTAGAACAAATTTAATTAATTATAAAAAATTGGGGTGACATCTAATATCGAAAAATGAAAATTACCATTTGCCACTTCAAACTCCATGCCTAATATACTATGTTAGCAAGAAATACAGATGTAAATCAATAAACTCATTTTGATTAACATAAAGGTACTTGCATTATAAGATTAAAACAAAGGGATTTACAAGTCATCAGCAAATAAAAGGTCTGTGGGTTAACTATAGTTGAACTAAAATCAAGCAAACAAAAGTCCTAAACAACCAGAACAATGACAGAAACAACCTGAATAAATGATACTTTATTAAAAGTTGTTAATTATTATAAACTTTCAATGTATATTAAAAACATCTTATGAAATTTGTGTTGTTTGTAACATCAATTATCCTGTCATTATTTGCTTCACTGCATAAATATTACATAAGAAATGTATTAATCTGTTCTCTCACTGCTATCAAGAAATACCCAAAGCTGGGTAATTTATAAAGAAAAGGAGTATAATTGACTCACAGTTGCACATGGCTGAGGAGGCCTCAGGGAATTCAGAGTCATGGTGGAGGGTGAAGCAAACATGTCCTTCATAGGGCGGCAGAGAGAAATGCCAGCAGTGGAAATGCCAGATTCTTATAAAACCACCAGATCTCATGAGAACTCACCCACTGTCACTGCAGCAGCATGGGGGTAACTGCACCCATGATTCAATTACCTCTATCCAGGACCCTCCGCAATGCATGAGTATTATGGGGACTACAATTCATGATGAGGTTTGGATGGGGACACAGCCAAACAATATCAGGAAGTCTGGCTTTTAATATAATCAGTTCATTCCTCAATTTAATTATTACAATTTCTGGACTTGCAGTGAAAGTGTAGATTATATCACCAACAGTACTATAGAGGAAAAAGCTGAAAATCCCTGTTCCATTTCTGATTTTCAGTAATGAATGATGTATATTTGAACAATCAATTAAACAATTAGAAAATGTCTTTAAACTTACATATTAAACAGTTTAAAAACATAAAGATGTAAACTATACATATATTACAAATATATGTATAATAGTCTATTATAGAATATATTACAGATGTAATTCCCTAAGGCTGCAATAAAAAAAAAATAGTAGCTAGCAAAAACTTAGTGGCTTAAAACAACAGAATTTATTACTTCACTGTTCTGGAGACCAAAAGTCTGAAATCAAAGTGTCAGCAGAGGCGGGCTCTTTCTAAAGCATGGATCTGGGGAAAGATCCTTCCTTTCGTCTGGTGCTTGCCAGCAATCTTTAGCATTCTTTGACTTGTATTCAGTTTTTCTTTATTTTTTTTTTCTTTAATCAGCCACCAGAGAAACCAGTTAAGTGGGGTTAAGACATTACCACCACTTCCATATCTTTTAAGTTTTTGATGTCATCTCCCAAGATTACATATTTCTTTTGATTTACCATCTTGGATGGAGAAGTGGGCAGACTCAAGAGTTTCTCCTAATCCTTAATGTAGTGGGCTTTTTATGAGTTATTTCAATTCCTATTGCTATGCATACTAATCATGCACACTTAGACGCTGCATAGATTATTATACAGTAGGTCAGTGAATACTGTAGACTGGCTGTGAGATAAATTGAGACAGAACTGTATTTAACATTTAGACTCTACTCTGCCACTCTACGATGACAACTATGGTGGCCTTATATATGCTTAGAGATAGCATATGCCTGAGATATGTCCCAATGTGTTCCTTTCCCCACAGTAAAATTTGTTAATTGTCCACAGATTTCTTTACAAAATATTAAGAATATATTTACTATATACTTATGTTGCCATTCTACTATAATTGTTCAAAGAGACTTATCTTCACTTTAATCAATGAACTGTTGTTCTAAAAACTCATGTCTGAAAATTTGATGAGTAATTTTATTTTTCTACTGTATCCAAAGATATCAACTCTTCACTCTACCATTCTAGATATTTTGTTGTAATACAAGTCAAGTAATTCCATTCCTTCAATAATTTACTGTGAAAAAAGTTCTTGTGTCTCTTTTATTTACCACAAACCATCATCACATAGCAGCTTTAACTGGGCATTCCTATATTAAGACCAACTCCTAGTCTATGCCAGTACATAAAATCTTGAATGATAAACAGTCAATAATCTCTTCTCTACCCAGCTTTATATTCTACATTTTCTTGTCTCATACCTTCAGGATCAACTCTCATTTCCGGTGCTGCCATGGATTTATTGGGCAAGTCTCATAATTCCCTGGGTATACATACTATTTTATCCCACACATGGAATGGCATTATTCCTTGGGCTGTGTCATAATATGATCCTAGTTAGAGGTCTGGAGGCAATGAATAGGAACAGGAGAATCTGGAGAAAGGGAAGCATTAATCTGTGATACCTTTCAGCTCGTCTAGACAGAGTAGTGTATGTAAGGGGAGTCTCATCTCCTCTCTCCAAGGGGTGAAATCTGTATTAGCTCAGATTCCAGGAAAAACATCAATTCTGAATCTCAGGGTTATAATTCCAATATCCTCTTCCTGGACAGGTCTGAGTCCTAATCTTTTACTATCAGGAACCTGAATTAAACACAGATGCTCATAAATGCTGTGCATGCAGTAGCCTCTGTAACTTCACTACCCTTGCAATTAATTCCTGGGCTTAATGTTCAGCCTAGTTAACTCTGTAGAATATAATGTCTTTAAACACTGATGTGGAGGCCTTTTGACTTTTACAGTATGCCTTGAATTCTAAGTTCTATATTCTAAATGTGTCCTTTTCTTCTTCCAAGGTTTTCAAGCTATTAACAACAACCAAAAATGTAAATTCCCAACAGTGTAATTACCATGCCCCTATTCCTTTCAAATGTGCCAACACCACGTAATCTGTACTTCAATTTATAGATGCCTCTAAGACTAAATCACTTCCAGGTAAAATATTACTAATTGTGACTCCACTTCATTCTAGGGTGATCATCTCCCTAACTAGCACCAGTAGTCTGAGCCTTTATATCACTTTCTGACAGATGAAGGATTCAATTCAAGCATACCAAGACAAGATGGGATTTTCAGTGCCTATTCTTATTCTAAATGTCTTAAATTTTGTGTACTAAAAAAGCAGAGTTAGAAACAATAGCAATCATGAAAATGCATTATATTGGGAAGAGAAATAGGTATCTGGAAAAGTCTAAACAAAAGGGAAAACTAATGTGATGGTACATTACTGAACTGACACTCACTGTCCTCAATAGAGGCTCAATTTTGTAATGGCTATTTGGAGAATTATGCAAAATGCGCTGGTGAATTTTACCACTGAAGTACTAAAGAGGGGAGCAGTTATCTGCTGCTTACTGTTCCTCATTGTTCAAACGCTGTCCCATGAGTTATTAACTTCCTGGCACTTCCAGGTTTGTGGATGGAAGAAGAAGCATCATACAGAGGAAGAAAGGTCCTAGGCAGAAAGTTGAAAGTTTTAGGTGCAGCTGATCTAAGGAGTTGTCAAGTTATACCTATACACAGTGGTGGCCATGACAACTTCTAGCACAGAATGAGATTTAGACTGTTATTTCCCAAAGTTTACTGCACATCAGAAACACTAGAATCACTTAATTTGTTAAAGTGCATATTTCAGATCTCCACCCCACAGAGGATCTGAGTAGGTCTGAGGTGTGACAGGAGAATTTGAATTTTTTATGTTTCCTGGCAATGTTGATACTGATGCTCCTGTCACCACATTTTGACCGCTATGTAAGGTGGACAACAAGAATTGCTTTATTTTCAAGGGTATTGTTGACTCAAGCATGGTCATCAATGTACACAAAATTATTGGGTGAAAGATATTAGGATATAGAATAGTACATAATTTCAAAATACCTCCACATGAATTTCTTAAGTGTAAGGAATAATACATACTTGACAGACTTGGAGAACAGCATTTAGACAAATGACCAGAATCTGCTAAATGACGATGAAAATCCTAAGGTTGTATGTTTCCTAGTGTAATAAAATAGTAATAAAAGCTAGAATTTTTATTACTAAGTGTCTAACTATGCCTAACTTGAATCTTATAATAAGTAAAATAACAAACCTGGATTCATATATATATATATATATATATATATATATATATATATATATTAGCATATACATGAATATAATATATATAAAAAGATATCCATATATACACGCACATATTATGTATGTGTGTATCTTAGATAAGACAAAAATCTGAGGGCACAATTGTAGAAAAAGAAAATAAAAAATATAACAAATTCACTGTACAAACCTTAATTATATCCTTACGGTAGCATATGCAGATATAAATGACACTATTGGTACAAATAGACAAATTTAAATAAAGACCTTATTATAGATAATATTATTGTACTAATGCTAAATGTTGGCGGTATGATAATGATATTGTGATTATATAGGAGAATAATCTAGTTTCCATCAAGGCATGTGGAATTATTTATAGGAAAAATGGCATGACAACTTTTATTTCCTTTTAGATATTCAGCACAATGTAATAGAATATGTCTATAGAAACAGAGAACTTACTAACAATTAATGAATCTAGGTGAAGTGTATAAAGGTATTGATTATACCATTCTTCCAATTTTCTGTAGATTTCAAATCTTTAAAAATAAAATAAATTTAGAAAATATAAGACATAGTATAATTAACATTATCAGATAAACCTTAGAAACTTTCTAAAAGTATTTGAAGCAATAAGAGATAATTTCTAGAATGAGAAATTGGAAGAAGTTTCAACAAGACTGACACATTCATACTGGGTCTTGAAAACTGGAGAATTGTTGACAGGTGGACATAGAAGAGAAAGACACTCTAGCTATGATAATGATATAGACCAAACATCAAATGTTAATGCTCAGTATTATTATTGTTGCTATTAAAAGTAATAGTTACAGCTCATGATTAATATATTCAAGACAGCAAAGGATTCAAAGAAAATTGAGATAAATCGGCCAGTGTCTCAAACTAATTAGTAATAGCTTTTGTCTGCTGCACTAGGTGGAAGCAATATATTAATTATACTAAAGGAATAATTGAAACTTTATCCCAGTAGACTATGACCAGCCCTAAAAATCACAAATATATCATTAAGCATATAGAGCTAGAAGTGGTGTCGAAGAGGTTAATTAGTGTTATCTAAAATCTACTATAAGCATACTAAGCACAGAATCTTTTCTGCAATGTATATGCATCATATAAACATGGTAGGTTACAGGTCCCCTTAGGGCATAATTTAGTATAAATGAATATTAGATTGATTTGTTTGAGGATCTCAAGTAGTGCATTAAATGCATTCATTAGCCCAACATGCCATTGGCAATTTTGTGACCATCAACGAAAAAAATAATAATCTATTTATTTTTAAAGCAAAAACACTCCATCAAAGGTGTAGACAGTTTGCTATCTTCAAAGTTATTAGGGATAAAATCTTGAAGATCTGGAATCTTAGTTTGGAGGGCAAATAAGTATAGTTCAGCCTATTTGTAAGGATAGAAAAGGATAACGTGGTGAAACCCTGTCTCTACTAAAAATAAAAAAAAAAATTAAAAAGAGCTGGGCATGGTGGCACGTGCCTGTAATCCCAGCTACTCAGGAGGCTGAGGCAGGAGAATTGCCTGAACCCAGGAGGCGGAGGTTGCAGTGAGCCGAGATCGCGCCATTGCATTCCAGCCTGGGTAACAAGACCAAAACTCCGTTTAAAAAAAAAAAAAAAAAAGAAAGAAAAGAAAACAAGAAAAGGATAATGGGTAAAAATCCAGGTTCTAGAGTCAGACAATCTTGGTTCAAATTCTAGCTCCACACGAGTTTTGCTGTGTATTTCATAACACATTTTCATCTCTAAGAATAATAGCACAAAAACTAATAAAGTTGTTTAAAGATTATATGAAGTAAAACATAGTTTCAGACATAAAGTAAGTACTCAATGGGCATTTACAGTTATGTTTTATGACTAGCAATTGTAATTGAATATTAAAAATTATATTACATTTTATGACCTGAGAAATAATTATTATTGTATCTCATGACTGAGGAGGGTGGTAATTGGCTAATCTCAACTATGTTTGGCTGATATCAAATGGAATCACCGAGTGAAACAAGCAGATTGGCTCTGTGAACATTTATCTGAATAGGAATTTGGAGGAAAGAGATTTTATTCTAATTAATAATTTGCAAAATGACTTTTAATGTAAAAAGAAGTTGTGTTCTAGAGAACAAAGACTAAGTTTGGGTTTTACAGGAAAAGTTCTTGTCCAGGTTTCCAGTTAAGATTCATTTATGCAAATGAAATACTGAAGTGCACTTATATCTGGTTGGTGAATGCAGAAAAGTTCTGATTGCTCAATACAGCTGAGCCCTGTTACGGTTTAGCCCTTATAGGCCATGGCAGATGATGTCCGACTGGCTGGTTTCCAAGCCACCAGAAATCTTCGTTGTATGTTTCTATCATATGGAGAGGTGGAGGGTGTGTGAGAGCGTTCTAGCTACAGTTCAACTTGGCACTAACAGAACTAATCTGGCTTGATTGTAGAAAGAGATGTCCTGTGACACTTTTACAATATCTTTCTGAGAACACAGACTGCATGGCTGTTCCCTTACATAGATATGGTCACCAACTTCTGTTTTAATGTGGAGGACCTCACTTAGCCATGGTAAAGCCATTTTGTCTGTTGGCTGGAGGCATATTTTAGCAGCTCTGATACTCACCTCTTATTCTTGCCCTGTGACTAGTGAGATAACTCAGAATTGTTTCTTCTTGGTGATAGAAAAGCACAGAAATGCAATTGCACAGCGTTTTTAAGCCTCCATTTGAATTCTGCTTACCAGCACCCTGTTGACACATGTAGATCACAATATTGAGCCTGTGGTCTATGCTACACAGTAAAGATTATGAATACTGGGAAAAGAATGGACATTTGACTATTTTTACAAACTACCTAAGGAAATAGAGACCTCTTTACACTGAGAAAGCAGACAGTTTTATAATATATTTGGGATTTTCAAGCAGCCATCCCTCTCATAAGTTTCCCAAAATAGTTAATCACAAAGGTTCATAAGCCTGGAAAAGTGATAAGTCAGTTAATTATTAGCTAATTTTCCACACTTGTACCAACATAATGTGCACTCAGAACACTTATAAAAAACGTCCATGGACACAGAAGGAATGATCTTCTAATGTAAAATGAAACCAGCTTTTTAAGGCATGACTTCTGACTCTAGAGTGGAGTATACAGAGACATTCTCCACTGCAGTACAGGTGCTATTATGATGGTGAGATTGATCAGCTCCAAAAATTTCCAAAGAAAATAAAATTAAAGCAGTGAAAATTGAGCGAAAAATAAGTTAACTAAATTGAAAGTTGACATATTGAACATTTCTCAGAAGCGTAAAAGCAGATAGATCGTTATAGGAGTCAGCAAACTAAATCTGACCCATAACCTGGTTTGTATGGCTTCTAAGGACGGTTTTTACACATTCAAATGATTTTAAAAACTCCAAAGAATGTTTGATTACATGTGATCTAATGTTTGATTACATGTGAATATTACATACAATTCAAATGTCAATGTCTGTAAATAAAGTTTTATGGTAACACAATATATTAATTGGTTAACATATCTTCTATGGCTGCTTTGCTACTATATTGGTATTGAATTGTTGCAGCAGAGAACATCTGTTACTCTTCTCAATTCCCACTACTGTTAAGCTCAGTATAAACTGCAATGATGCAATTAAAAATTAACAGTCTCCAGCACTACAGTACCATTATGACACACTTTACTATTATATTTTTACAAGTGCATGATCAACATGTCAAAAAGAGGTAAGAAGAAAAAGTGAACTTTGAATGCCAAACTTTAAAGGTACAGTGGAGTAATGAATTATTTTGTAATCAAATTAGAGGGCAAAGCATTATTTTTATTCAATATGGATACTATGATTGCCCCGAAGTCAACATTAACTGAAATAAATACTCACCATGATATTTTCAATATGGAAGCAATGGTTAGATAAATTAGACCATTTTAAATGGCAGAGCTTAACACTGTAGAATTCCTTTACAAAAAAGTAAGACTGCCACAAAGAGAAAGAAAAGAAAAAGAAGATGAAAAGTAAGTTTCCAAGTGGTTCTCATGAACACCATTGCCCATTTCATTAAAAGTTATGATATTAACAGACATTTTTCAAAAGAAGACATTTATACAGCCAACAAACATGAAAAAAATGCTCATCATCACCGGTTGTTAGAGAAATGCAAATCAAAACCACATTGAGAAACTATCTCACACTAGTTAGAATGGCCATCATTAAAAAATCTGGAGACAACAGATTCTGGAGAGGATGTGGAGAAGTAGGAATACTTTTACACTGTTGGTGCGAGTGTAAATTAGTTCAACCATTGTGGATGACAGTATGGAGATTCCTCAAGGATCTAGAAATAGAAATACCATTTGACCCAGCAATTCCATTACTGGGTATACACCCAAAGAATTATAGATCATTCTGTTATAAAGACACATGCACATGTATGTTCATTGCAGCACTGTTTACGATAGCAAAGACCTGGAACCAACCCAAATGCCTATCAATGATAGACTGTATGAAGAAAATGTGGCACATATACACCCTGAATAGTATGCAGCCATAAAAAAACGATGAGTATATGTCCTTTTCAGTGACATGGATGAACCTGGAAACCATCATTCTCAGTAAACTGACACAATAACAGAAAACCAAACAGGGCATTTTCTCACTTATAGGTGGGTGTTGAACAATGAGAACACATGGATGCAGACAGGAGAACATCACACACTGGCATCTTGCAGGGCGGGGGACTAGAGGAGGAACTGTGGGGCGTGGGGAGATTGGGGAGAGATACATTGGGAGAAATACCTAATGTAGGTTATGGGGGGATGGAGGCAGCAAACCATGATAGCATGTGTATATCTATGCAGCAATCCTGCAAGATCTGCACATGTACTCCAGAAACTGAAGTATAATGATAATTTTAAAAAGTTATCATTATCAAAATCCTAGGATTTGTAAGTTGTCATTCATTTAGTAGGAATGAATTATGGCTATTATTTCTATTTTTAAGTTTGACCAGATGCATCAACTTCTTTTAAATTCTGATGAGAAAGTGCTAAAATGTTGCTAATGATTTCCCACTAAAAACAGTAGCAAATAGCAAATAAATGATCAAGTACTGGGTGTCTTAGGTTCATGGCATGTACCAGTAAATCACATATCAAAGTAAGGTCTTTGTAATTTCTCTTATATGTACTGTACCTAGAATATTCTCTAAAAAAATAAATTCAGTCATAGTTCCTACCCCAGAAATTAATAAATTATATATTGAATGAATATTAAAAAATAATTGTGTTGATAATTGACTGGCTGTTGTGCAGAGTTTAACACAAGCCATAGATACATTTGTTTTTATGAGTATGTGTTTTATTCCATTGCTAAGTGTGTTATTTACAGAAGTGCTTTGTATTTATATTCAGTCATTAGCTAGTATAAGATGCTTTCAAATATGGTTTCTGGGCATTTGATTTGGGCTACAAAGGGTGAAGTAAAGGAAAGTACCAGTTACGGCAGGGTGATTTCTTTTTTTTTTTTTTTTTTTTTTTAATTTTTATTGCATTTTAGGATTTGGGGTACATGTGCAGAACATGCAAGATAGTTGCATAGGTACACACATGGCAGTGTGTTTTG
>CM052665.1:8941281-9064254 GCA_028533165.1 Leontopithecus rosalia | reverse complement strand
TGGTTGAACTAATTTACACTCCCACCAGCAGTGTAAAAGTGTTCCTATTTCTCCGCATCCTCTCCAGCATCTGTTGTCTCCAGATTTTTTAATGAACGCCATTCTAACTGGCGTGAGATGGTATCTCAATGTGGTTTTGATTTGCATCTCTCTAATGACCAGTGATGATGAGCATTTTTTCATATGTTTGTTGGCCTCAAGGCAGGGTGATTTCATTAGCTGTCATAAGTCTGGATTGTAAGATGGGGTAAATTAATGGACTCTTGCTTTGAGGTCTGAACGAACATCTTTTCTCCTAGGTAGACTATTTTACTTAGTTTAATCTAAGATAGCAATTAGACAAGATGTGAGAAGTCTGAGTCTATGACTTTATAAGAATTTCTAATGAAGACAAAAGTTAGTCTTGGGTGATCAGAAAGCAATTACAACTAGTTAAAAAGGTTTCTTAAGGTTAAATGTTTTTTTTTATGTATGTATAACATAAAGTTAGAGATGCCCAAGGTAGAATCTCTACAGAATCCAAATATAGGGCAAGACACAGCAAAACTCAAGCAACTTCCCTTAACAACAAAATATAAAAATTGAGGATTTTCTTGCTTATTTTTCTGAAACTTTAAACTTGTGTTCCCAAAGTTTTGTGTGTTCATTATGAATATGATCCCATACTATATGCTGGTAATATCTCCTTGACTTTATTTCAAACTTTTTGAGTATAATTTTATTAACATTTGAGTTTCATATCAGAGCATTGTGCCTAATATCAAATAGCACCAATAAATCTATCTCAATTCATCTAGTGTTTTAACAAATACTTGAGAGCTTACTACATTTCAGGAGCTATGCTACGTAATGTAGACAGAGCAGTGAATAAGGAGACAAGGTTTACGAAACTCACAGTCTAGTGGGAAAAAAAATAACATGCTCATACACAGCATCTCTACATTCTGTAATAAGCAATATTACAGGAATATTGTAACCCACTGAATGCCTACATGACTTTACTGAATTTCTGCACTGCTTTAACTCTGCTTCTCTTTAAGAACAGGACACTGGCAATATAAAATTTCCCTTTGGAACCAGACCAGCTGAGAATAGTTAGAACCAAGATGGCTGACTGAACAACTTAAAAAAATTCCTCAGACTTCATTATAATCTCATTTCCATTCTAAATGACACTCCCACCAGTGCCATGAGTGTAGAATCTCTATGAAAATGATTAGAAGAGGCCATCAGAGGACAAAAATGGAGGTGACATTCTGGTTCTGAGAATCTGACTTCCATTTCTAGAAAAGACATGGATATTCCTCCCGTCCCCTTAAAAGTCCAACCTCTTTTTCAGATAAATCTATGTGTTAACCCCCTCAACCATCACTAGTGAAAAAGTTTGTGAGACAAGTTCTTGCTTCTCAGTTCTGCAGCCATCAAGTAAATCCCGCACTACTTGACATCCACTTCCGGTGTTACATACTGACTTTGTGACACAGAGCAGGGAAAGACCCCATTTGTTAGGGAATCAACTTTGCTATTAAGAATGTAATAGAATGTATTACATTTTGATTGATTTCCGAAAGAGTCGAATAACCACTACAAATAGGTAGGTATTATCAAGCCTCTCACCTTGTTTTTCCTCTACTAAAGGTCCAATGATAAATAAATCTGTAAGTTAGGAGCTACAAATCACACCCAGATGATTCTTTCATCCACTGCAGAGCATAGTTTCTAGTAACTATAGGTATTCCCGAAGATACTGGGCTTAGGAAAGACACAAGTTTTCCATCACCAGAAGCTTGGACAATTTGGGAGGTTCTCTTTGGATCACTTCTCTTAGTGATCCAAAATTGCAAATATAAGATTAATAGACACCCCTCTCAGGACCTTGCAAGAATCTTTTCAAATAAGGAGCACTAAGATATATTTTTTATTTATCTCATGGAGAATCATTAAGATTACCAGATTTAGCAAGTAAAATACAGAAAGACTAGTTTAATTTAAATTTTAGATGGGCAAATAATTTGTTTTTTAGCATTAGTGCATCCCAAATAGTGTACAGAACATGGCTATATGTAAAAAAAGGTGTTGTTTATCTGAAATTCAAGTTTATCTACATGTTTGATATTTACTGTCAACTTTATAGGGAGTCAGGAAATCCCTATATTGCAGAGGTGGCACAGGTGGGGAACTGCAGAGAGAAACAACATGTAAACTCGCTTAGTGGGAATAGGAGAGATTAGAAAAGAAACTTGTTTTGAGTGACTTTTCTGAATGGATCTTTCACATCTATGTGCATCTAAACATAAATTCTTAGTTTGTTCTAGACTATTTTTTCAAAGACTTTTATATAAACAAATATAAATGCTTCCCTCCCTAGAGCTGATTTTCTTATATTCTAGGCTAATAATGTCTCTCTCCAGAGGGGAGTGATGGATAACTTTTGACAGGATCCTTTTACATAATAGTGGTGCTTCCTAATGTTGGTGCTCTTCTCCTCTACCATGGCCTCACTCACTAATCATCTGTTGCTAGAGTACTAAGTGGATATTGCTTCTCATACTCTGAAAAATCTTTCCCAAACTCAATCCTTTAAAATTCCCCTAATAGTCTAATTTGTGCTCTACTAAGGCAAACTTTAAAACAAACACAAACACTCACACAAACATATGCACACACTGCCACTGTTGCTAAGAAATATCCTGATTTTGCTGTGGTTGTTTTTGTTTCCCTGTATTGAGCAGTCTAGAACAATAAAATGCCTGTACCTCATAGCAACCAAAAATTAGATGCCTTGATTTCAGAAACTGACAGCTTGGCAGATGGTGTAGGTTATTTTGGATTTTTATAGGCTTTTTGTGTAAAAGTCGTGTGTCACATGCTAGATAAATAGCACAAGGTCAGATGTGTATTATAAATTTTTGAAGTCCCAGTACTAGCACTGTAAATTATATTTGATAAATGTTTATTGTTCAGATATTTTAGTGTGCCCTTCTTCTGTGCTGTAATATTTGGCAACTTACTACAGTGTTGAAAACTTGTTTCTTTTCTCTCTGGAATGGCTTGCTCAAGCACCCCAACACAAAAAGCTTATACCAAAGAGTAGAAACTCATTTATTCACTTGGTTGTCTTTTGAATGTCTTGCAACTTCCCATGTACAGGGTACTTTCAGCACACTTCTTTTAAAAGAGGGTTGCTCTTTGAAGAGATGCTGAAAGACCTTCCTTTACCTGCTCTTCCCTAATTCTCTCACAGCAGACAGACTGAAGAGTACCAAGTGTCCAGTTGCAGGAAGTTCACCTTGAGTGCGGTAGATTATACATTTTTCTAGGCATCTAAAGGTAAACAACGCAAAGACCAAGTCATTTTCTCTCTCTCTCTCTTCCATGTGTTTACCAATGACTCTCATATATGGTCTGTTAACTTTCTACTCTGAAGATAAAAGCACAGTGAGGCAATCACACTGAACGCATCAGCATTAGAGAACACAGCTACCTTACTTGTGCTCCCCAAGATCTGGTATTATTTGCTTTACTAAGATGCCACAGTTTTTATCAGTCTATCAATTTGCCTATCACCAAAGTTATTAGTTTTAAATTTGTCACTATTGTTATTGTTATTGTCATCATGAAATACCATTGTCTCCAAAGCAAATATTATCACCCTTTGATGGCCACGCATTGTAAATGACAGTGAAAAATAGAAAGTTTTTTTTATTCCAGCCCTTTGTAATTTAGCCTTAAGTTTGGCTCTTATTTAAAGATTTAGTCTTACTCAGCAAATGGGTCTTTCTGAATAATCACAATATTCTATAACATTATCAAATGTATTAAGCCACATTTAATGATCGTAAGGCATATATATTTTTTTCCATAAACTTTTGGTGTACACTTGCAATTGAGTGCAACCCAAATTTCATTACTGGTGGCTTTCCTACACTGCATTCAGCTGTTTCATTTATTTTGCAATTGTTGAAATAAAAGGGAAAAAAATGAGATGGTTGACTTAACAAAAAGCATAGCTGAAACATGGACAGAGAAAAAACTCAATTTGACACATGGTAGTATACAGTCTTGTATACTGTAGTATATGTTGTTCTTTATATTACCCAGAGTATTTATTTTTATCATTATTGCCCAAGGATTTATGCACTGTGCCATAAAACAAACAAATTGAGCAGAACAGCTCAGGTACCATATTCCATCCATGCCAGCAGATGTAAATAAGTAAATAAATAATAAATAGTTCCACTTACAATTCCGAATCTGGCTGCAAGGGCACAGGGAGTGTGCATTAGCTCATAGAGCTGAGGTAAGAAGTGAAACACCAGAAGGTCAAAACAAATTTTACATACAGTAGAATTTGTCAAAGGCCAATATTTCTTATGCTTAGTAGAAATGGCCCTAATATGATATATATGTGTGTATATGTATATATACATATACATCCATATAAACATATATATACATGTATGTATATATACATGTATGTATATATACATACATATAAACATACATATACATATACATACATATAAACATATATATAAATATACATACATATAAATATATATATATATAAACACATTCTGCAAACAATCAATGCATTTTTTCTCTTTTGCAGTACTTTGAAAGAAGAACAATAAATGTTTTTTGAAAAATTAATATATGGGTCTTTAGTTTCACCTTGTGCAGATATAAAGTAGAATTTATTCCTTAATTTTAAATAATACATTTTCCTTTAAATATTTACAGTCATGTTACGTGAATACTGAGAGTGACATGTGTTACCTCCAGTACAAATGTTCACTCATTTTTTTATTTTTAAAACCAAGTGTGAACTATCTTTAAAAATATTTTATCATTAGTTTCTTGTAGAATTAAGCAATGTAATATAACACATATTTTCTTCTTTGAGGAATGTTCTTTCCACCCTTTATGTTTATAACAGATGGAAAGGGTTATACGTGTTGTTACTTTTTAAGTATTTGTATGTGTTCCAATTATTTCAGAAACTTTCCGGTAAAAACATGGTTGTTTATTTCAGCATCTTTCTCCTATTCTCCTAGACAATATGAAAAGGTGATAAACAATAAGAAAAACAACAACCAAAGAGGTGGGAAATCCTGAAAAATCACTTCTAATAAAAGTGGGGTACAAATAAAATCTTCAGATTTCAAAACAAACAAAAGTACCAATAATGTGACATGTGACTCAAATCTTGAGAAAGGAAGTAAAATAAAGAATTTGGGAAGTGAGAAAGTTTAACAATCGTAAGTCATATATTATGACTTACCTCAACTATATCACTTCTCACAGAACACCAGGAAGTGAATACTTTCTGAACGGAAGGACCTCATCCATAGTACAAACTATGCCTATAATTAGCAATAATGGATGCAGAAACCAGAATGAGCAGGGCTGATGGTGGAAGACATTTTTAACCAGATTTACTTCAGAAAGCAAAACTGAGGAATTTCCTAAGGAAATCACAGAGAATGAAAATCTACCTGCAGATTGAAGAAGTAGCAAGGCCACTGTGGCCTCAGCACTCAATACAGACAGAGAAATCTCTTAAACATTATTTCTGCTTCATAAAATTGTTTTTACTGAATCATGAAGAAAAAAAAGTAAAAGTAACATGGACATAATCAACAAAAGTGTGATGAGAAAAAAAATGTGTGAATGTAAATGAGCATCAGATTTTACCAACAAATGGAGAGCATTGACTAGAAATTGTTGCCAAGCAGCAAGTGAAAGTAATTAAACATTTACAATCAAGTAAACAACCAAGGAAAACAAAATACAATTAAGTCCTCATTCTATAAAGAAAGAACAAAATGCAGAAATAAAAAATTTGTAGGAGAGTACTAATGACAATAATTACAGAAAAAGATAAAATGTTTGAAGTATCAAATAAAGAAGGAGATAATCTGTAACATAAAGATTGAATTTGAAGGTGCACAAGAAGGAAAAAAATAGTATCAGAAACATATGAAAACCTTAGTAATCAGTGATGACATCCATTAAAAAAAATAAGATGAAAAACAATACAAAAAAATATCCAACTCAATAAGATAAAAAATAGACACAAAACAAGCAAATAAAATAAATTAAAGAAAAAATTTTAAATAACAGATATAAACAAAAACTCATCTTTGGGAGAGAGGTAAGTATGTATGTAGATATAGATTAGATATAGATATAGATACACACATATGAGAGACTTACGTGTATACACAAAATGATATAATAATTCACTAGCCACCCTAATGAAGACAAATCTAGAGTGAGCTCAAAAACACAAATGATTTTGAGAAAATAATCTCAAGGAAGGCTCAAAAATTTAATTTTTGTATGCAAATAAACTTCTTAATATCTAGGGAAATAGCTATCAATATGTTTTCATATAAGATATACAAGAGATAAACATGCATACTTTTTTGCAGAATGAGTCTGTTACCAAAGGACATATCTTCCTCAAGAAGCACCTAGTCCAGCCAAATCTATGGAATAAGACATCTTTTTGAACTAAAAATTTTATGAAACATAAGCTGTTAAGAGAATATAAAAAGATGAAACATTTCTAGATGATTTATAACAGCAAATTTTCATAAATCACTGATTTTATACCTTACAAAAATTATACAAAATAGAAAACCACAGACCATTACTAATAAATATTTTTTAATTCCTAAATAAATTTTAGTATAGAAATTTAATAGCACATTAAAAATGATTCATTATATAAGTATGAATTATTACAGGAATAGAAGCCTAGGTTAATATGAGGAAATCTATTAATATAATGTGTCATTGGATACATGGAGACAAATTGTTCAATCATCTCAGAGATGATGTTATAACACAAAATGTTGATTTGAGAACATGGACTATACAAATCATGCAAAAGTATTTGGTGTTTGAAAGTGTTCAGGCAACTGCTATGCTCAGGAGCAAAAACATATACATTTTGGAGAAAAATGAGACTATCAGACAGGGTTCCATAAAACGTCCCTTTCTTCTCAGAGCACGTATTCTCATTTAAGCTTGAATTGACAAGATTTTATTTAGCAATATGTGTGGAGTCATTAATCACACAAAGGAGTCATTTTCTTTTATGAAATTCTCCTTTTTATAATCCCATTAATTGAACAGCTTACATGACTTTCAAAACAAGGCTCCATAAATTAATGTATTCCAGACTTCATTATTATAAATAATCCAGAAAAATATAGTTTGTCCTACATTTATTAAAAATATAGTTTATAATCTTTTTGCTAGCAAATAGCATTAGCATTTTCACAGGGAGGATGGTCTAGTGGACATTAGCTTCATTACAAAGATATTTGAGTGAAATAATTTATACCTCTATGAGGTCCTAATAGAGAGGGAGAGGCCGTAGGCCTGTTATTTGCAATTATCTCCATAGACACTAAAATGAAACTTAACAAGATTCACCAATTTTTATTGACAAAGAAATTATTAAGATAAATAATTTTGAGGTAAAGAAATAAAATATATATAAAGGCAAATAAATTACCCACTGGGAAAAAATGATATCTCTGGAAAATAAAAATAGATATGTATATCTACTTTAAATAAGTATATTAAACTACTATAAATAAGAAAGAAAATTTTTATACTGAAAATGTAATCTACGTATCTTTCAAAACAGAGCAAATGAAAATACACCTCTTATAGCAACAGCCAAATATAATATATTTAGAAATAAAATTATCTATAAATATAAGTTCTATATGATTTTATTCTTATAGAAGTAAACTTTTTTTAAAAGACGTATATAAAAAATGAACACCCTAACAGTCACACACAAATATTGAGCAAATGAAAAGAAAAAAATACATCCAGATAAACACCATTTAATTAATCGAAGGCAAAATATGCAGTGTTATTTTCTCTGTAAATTCATTTAAATATTTGGCATCCCTATAAGAATACAAACAAATTTTTCTACCACTGAATTATTTGAAGTTAATGTTTACATGTAAAAATAATAAAATGTAAATCGTGGAAGAAACATCTGAACAAAAAAAGCAAATGATAGAGGATTGTTTTCACCAGATATTAAAGCATTTTATCAAGACTTAAGCATTGAATCAGCATGCTAATGGTTCATGAATAGCTTCATACATTAAACAACAGAATATAAAGTTCAAAGTAGACCAAATGCAAATTAACTAATAAAAGTAGCATGTGAAATCAGTGAAGAAAAAAGATAGAACATTCAATGAATCCTACTTGTAATCCTGAATAGCTCTCTGAAAAACAATCAAAAACACATAATAAAATAAAAATTGATAACTATCACCTCATATTTATTGATAAATTACAAATGGATGAGGGATGTAAATGAATATTGTAAGCATTACAATATTAGAAAACATAGAGAAAAATGTTTTATAAACCCAGATTATTTAAAGCTGCTGTAACTATGATAAGACTAAAAAAAAAGAAATTGCTGAATTTGAACATAAATAACTCTGTGAATGACAACCTGGTAAAATTATTCACAATGCCATCCACAAACATAGACAAATCTTCACACTACATGTTCTACTACTAATTTAGATAGAAATAGGGTAAAAAATGAATAGTACAAAAATGTATATTTCAAACAAATAAGTTGACTTTGTTCTTAAAATCATGAAAAATGCCTATCTTTATTCTTTGTAAGAGAAATATAAAGTAAAGTAATATTGAGACACTACCTATACTTTTCAATTTGGCAAAAATCCAAGTTTGGAAATACAATCAGATGGTGAGGTGCTTGGAAATGAACAATCTATAGTTGATCAGAACATAAATAGTTATACTCCCAACTAAGACGACATAGAAATACCTATTAAATTGAAAACTACAGATACATTTAATTCTGCAATTTCATAGGGGAATTTGTTTTATAGATACATAGAAACAGGAAAGAAATATGGTGTGCACAGATTTTACTATTTGAAACTACTGTAATGAGAAATTATAAAAAAGCAACTTGATCTATTTATCAGAGTACTTTCATTTAACACGATACTGTGGAGAAAGATAAATTTTTCAATGTACTAATAAGGAGACATTTTAACTATATAATATTGTACTATATTTTGTGTAAGAATAAGGGAAGATACTTTATTCATATTAGCTTATAAAAACATAAACTCATGAAGGACATAAAAATAGCAGGTAAGACTAATTACTTATGGATTGATGGTAGAGTTGGTACTGGGAAGACAGAAAATGATTTTATGACATATTCTATCATGCTGTATGCTGAAAATTTCTAATTCATACTTCTATTACTTCTTTATTTGTCCATTAGACAGCATACTTCTATGAAAAAGAATTCTTTCCACATTATTTTCTTACATATCCTTATTAACTCATATTTAGGTTTGATTTTCATGGTTTATTATTTATTGTCAGTGCTTTATATTTTATATATTATCTTTGAAATGAATACATGTACTTCCTACATTTTTAAAAAAGAACTGAAAAGCAAGGGGGACTGAAATAATGAGGAGAAGAAGATAATGAATGTAATTAAATAAATTCCCTATTTACTACATCTATCAAATAAACAAAAATGGTATATGTTATCTAATAGAAAAAAATAAATCTTTTAAAATAAATATTATACATCTTCTATGGAACCTTTAAGAGTTGATTCTTAGTGACATTTGAGATAATTTTGTTTTGTGCCTTATTGTTTTCTCTGACAAGTTAATATGTGAAAAGTTTGCATGAACATTTAAAGCTAGACATGCTCAAATATCATATTTGAAATATAAATGTTAAAAAAAGAGGAAATGATTAATAACAAAAGAAGCACCTTTTTGTTTCAGTGGATGTATGTCTAGAAGAGACAACTTTTAGGTATACAAACTGTGGAAACTGATTTGATATTAATTAACCAACACTTTAGTTATCATGTAAATATCTTCAAAAGATGTCATGCAGGATTTTAAATGTCAGAACTTCCTTCTATATACCTTTAATAAATGTACTGTAGAGATTCTATGGTAAAATCTTAGGTGATAACACCTGAGGAAGACCACAGTACTCTGAAGCCACGGGACTTTGTTCCTCTCACTGGGCTTAACATTAACATTTTACAGTTTCTTATCTAATGCTTGTCATTGGTTTTGCCTTTCTTCCTGTATTCCTTTTTCTTATTTTGATTTTTAAATTTACATTTAAAAATGTTTTCTATGTTTTTATTTTGAAGAATGCCAAAGTTAATATTGAAAATATGTCTAATTGGTGAATTAAGATTTACCAATATTATGCTGTAATTATATTTTTCTAAATATAAATACACATTCTTTTGCTCTGAAATACCTGAAAAAAAAAATCAGAAACTTGAAGACCTTCATCTTGAGTACTTTAAGATTATATTTCTGGCCTGGCCTGGTGGCTTATGCCTGTAATCACAGCATTTTAGGAGGCCAACATGGGTGGATCACTTGAGGGCAGGTGTGTGAGATCAGCCTGGCCAACATGGTAAAACCCCATCTCTACTAAAAAAAAAAAAAAAAGCCACAATTATCCAGGTGTGGTGGCAGGCGCCTGTAACCCCAGCTACTTGGAAAGCTGAGACGAGAATTTCTTGGACCCAGGAGGCAGAGGTTGCAGTGAGCTGAGACATCGCCATTGCACTCCAGCCGGGGTGACAGAGTGAGAGTCCATCTTAAAAAAAAATAAAAAGAAAAATACATGTCTTAGAAAAATCTTTATCCAGAATCAATATGAGAGCGAAGTGGTAACTTTCAATTTTCTAATAGCCAAATGTATAAAAGTAAAAATAAATTTTGAATTAATTTATGTTATGTATTTTATCTAACCTGTTATAGCCATAAAATGTCATCATTTCAACATCATCAATGAACATAAAAAATAAAAAGGATACTTTTTTATTTTTAATCCTAATTTCAATGTGTAATTTTATAATCTGAGTATGTTTAAATTTGAACTCACCGTGTTTCAAGCGTTCTCAGGCATGTGTGGCTAGTGGCTACCAAAACAACCAATGTAGTTCGCAAGCCTTGTTATGGGCCAAGTAGAGAATGGCAAAATGAGTGCTTCACAATTTTCTGCCAACATTCTCACCTGTGTAACAAGACAAGGCAATCTCATCTTTACCCAAGCATCCTAAAATATCTCTTGAAAGGTGACTCTCATTAGTCTACCAAAATTAGTATTAAATAAAATGAGGATATCAATTTATCTACCAAAATTAGTATTAAATAAAATGAGGATATCAATTTATGAGCCATTCTGTGACCATCTTTTGAAGCTCAGTTTCATCTGGAGAGATACACAGTAACTATGTATGCCTATTTGCCCTTCACTGTCCGCATCTGAAACTTAACAGTTTTTCCCCAAACAACCCACCTTAATGCATCGTTTACCTCCTTAGTGTCATCTCTCTGCTTCTGCTTCCTTTTCTTTTTCCAAGCAGTAAATGTTCTATTTACTTATGCACAACTAAAAATGTCATTAATGAGGCAGTTTTCTTAGTCTGAATTCCTTAAAACTAGGCCCCAAGGAAAAACATTTGTCTGCAGTAGTTTATTTGGGAATGTTATCACACAGAGCAGGAATATAGGGCAGGAGATGTACACAAAATAGTGAGAGAACATCAGTACAAAAACAAGATATCAAGGTGGCATTTCTTTATTTTATTATTTTTATTGTACTTTAGGTTCTGGAGTCATGGGCAGATCATGCAGGATTGTTGCACAGGTACATACAGGGCAATGAGATTTGCTGCCTCCATCCCCCCATCACCTACATCTGGCATTTCTCCCCATGTTATACCTCACCAACCTCCCAACCCACTGCTTTCCCTCCTATAGCACCCCCAACAGACCCCAGTGTGTGATGCTCCCCTCTCCGTGTCCATGTGTTCTCATAGTTCAACACCTACTTATGGATGAGAACATGCTGTGTTTGATTTTCTGTTGCTGTGTCAGTTTGCTGAGAATGATGGTTTCCAGATCATTTATGTCCCTACAAAGAACATGAACACGTTGTTTTTTAGAGCTGCATAGTATTCCATGGTGTATATGTGCCACATTTTCCTTGTTTAGTCTATCATGGATGGGCATTTGGGTTGGTTCCAGGTCTTTGCTATTGTAAACAGTGCCACAATGAACATACATGTGCATGTGTCTTTACAATAGAATGATTTATAATCCTTTGGGTATATACCCAGTAATGGGATTGCTGGGCCAAATGGAATTTCTATTTCTAAGTCCTTGAGGAATCGCCACACTGTCTTCCACAATGGTTGAACTAATTTACACTTCCACCAACAGTGCAAACGTGTTCCTATTTCTCCAAATCTTCTCCAGCATCTATCATCTCCAGGTTTTTTAATGAACACCATTCTAACTGACATGAGATGGTATCTCAATGTGGTTTTGATTTGCATTTCTCTAAAGACCAGTGATGATGAGCATTTTTTCATGTGTTTGTTGGCCTCATATGTGCCTTCTTTTAAAAAGTGTCTGTTCAAATCCTTTGCCCACTTTTTTTCTGTTTTTTTTTCCCCCCCTTGGAATATCCTGTACGTTCAGGATATTAGCCCTTTTTCAGATGTGTAAATTGTAAATTTTTTTTTCCATTCTATTGGTTTTTGGTTCACTCTAATGATTGCTTCCTTTGCTGTACAGAAGCTGTGGAGTTTGATTAGGTCCCATTTGTCTATTATGGCTTTTGTTGCCAATGCTTTTGGTGTTTTAGTCATGAAGCCCTTGCCTATGCCTATGTCCTGAATGGTTTTGCCTAGGTTGTCTTCCAGGGTCTTTCTGGTGTTAGATCTTATGTTTAAGTCTTTAATCCATCTGGAATTAATTTTAGGGTAAAGTTTCTGGAAGGGGTCCAGTTTCTGCTTTCTACACATGACTACCCAGTTTTCTCAACAAAATTTATTAAACAGGGAATCCTTTCCCCATTGCTTGTTTTTATCAGGTTTGTCAAAGATCAGATTGTTGTAGATGTGTTGCATTTCCTCCAGGGCCTCTGTTCTGTTCCATTTGTCTATATCTCTGTTTTAGTATCAGTACCATGCTGTTTTGATTTCTGTAGCCTTGTAGTGTAGTTTAAAGTCAGGTAGCATGATGCCTCCAGCTCTGTTCTTTTTAGTTAGGATTGTCTTGGCTATGTGGGCTCTCTTTTGGTTCCATATGAAGTTTAAGTTTGTTTCTTCCAGTTTGGTGAAGAAGGTCATTGGTAGCTTCATGGGATAGCATTGAATCTATAAATTACTTTGGTCAGTTTGGCCATTTTCATGATATTGATTCTTCCTAACCATGAGCATGGAATGCTTTTCCATCTGTCTGTGTCCTCTTTTATTTCCTTGAGCAGTGGATTGTAGTTCTCCTTGAAGAGGTCCTTTACATTCTTTGTTAGTTCTATTCCTAGGTATTTTACTCTCTTTGTAGCAATTGTGAATGGGAGTTCACTCTTGATTTGGCTCTCTGTTACTCTGTTATATGTGTATCAGAATGGTTGTGATTTCTGCACATTGATTTTTGTATCCTGAGACTTTGCTGAAGTTGCTTATCTAATAGTGAATGATTTTCCATTCTTCAGAACCTTATGATTGGTTTTATAAAGCCACCTGTCCAGAGAAAAAAGGAGGAAAACGTTTATCCATCAGTCCTTATTGTCCATTCATAACGGTGTTAGTACCCCTGCAGTGGTTCACCAGTCTTGGCTATCAGGCTGCACATGTATACATGAGTAAAGAAGGGATTCCCTTGGATTGCTATTACATCAGCAAAGCTGAAAAAGGGAAGTGGCCTGCTCGAAGCAAGGCTTTGTACAACTTCACTTGCACTAAACCCTGCAAAACTTTTATGAAACTGAGCATCAATCATCTAGGTAAAGAATAAAGCAATAGGATTTTTGAAATAATATAAAAATATTTTTGCATTTCTGTTTTTGTATAAGCTCCTGCACCCTACCACAGAAATAAGAAATATTTCTAAAGTCAATTTAAGTTGTCAACTCTTACAAAATAAAAGATGTATTAGGTTATCTGTAACAAGTTTTCTAAATTTTGACCTCGTTCTGAGTATCTGAAGATGTTTGCACACAATTTGCCCCAAAGTCATAGGAATATGCCACCAATTCTCACCCCAATTCTTCATATTCTGTTTGTGTTCTACAAGCACATTTGAGTATTTGAAATTACCATTACACCAAGGATGTGTGCCTCTGAAACTGGGACAGCTGACCATTAGTGTCTTTTGGTTGTTGGTATAAAAATTACAAAACAAAACAAATCCTGTAAGTTTGATTATACTACACAATTATGTGCAAATAGAGCCTTATCTAATTCTGGAGACTTGAGGTATTCTTCTACTTCATTTCCATTTTCAGTGTATTTTCTGGAGAAATGATTTAGATGAAATGCTTCCTAATTATTTTCAGCGTCTAAATTATAACCACTAAGAATTAACTTAGCACTATACTCAATTTTGTCTATTTGTGCAAAATTTAACTTTCATTAAAGCTGTGTCCACATCGTTTTTTATATCCTAATGGAAATATCTATTGTCATACAAATTCATCATCCTAGAGCTCCACAAATATGATGTATGACTATTTTCTAAATCTACTTCAGTGTTTATCCATACTGCTTATTTTTGTTGTCTTATTAGGATTAATCTGGATCCCATGCTATTTTGTCTTCCTGGTTTATAAGCTTAAATAATTATTAAAAATGGAAGAATGCCCAAATTATGCTTATGCTATGTATTTCTCACTTAAAAACCATAATTTTGTTTTGTTGTATGCTTTAATTCAAATTTAACACTTGAATAATTAAAACCGAAGTTTTATTCTAACAGTTCCACCCTCATCCTCCTGCCAACAGATAACATTAAAACTTTTACTCTACTTCTGTCAAGTTCTATCCTGATGAAAAGACAGGTATTGCTCATTTAAGCACAGAAATTTTGATATTTAAAGCAATTGAAGCAAACGTGATTTTTTTTCAAATGCTCTACATATATTAACTGTATTTTAAAATCCAAAGTGTTTATGAAATAAAGAGGCTAAATTATTTATGAATATCAGCATATGAATACAATAGACATATTATAGCCGTTAAAGAAGGAAACTAAAATGGACTAAAAGTTACCTATCTTTGAATTACTCAGAAAATATTAAGTAACACAATAAATTTAGGCCAAGATAAAATTTTGTCTATTTTTTCTTCAGTTATTTTATTCTATGTGAGCAATTAATTCAAAACAAATAAAAACCTGATCAGTTTTGAGTAGTGTAACTGTTTTTTGACTCTGTATATATGCATATGTTGCTGTATGTTTTCAAGGATAAACCGGGGCACCTCACTGGAAAGTGAGCTCAAAGAGAGCTAGGATGTTAAAAAAATACGTGAGGCCTGGGGTCAGAAAATCCTAGACCATACATTCTATATATCAGACATTTTTAGTCTTATGCACCACAATATCCTCAGGACATAGAACAATGCAGTTTGATAGGGACTATGCAAATATTTATTGAATAAACAAATGAACCGTTTCCTTATTTTATCATTGAATCACTAATTTATTGATTCACATACACATTTATTGATTCTAATTTATTGATTCAAATACACATGCAATGTACATACTGAGATACTTTTGTGACTCTGATATTGAGGGAGCCCCTGGAAATACGGAGACGAAAAATATGTAGGCTCTATTGTTAACAATCACACAGACTTAAGAAGATATTGGCATATAAATAACTATTATAAATGTGGTAATAGAATTCCACCTAAGAAGACACTCTTCAAGCTTCTTAAATAGAGTCAGGTGAAATATAAATGGAGAGAAAAGTTTGAACTTTGTGTTTTAGCCCTCAAGAGCATTGATCAAAATGAAGAGTAAAATAGTAGAATGGGGAGAGGTAGGAGGTTGTGGGGATAGTAAAAGATTTGCCAACGACCTGATGTTCTAGACAATACTGCAGAGACCACAAGAATAAAAATGCAAATCAGTCTATCCAGTTCATCACCTCGTCAACCTTCTTATACTGACACCAGACTTGAAGGTCACAATATGGTAAGTAACATCAAATTTAAGCTAATGGTCAATTTTTAGGAATTTGAGTTTCTTATTAAACTTCTCAACATACTTTTCTAATCACGTTTACTACTGCACTCTGATAATATTGATACTGATATATTTTTGCTTATTTTCTAAACAACTTATTTGAAATAATTTCTTGTTTCTCTGTTGTCTGTATACAAATGTCATTTACAGATTTTATTAGAAATCAGATTATGCAGATGAATTCATAATGATCACAGGCAAATGTAAAAATTCAGTTAATTCTTACACTTTTACAGCTTTCATTTAATATCATTTCTCAATTTGAAACATATTTGTTTTCATATTCTTTATTACCTCCTTTTAATAGAATCAACTCTGTCAAAACAGTGTATTATAAGGAACTTTTACAAATCCAGTTCCTACTTTTCCATTTTCTAATTCTTATTTCTTCTTTGTGAAATCCCTCTTTTTTTTTCCCTTAAGGCTTCTTTTATTGACTATTGCCTTTTTCTCAAAGAAAAGTCTAAGGGAGTCCTTTTCTCACCAAATAATGAGTTCACAATATGGAGTCTTAGAAATACTCCATGTAGACAATCTACATCTTGCTAAAGAGAAAATGTTTTTACTAATATATGTAAATAATTTAAATTACTAATAAAGTCTTTGTATATTACAATCATATAAATTGCTAAGTATTTTTGGTTGCCAAAAAACCTGCTACACAATTTATAGTACATACAGTTTTAAACATATTAAGGTAAAGATGAATTAGCCATTTTACAGGTAATATCTAAATCACATACAATTTAACTAACTTGCTTAAGGGAGATATAATTGAAGGAAATGAATGTAGAACTTGAACTGAGACGTGATTCCAGAACCTAAATATTAATCATAATGCTCTGAAATGCAATGTCAAGTTTAAAAATGAAAACAAATGAAAATTTTATTAAGTAAAAACTCATTTCTAAAATCGTTTTTTGTATTGCATATAGGTAAAATATTTTTATCTTCTGGGTCATTTAATAAATTTATATTCCAATTATTTTGGACCATGAGACTCTTATGTATTTTTGTCTTTAATTTATAAATAAGCAGATGTTGGGCACATTAGTATCCATGCTGCCTGGTGAAGGGCAGAATGACTTTTATGGATGTCAGTGTTGAGTCTTCTGAGGCTAGGAATCAGTAGTCAGAGAAATCCAATGGGACTAGAAGATGGATATGTGCTAAAGGCCAACATTTATAGCACATGAACAGTCAGTAGGACAAAAACAAATACCAGGGATTGTGAGAGACTAGGAGAAGAACTGGATTTGAGGTGTATGGGCAGTTACAAAGGTGTCTCCATTACTAAAGTGAAGAAAAGGGATATGTTTAACCAGAATGAAATACCACAAATTATTAATACAAACTCAATTTCTTCTTCTTTTTTTGGGGGGACAGAGTTTTGCTCTCATTACACAGGCAGGAGTGCAATGGCTCGATCTCGGCTCACCACAACCTCTGCCTCCTGGGTTCAAGCAATTCTCCTGCCTCAACCTCCTGAGTAGCTGAGACTACAGGCAAACACCACCATGTCCAGCTAATTTTTCTATTTTTAGTAGAGACAGGGTTTCACCATGTTGACCAGGATGGTCTCGATCTCTTGACTTCGTGATCCACCCGCCTTGGCCTCCCAAAGTGCTGGGATCATAGGCTTGAGCCACCGCGCCCAGCCTAATACAAACTCAATTTCTTACTAGGATGTCCCAAGAAAATAACTATCCTATCAGTAGAAAAAAAACGATTTTTTTCCTTAGAAGTTCCATTTGCATTATAATGTGTATATCCTTGAGGATTCACCTGGGAGTAGTTTTAAAATGGAATGCAAAATTAAGATTTTAGAATATATTTCCAGAAGAAATAATTAACACAAAATAAATCACCAATTGTAATTCAGAACATTCAGTGTTATAGCTACTGGATTGTAGGTCAAGGTCATATCACAAGGCTTTTAATTTGTTTGCAGTCAGCATGAGAGAGCGCTTAAGAAAAGCAACGTATTTCTCACCTTTAGGGAATGGATTTGCTGATTTGTTTAGATCTTCATTTGTCAGTGGCACTGTGAGATTTTTTTTCTTTTTTGGCTATAAACATTTCACACAGATTTTAAAGTGATCTTTTGCAGCTATGTCTTACAAAATTAAGTATATATGGAAACTTACTGCTACAGAAATCAGATTTACTTGATCTTCTGTATGCATCTGCCAATCAAATAAAAATTCAATAAATGCTCTGTGATGGTTAATATTGTCAACTTGATTGAAGGAGGCAAAGTATTGTTTCTAGGTGTTTCTGGGTGTTATTAGAAGAGATTAATATATGAATCAGAAAACTGCGAGAGGAAGGCTCACCTACATGGGGGGCAGGCACTATGGAATCCACTGACAGCAAGGCTAGAAAAAGTAGGCAGAAGAAGGTGAAAGCAGCTGAAATGCTAAGTCTTCCATGTTCTTTGACTTTTGGACTCTTGGACTTACACGAGTGGTTTGTGAGGGGCTCTCAAGCCTTTGGCCACAAAATGAAGGCTGCACTGTAGGCTTCCCCACTTCTGCGGTTGGGACTCTGACTGAGCCACTTCTGGCTTCCTTGCCCCTCAACTTGCAGATGGCCTATCATGGGACTTCACCTTGTGATCCTTTGAGTCAATTCTCCTTAAACTCCCTTATATATATACATATGTCTTATTAATTCTGTCCCTCTACAGAATCCTAAAACATGTCCCATAGGAATGAAATCTACTTGCATTTTATTTATTTATTTATTTTTTTAAGATGGAGTTTCTCTCGTTTCCCAGGCCGGAATGCATTGGTGTTATCTCCGCTCACTGCACTCTCCGCGGTGAACCTGGCTTCAAGCGATTCTCCTGCCTCAGCCTCCCATGTAGCTGTGATTACAGGTGCCTGTCACCACACCTGACTCACTTTTATATTTTTAGTAGAGATGGGGTTTCACCATGTTGGCCAGGCTGATCTTGAAATCCTGACCTCAAGTGATTGGCCCACCTCAGCCTCCCAAAGTTCTAGGATTACAGGCATGAGCCACTGTGCCTAGCCTACTTGTGTTTTAAATAGCTTAGAAAACGTGGTCATTCATGTTTAAAAACATGAGTAACTTATAGACTCTGAGGACTTTCTTTTAAGAACAATGTAATACAAATTAATAGCTTATAGAAAAAAAAACAGAAAATTATATTTGCAAAAATGTTAATCCAATATCATATTATTGAAATACATCACTATCGGATATATATGTTGAACATATAGTAGTTGATTGTTTATTTAATCTGAATGATAAAATGTGTGTTGCATTCCTAAAAAGATTAGTTAGTGAGAAAGCCATATTATTTGGTCTCTATTAACATATTAATAAAAGTTATTACCACCAAAATATAAAGTATTAAAAAGTCATGTGGTGACATATTCAACTGTAAAACTAAATTTATAAATTCATCTTATAACTAAATTTACATTAAAATTTCAATGAGAATTATATATTTTCACAATACCTTTTATATAATATATGATACTGTATAATATAATTATAATTTACAGTAATGTGATAATATATGTCGTCTTTAAATAATATATTTTGAATAGTATATGAAGGGTTGAAATTAAAAATATTTCCGATAGAATATAGTCCATTAAATTATTTTGAAAAGTGTCAGATGCATTGACTCACACCTGTAATCCTAGGGCTTTGGGAGGATCACGTGATGTCAGGAGTTCAAGACCAGCCCGGCCAACATGGTAAAACCCCCATCTCTACTAAAAATACAAAAATTCTCAAGGCATGATGGCAGGTGCCGGTAATCCCAGCTACTTGGGAGGATGAGGTACCAGAATTGCTTGAACTTAGTAGGTCGTTGTTGCAGTGAGCTGAAATTGTGCCACTGCACTCTAGCCTGGGTGACACAGTGAGATTCAGTTAAAAAAATATATTTTGAAACGCACCCTAAAAAAATTCCCAGTAGACTCTGTTCTGTTATCTATACTCTTTTTTTTTGAGAGGAAACAAGGTCACATTAAAACATTTAACTATAAAATGATATAAAATAAAGATGCCTTACTGGAAAGAGTAAAAGCTCAAGTCAATGACTGTTCTTTAATTGGGAGAGTGAGTTTTAAAAGCTTAAATAACCTTTTATGAGTGATCCATTGCTTCCTTTTCTCAATGCAGTGATTGAGTAGGGTGCCTATTAAACATTTCCTTTAAAAAATCTTACCATCATTAAAATAAGATTGTATTTCATATTATTTAATTCCAAGGAAGACCAGTTAATGAAGACTAAATATCAAATGTGTCAGGTTCCAAAAGCAAATCATGCTGCAATATCTCAAATGCTGCATCTGCCTCAGGAATATCTTTAAGTGATGATTTAATATATTTGGATCTTATTCAGGTCATGTGCCTTTGTAAATTTGGGTTCATAATAAGATTAACAAATTAAGAGTTCTTTAGCATGTCAGTTTTACTTGTGAGTAATTTCTAATCAGAAGAATGTTTATGTGAACCTCTTAATCAGTAAAATAAATGTTATTGAATATTAGCTTATATATTGTTAGGAAACAGACTAGCTCCAATTTGATATAATGCTCAATTACCACTTACAAAATAAAGAATGTGATCCTAAAAACAAATGACTCATCTACTGTAGTTTTCAGTATACTACATATTTTATTTAATCCTTGCAGCAGAGGAGAAAACGTATTTTATTAACCAGGAGAGTGGGAAAATCTGTTTGATGTCACACATTGTGCTCTCTTGACAAATGAGGGTTACAAACTAAAGGATTTTCTTTTCTCTGTATATGTCTTCAATGTAGATCCAGTCCTTGGTCTTTCTCTCCTTACTGTTTGAGGAGCTCCGAGTGCTCAAATAATTTCAATCTGTATCATAAGAATTCTCAGTCTCTCCTATTCTTTTTTGCACTAACACCATAATTCTTTATCTCCGTGTGCCTATAAAATATTGCTGATTTCATCATTTCATTAACATAGAAACTGAGAGTGATTTTCAAGTAGTTATAATCAATTCTTAATTTCTCTTATACGTATTAAAGGCTTTATAAATAACCAAGATCAATTTGAATCCATTGCCTTCTCACTGTTTCACTCAAATATTGTAAAGTTGGATTGCCTAAAGTGGTCTTAAAAATATTTTGCTGCTATTAAATCTTATTCCAAAATCAATTGTTGATATATATATATATATCATATATATATATCATATATATATATATATATATCATATATATCATATATATATCATATATATATCATATATATATCATATATATATCATATATATATCATATAAGATATATATATCATATATATATCATATAAGATATATATATATATATATATATGGACATCCACAAAATAAAACCATGTAATGGAAAGTATCACAGTGTCATATCTTAGCTAGTCTTGTCATCTTCAGACCTTTAAAGACTGAAATACCTTGAGTTAATAGCAAAATATGATATGTCAATTTATCTAAGTAATGTATCTAACAATTCTTATTAATATTTATTAAATCTGCATTATGAACGCATTATTAGAATAAAATATAAGCTTTCTCTAGCTCATGACAAGATTTTATTATATTGTTGTTGAATAAATAAATTATAATATCAGAGAATGTGATTTTTACATTTACATTATTTGAAACAAAAACAGTGTTGCATTACTTCTAGTATCAATGATAAAAATCTTAACAGATGCCAGTTTTAGGATCTTATGTAGGATGACCATACATTACAATAGAAAAATAAGGAGTGAAACGTGGTATTTCACTCAAAATCATACTAGGTATTTGGTACTAGGAAACTTTTATACTGATATAACATTTTAGACAAAATAATGTCTTCCATGGTGCACATAGTGTTTAGCAGCTATTTCCACATGGATCCTATTCAGATGATATTTTCTTGACTGCCACTGCAGATAAAGCATACACACACACACACACACACACACACACACACACACACACACACATATACATATATAGTATTTTGCCTGTTGCTAAATTTTATTTTTGTACATTTGCTATTACTGAAGTTTCAAGTTCAGTTTTAAGTCTTGAAATCTAGGGCAAGGAATAGCCAATCTTTAAACAGAATCTCTACGGCATAACCTTTCTTAACTGCACACTTTAATTCTTGTAGTCAGGGATACAACTGAATCAGCACATGCTGACAACCGTGCTTTCCCGGGCTTCGTAGACACCATCTAGAACTAGACTGGGAGAGTCATTCTGACATAAGACATGTAAATTTTTCCTTTAACTAGTTTTCTCCATGTTTGTCCACTTTGCCTCTCTTGTTTTATCATTAGTCTTCCTTCAAGGATGCTAGGTAATCAATGAAAGCAGAAGAGCCAGGAGCTCATAGTTAGTCAAGAAAAATACTGTATCACAGACCACAGGCACAAATCGACCTTTTAAATCACCTCCCTGAAATTGTTCACAGGAAAAATAATCATCTTCAGTGCTTGTGTATGAAGAACTGGGCTTCATACACAGTAGGTACTTGATAATCGTGTGTACACAGTAAAGACGGAAAGTCCCTGTGAAACTTCCCAATAAATGAAATTGTTTTCTGTATGTTGAACTAAACACTAAAACAGTAATTAAATTTGTTAATATATACCAGTTCTGTGGGTAAAGAAAGTTTATACCATTATAAAGCAGTTCACAATTAAACATAGATGAATAAACACGTCAAAATGTTCAGCTCTTATATCATCTTTTCTCAAAATAAACATTGAGGTGCTATACATTCACTTGTCCCATTTTTAATTTTATATAAATATAAAATATATGTATTTTACTTTATGTGTTTTGCTTGCTTTAGCGCATCAGTTCATATGTGAGATTCACCTTTATTATTGCAGCAATGACTCATTTATTACTTTGCTGTTGTGTTAATATACATTTAAACCCTTTGCAGTTTAAAGCTATAACAAATAACATCACTTTGAAATGTTGTGTCCATATATTTTAGTGTGGTTATATATACATATCTATTTCGTACATACCCACAAGTAAAATACTGACTTATGGGGCATGTGTACTTTACCATTTAGTAAATACTCCTAAATAATTTTCTGATGTAGGTGCAGAAGTTTATACTTCTTGGTAGTTAAGAAAATTTGAGTGTTTTATGTTCTTCCTAACACTTGGGATTGTTAAGTCCTTGGATTTTTTTTCCTTTTGATGGATAGAAATTAGTAGTATTCATATATAGGTTATTAATTTGCATTTATCTTCTACTAATGAGGCTTAAGAACTTTTCATATGCTTATTGGTCATTTTATGTCCTGAGTTTTAAAGTTCCTGCTCAAATATTTTACTTATTTTTTAAAAATGAGTGTTGTGTCTTTTCCCTGCTGTTACTTATGCAACTCACTGAGAATGGTGCAGGGAAATGTCCCATTGTCATAGTAGATTTCTTTCATTTTCTGTTTATTTCTGTCATTTTGTTCTTTATATATTTTGGGGGTAAATTATTAAGAGCTGGGCAGTTGAGGATTTGCTATACTTTTCTGGTGGAGCCATTATTTTATCATCAGGAAATATTCCTCTTTTCTATAGAAAATCATTTAAACTCTTGAAATCTACTTTATCTGTTATTAATACACTCCATTATCTCTCTGTTGATTAATGTTTTGTAGTGTAAGTTTTCCATCTGTTTCCTTATTTTTTGTTTGTGGTAGTTGATTTCTTTTGTTTTGTTTTTATCAAGTCTGCTAGTCCTTGGGTTTGTTGTAATTCATCACAACTTTGAAATTAAGCGAGCTTTCATCAAATGCTTTATTTTTTTTTAAACCTCATATATATCTTGGTTATAATTTAAAAATTAATTTTAGACCTGTAGATAAAGGTGGTGTGTTTCCTTTTAATATTGTTTTATTTTATACTTTAACAGGCATTGCTGTCAGAGTAGGGTCAACACTTAACCACCTGCTCCCTGCTCACCCCGCTCTCTGCCCAACACAGAAAATCCTCAAGGTAGTTTCAAATGCTTAGCTTATCTTTCTGGATTCCCTTTCCCTGAACACAAGCCCATTATTCTTCATTATCTTGCTAGTTCTCTGCTGTCTTCAATCATATATGTCCTATTTTTCCAGCTTTAATAGTTGATCTCACTGAAAGGATTAGTCTGTCTTAACCTTGTCCATTATTGCTAGAAGTTTAACCACTCCTTTTAATTTTCACTTTGGACACTAATCATACAGAGCTATGTCATTGATTTTTGAACTTAGTCTATATTGCTATATTTTGTTACTATGTTCAAACCATTTTCCTGGATACAATTGGACAGTTTCTATACAATTATATTTTCTACTCATTCCACTCGTATACTACTACTTATTATTATTATTTATTCTTTTTTTTTTTTGAGACGTAGTTTCGCTCTTGTTACCCAGGCTGGAGTGCAATGGCACGATCTCGGCTCACCGCAACCTCCGCCTCCTGGATTCAGGCTATAGGCATGTGCCACTATGCCCAGCTAATTTTTTGTATATATAAACTTTTTTTAGTAGAGACGGGGTTTCACCAT
The DNA here is from genome assembly GCA_028533165.1 of Leontopithecus rosalia. Taxonomy (NCBI): domain Eukaryota; kingdom Metazoa; phylum Chordata; class Mammalia; order Primates; family Cebidae; genus Leontopithecus; species Leontopithecus rosalia. The sequence goes on along the minus strand of CM052665.1, from coordinate 9,039,561 downwards.
GTTGACCAGGATGGTCTCGATCTCTTGACCTCGTGATCCACCCGCCTCGGCCTCCCAAAGTGCTGGGATTACGGGCGTGAGCCACCGCGCCTGGCTCTATTTTCTTATATGTAATTTATTTGGTTAGCATTTTTTTAAACAATATTTTAAAACAATGGTAAAAATGGGGGTCATCGTATTGTTCCTGACTACAATGTGTTTCTTACATCATCAATTATTACAAAGCTAGCTTTTTTTTAATAACAATAAAACTCCAATAGATTTTTTCTTATCTCATTATTTCTGATGAGGAATGGATGCTGAAATTCTTTATGTACATTTTTACATCTATAAAAATTACTTTATATTCACTTAATTGTTTGGTTGGCATGTAACTAATTTTCTAGTATTGGGTAACCTCTGCATTTTTTGTTGAGACATTTTTGCAATATTTTAACTTTTTAAAATGTGGTGATTAATTCCTACTAGTATTTTATAAAGCTTTTTCTGTCTTTACTTATGAATGAGATCATTTAATAATTTTTTACATATCTTGGTTTGATAGCAATTTAAATGCTTATATTTTTGTTAATAAAGAAAACATATATCCAAACCATTGTATTTTTTTTACTTTGACATTATATTCAAATATTAGCTTAATTCAACATAAATTGACCCTAAAAAAGAAAAAATAAATAAGAATAAATAATAGTACATTATAAGAATATTCATACCTAAATAAGCTAACATAACATAAAATTGTAAAAACAATTTAAACAGACTATTGAAAATTACATGTGAATTATCTAATTGTCTAGAAGATCACCTATAATAAATGTGCTACAGAATGTTTTACTTTTATATATTTGTGTGCATAATAGGATTTATGTACTATTATACAAAACTTACATGCATGTTTGTGTGTGTATGTGTAAGTTTGTATTGTTATTTTTAAATTTTTATTTCAGTTTACTGGGCTGAAATCACACATGAGGTTAGAAATACAAATTGAAGAAAAAAGAAACTAGAACAGAATTTTATTAGCAACCAGTTTAGCCCTTTAGATATAAGAAAATATATCTAAATATATCATAAAGAAAATATATCATTTTTATACTGAAATCTTTTATGAGATAAACACATTATAGTGAAACAATTGCAATAGATTGCCTAAGCCATTGTTTACTGTATTTTGTATACAATTTCATTAAAGAAAGATACAAACTTTTTTCCAACCAGTTAACCACTTAATAATCTTTAATTGTATATGCTAGAAAAGCAACAAAAGTTTATGAGTCACAAAACTAACAACATATTCCTTATATCCTGATCTCTTATAGAAAGTTGTATGGCATGCAGGCAAAATAATAAGCCAAAATTTGGATAACCAAGTAGACAGACATAGTCACATATCCATGTATATATGTAAGAAGTCTTGAGATACTCTACCATAAATAATGTATAATCATTCTTCAAAACTATATTTTTGTATCATCTCAAATTAATGTTCCTTCAGAGAGTTTTATTATCTTTATCAAGGCATAGCTATAATTTGTCCAAAGGAGCAAAATATACAGTTTCCAGACAAGGATTTCTTAATTTTATTTATAAATTATATATTATCCCTTTGTTCCAAATCCTTTCTTCCTTGTAGGGGTATTTGAGATTTTCTTTTTAAACCTACTTCCATTAACTTAAGATAGAAAAGCCAAAATAAAAATAAGAATAAAAATAAATAAATATTTAGAGTAATGTATAATCTATTGTGTGTAAATTGAAGTTTTGTTATGAGCTTATATATTTATAGAAAAAGTAGAGGTGAAACTGTGTAATTTTCTTCTTATTGGCTCTTCCCTAGTATATTTAGTTACTATTTCTTGGTATAATCTGTTACTAGGGATTTCTTTCTTAATAGCACAATTTTATTTAAGTGTCCCTGGTGGTCATTATTGAGCCATAGTTAAAAATCTTAATTAAAAAAAAGATATATTTTTATTTGCCTTAAATTATGTTTCTTATCTAAGTTGGTTTTCTTCTACAGATTTTTTTATACCAAACTGATTTTGAACATTTTTTTTGCCACTTTCTTGTCTAAGTTTTACAGTATACTCAGAATTGCTACCACTCTCCATATTAAACAGAAAATTACATTAAATGTCCTATTCACTCACACATAATTGTCACTATTAGCCTAATTAGGTGATTCTTTCACTTTAAAATCTTGCTTCTGGGTAGATTTTACCTTTGGGTTTTTAGACTAATTCTTCTACAACCTGGCTAGAGAGAATATGTAATCCCACTGCATGCTATTAGGTGTAATTTATGTTGGTAACAAACATATGTCACTAAATTTCACTCTTATTTCATCACATTTTTCAACCAAAGATCATAAATTAATGAAGTGAAAGCTAGCATATTCAGCAAAGCACGATTCAAAATAAAGTTTCTTTCATCACATTACACTATCATTTATTTACCCGTCACATTACAGTAACACATTATTTATTTACCCAAATTAATTTCTTCAACTGATTTTAGAATTCTACCTGTCTATTCATTATTTAAATTTTGTTACTGGACTTACGGAAGAATATAAACTGACTAACAAAATAGATATTTAGTGATAGCAATTTGTCACTGTGGTATCACTTTCAAATATCCACTAGATTGTTCTATACAACAAGAAAAACATAATGTTTGCTATGGTTTTAAGCTAAATGTTATTAATAGTGCAATAATTACTATTTTAAAAAATAATTAACTAGATACATAAAGACTGAAATGTTGTTTGTTCTACATACATTGTTCAACTGAGCATACTCTTATGAATTCTAGACATCCTCATTGCCTTGGAATTCTAAATGACATAGTAGAAATGGATCTCAAACTACATTTATGCCTGAAAGACTTCATAATACAGTACATTCAGAACATTATCTGTATTTATGCAACTTAATTTGGATACAAATAAATGCCAATTACATATATAATAAAGGAAAACTCCTAAACATAAAAAAATGTTCTATAAAGCTTGGACCAATAATCCATGTCATTCATTGCCTCTTATATCCTTTACTTCTGCCATGCATAAATATAAAAACACAAAACACATACACAGATACACTACTTTTTTTAGAATACAGATAATATTGAGTACTATCTATAAAAGCATCAAATCTGTAAATGTTGATGTTTTTATATTTGGTAATGCCATTCTATGATTATGCTTTCCTTTTATCTGACTCAGAGAATCCCACCTGCTCTTGCAAACTTCATCTCATATAACATTATCTTCAAATACACCATAAGCAATTGATTTTATATTTTGCATGTTTCTATAAGGTTACAAGATGTCTAGAATATTTCTGATTTCTAATACTGTATTTTTTGTTTTTTTAAAAGTCTGAATTAAAAATTCATGCATCACACACACAATCTCTCACAATACATCAGTCAAGATCAGCAGTTCCTATGTATATTAGAATTAATTATGTTGGGAGTTCTTTAGGAATACTAATGCTCATCTCTAAATCCCAGAGATTCGTATTTAATTTCAGGGGAAGGACCAAGATGCAAGTAATCTTAAAAGTCAACTGTGTGTTTCTAATGTATAGTCAGGATGTGATCCACTGCAGTAGATATGCTGAGGTGATAATTAAAGTACTTGAATAATTAAGAAAAGCTATTCTCTTTTTATCCTTTGTACAGACTTTCACAGAGATTTGCACAAGGTATTTGCTCTACTAATGTGTGTATTAACACATGTGTTGGAGTTATCTAAAAGGTGAATTCTTTAAGACAGTGTGGTCTCTATTTTAATTCCTCTGACTGTCAAAGTTCCCAGATCAACACATCATATCAACACCTATAACAGGTTACGGAAATAGAAAAAAAATAAATAAAGTAATAAAACAAAATGCGAACAAAAATATAAAGACTTCTACTTCTAGGCAAGGTAGAGTAACTAATTTCCTTTTCTGCCTGAAACAATATACGTGAGCTGGTAATCACCAGAACTTCTTAACCAGAGAGTTTGGGGACCATGACTAATGAGATAAAATCGAGGCCAAATGCAGACATCTTTCGGAGTTGTGAGGATGGAGCTTTTAGTACAAGGGTCACAGGGTGTTACAGTTCAGAGAAGAGAATACTGGATAATAAAGAAACACACAGAGAGTTAGTTCCAGGCATCTACAGTGGTCCTCAAGGATGAACAGTGAATTATTGCATGAGTTAGGAAAGTATCTGCAGCCAGGGGAAAATAAAATTGCCCAAAAGAATAAAAATAAACAATTCCAGGAGATCTCATGTGCTCAAGTACAGTTTCTCTTCTCATCAGCCAGAAAAGAAAACCTCATAATTTATGGAGAATTAGATAGAGCAGGCGGAAGTATTTTACCTCTGCAGTGAGGCAAAAGGTGCTATAAACTAAATGTTTTCTCCATTCACAACAAAGCTTAAAATCAAGATCTACCTCTTCAACACTGAAGGTGAAAATATAAAATGATATAACAACTTTAGAAGAAAGGTTTGACATATTCTTAAAAACAACTGAGTTTTTCCACTCCTCAGTCTTTAAACAAGAAAAATTAAACTTTATATTTATACAAGGTCCTGTAAAACACTAATCATAGCACTTCTGTTTCAGTAGGATAAAAACTGTAGGGAACCCAAACTTCTATCAACAGTTAATAAGTAAACAAATTATAACAAAACTCTATAGTGAAACACTACTCATCAATAACTGTAATAAACTATACATCCATGAGGCAACATGTAAGAATCTTAAATTACACTATGTAATTACACTTTGTGAACGAAGAAAGAGGGAAATGATTGTGTAGTTGTATTTGTCAAGGTTTTCCAGAGAAACAGATCCTATGGAAGATGTGTGTGTGTGTGTGTGTGTGTGTGTGGTGTTGGGGGAGTGTAGATAGATAGATGAGAGATAAATAGTTTAGATAGAAAGATAGGTCAATTATAAAGTATTGATTGTCTTCATGATTCCAGAGTCTGAGAAGTTCCATCATCTTTCATTTACAAGCTGAACCTGAAAAAACTTATGGTATGGTACAAAATTCTGAGAGGTGGAGAGTCTACGCTGGAGACACTAGTCCACGTCTGAAGGCCTGAGAATCAGGGGCCCTGAGGGCACAAGATTGAAACTTCAGCTTGAGTGTCAGTCAGAGAAAGGGATGGAATTTTCTCTTCCTCCAATTTTGTGTTCTATGGATTGGATGGTGCCCACACAAATTGGAAGGCAATTCATTTTACTGAGTCTACCCATTCAAATGCTAAAGGCTTCTGGAGACATACCCAGAAAAATTGTTTTATCAGATGTCTAGTATCATTTAATCTGGTTAAGTTGTCACACAAAAATTACTATTACAAGTTCACCCCTTATCAACTTGCCACTAATATGCATCTTTTTAAACCATAGCTGATCTCCCAATAAAGTTGTTGACAAGGTCATCATTCTGCCTAACATGATACAAATATCCTGGGCATACTTGAAATGAACACATACGAATCCTTTTCCCCAAAGAAGAGGTCAAGTATTTGAGTGCTGTTTACTGTTCTTGATATCACATGACTTAAGTATTATGATGTAAATCTAATGAAACGTAACATTATGATATACGACAAGATCATAAGAGAAAAAAGAAAACAAATGTATTTAGGAGACATACATATATCTCTATATATGTATGTATATATGTGTGTATATATAAACCCACACAGATACATATGCATACATGCACAAACATGTTCATAACAAACTAAGAAGGAATACTCATGAAGATTAGTGTTCTCATTCCAGTAACTGGTCACATGGTTGTAGATGGTATTTGCAACATCCTCTTCCTACCTGTTCTGTAGTTCCTTGGATTTCAGCACCTCAGCTGGTTGTGCTTCTTTACCTCCTGGGGGATGACCCATGCCTTCATTCCTGAAGGAGTCCAAACTGACCAGGTGGCATTCTTAACTTCCAGTTCTTTGAAATCACTGTGGAGCCTTGTACTGAAAGTATCCCTCCGTTTGGAGATAAAATCTCAAGGCCAGTAGAGTGTAAAGTCTTGGAAGCAGTAGGTACACATTGTGAACATGGTCACTAAGGGTAATAGTATTTGCTGCCACTGTCATTTCTACCTCCTGATTCCTGAACTTGTGCATTTCAGCAATCAGAGGAACATTAAAATATGTTGAATGCTGATTCAGAGCATACACAGCTTCCTGGAGAATCTTGCTCCAGCCCTGCATGATATTGCCACTTAACTGGTGCTGTCATTGAGTCTTCAAAGGTCTTTTTATCATTCTATCAAGACAGCTGCTTCAGGATGATGGAGAACATGCTAAGACCAGTGAATTTTATAAGCATGAGCCCATTGCTGCACTTTGGCTATGGCCAGCAGCAATGTTGTTTGGAATAATACAATGGTGTGTAAGTCATTCTGTCAGTTCACAGACGGTAGTTTTGACATAAGCGCTGTGTGCAGACAGGGCAGATCCCTATCTACAGTGTCTATTCCAGTGAAGACAAAACGTTGTCTTTTCTATGATGGAAGCTGTTTAACATAATCAACCTGCCACTAGGTAGCTGGCTGATTACTCCATGAAATGATGACATATCTGGACTCACTGTCAGTCTCTGCTGCTGGCAGATTAACAACCAGCAGTGCTGATAACCAGGCTGGGCTTGGTGAGGGGAAGCCTATGTTGCTGAGACCAAGCATAACCTCTATCCTTGCCACCACCCCTAGGACTTTGTACATTAGTTCATTGGGTGACCACAGGGATGGCTAGAGAAAGAGGCTGACTGGTATCAAAGGAACAGGTAATTCTATCCCCCAGGTGATTAAAATCCCCCTCTAGAGGAGATCCTTCAGGAAGAACTTGCATGGGAATCAAATATCTTCATAGTTTTTGCTACTTAAAGAGATCTATTCACATACCTCTTCCCAACATCGTCTTGTTACCAATTTTCCAATCATACTCCTTCTGAGTCTCTTGCCATTAGCCCAAACTATTGACCACAGTACGTGAGTTTTAAAGCCATATTTGCTTCAAAACAATGAGGTAAACAATGAGGTGCGCTGCTTAATATTCTACGCACTGAGAAGATTTATTTTCAGCTCTGTTCTTCAGAGATGTCCCAGAAAAGGACTGCAGTGCTACAGCTGTCCACTTTCTGATGGTGCTCCACATCATAGAGAAACATCTGCAAACCTAGCTAGAGTCTTCTTGCCCTTTCATGAAGGCAATGTGGTAAGAGTGGAAACCATAGCTACTCGACCACTTTTTAATGTGTCTTACCTGTGTTCTCAGTGCCTGCTGTGGCCAGATCACCTAAATGCACCACTTGCATTTGGTGGTGCAGTGCTGCTGTGTGTACCCAACATTATGGTTTGATGAGTCAGATATCAAAGAGTTCAAGACGGGAAGCTCTGACTGTTTAGTAACTTGGTGGCTTATAACTAAGCATTCAGTGTTTACTAACAGCCTAGTAGTAGGCCAAAACTACATCTCAACAGGAGGGACAGTATCTGTGAATACGGCAGGTCTTCACACCAAAATCCTAAGGGCCTGTGTTGTGACTTCCTCTAGGGAGCAGCCAGTGGCTCCAAACAGCTTCCCTATTTGCCACTGACACTTCGAGTTTTATTTAACTTTTGCGACAGTTGGTAATTCTACTTATGCAACATTGTAGAAGATTGGGCTTAATCTACAGTGACGTTAGTGTTGTCTGTACTTGGACAAGGGAGACAGGGCGGGATGGGCGGCAGGATTATAAAAGAGCACAAAGAAATCTTTGAGAATGAAAAGTACCAGACTAAGTCTAATTCATCCTAAAACTGACATACGTGAGAAAAAAAAAAAAGTCTCGCCTGGATTTAAATTTAGTCTAGTCCTTCAACGGAAATTAGTCTTGTGCACCATTTTAAAATCACCTTTCACAGATTGTTTTTACGTTATACTAATTTGGTTCATAAACTAAAAATATGTCTCATGTATTAAGTGGGATTTTTGTTTTCTAAAGCGCTCATTACTTGTTCTTTTCTTATAAATAATGAAGTCTCTGTTCTTTATTTTCCGACTTGATAACATAAAAAAATAAACATGTAACACAACAAAGTTTTCATTGTTCTGAAAAAATTCAAAAGCATCTTTAAATCCTCAGACTTCTCTTTTGCACCTTGCTGCTCCCTTTGCTTGAAAGTTTTTCATCATTACTAGGTCAGGTTATCTTCCAATACCCAGTAGAGCTTTTATTCCACACAAAACCTCACCTTCAAATGACATGCCATTGGTTTTATTACCCATAATTGCTGCAACCTTTCAAAATAAAATTAAGAGGTTTAATAAATCTTTAATGAATGTATAAAATACAAACAACTAGACTGATTTTTTCTTTGACCCTCTGTTGAGTCCTTTCACTTGAGGATGGATTTATATTTATTTTATATTTACTTTGATATTTATTTGAGACAGAAACTTATTTTACAAAAAAAAAAAGAAAAAGATAAACTAGATGAGAAATAAATGTCTTCCCAGTCAGATTTATACTGATGCCCATATTTGTTAGGTGAATTAAAAGGAAGATATAATGATTTCTACTAACAGCAGAAATTATTTCTGAAATTAAAAGAACTATTTTTATATTAAGAAAAATAATATCAGATAAAATATAAAAGAGGACTCAGATTTCTGTATTCCTTGTATTTTAAAGCATAATTTTACTTTTCAGTAAAAATTTTAAAATTTCTTCAAATAGTTCTAAAGAACTTAGTAGCCCTTACAAAGAAAACACCTTTCCCTAATAATTTAATTCTTTCTCTACAATGTCACATAATTTATTTGTTTTCCATAAATAAAATAAATGAGATAGCTAATAACTCTATAACACTGTGCACATGGTAGGTTTTTTATTTCAATTTTTATAAATATAGTACCTTATTGTTCTCATTACCTTATAGCTAATGAATGTGAAGCTCAGAAACATAAAATAAATAGCTTAATGTTGCAAAGCTGATTAGATTAACACCAAATTTGAAGCCTAGGCCTTATATCTCCAAGCCACAGGAGGAATAGACAAAGAAAATTGGAGAATATTGTTGTGGCTCACAGGAGGGACGAAAACACAGGAGATTGCCTGACATGTTAGGCACTGTGTTGGCACATTGATTTCTGTTTGTGATGTTATCGTTGATTTGAGCCTAGATAACATTCTTCTCAGTACTTGTTAAGGGGTTTCAAGGTAATATTTAAAAGAGAAATACAGAGAATTCTGACTCTGAGTAGTCCCTGAAATATTGTGCGAAGTAAAGAGAGATCAGTAAAATGTTCACATATTATTAGACGGTAGGTAACAAAATTTTTTCAAAAATCAAAAGAAAGTAGGTTTCAGCAGAAAGCATTGCTTATTAAAACCCATATACTTAGGCCTAGTGGGGTGGCCTCCACCACACTGGGAGGCCGAGGTGGGTGGATCACTAGGTCAGGAGTTCGAGACCACCTTGGCCAAAATAGTGAAACCCTGCTTCTACTAAAAATACAAAAAACAAATAGCTGGGCATGGTGGTGGGCACCTGTAATTTCAACTTTTTGGGAGGCTGAGGCAGGAGAATCGCTTTTACCTTGGAGGCAAAGGTTTCATTGACCCAAGATTGCCCACTGCACTCCAGCCCAGGCCACGGTGTGAGACTTCATCTCAAAACACAAACACACAAACAAAAACATGTAATTGGATGCATGTTTAGTTGCACTGAAATATAACTGTTTTGAATTTGTCTACCACAGTTGGGAGGCAGAAAATCTCATGTTTATAATATAACTCTTTTTACTTAGATGGAAAACTATGATGTGTAAAGTTATTTTCAAATTACATTGAAATCACAATAGCATTTTTCTTTCACTTCCTGATAATTTGATGAAACTGAAGACACAGTTATGTTTTCCTGCATCACTTTCCAAATCCGGTTTGTAAAGCTTTACATGTCACTAAAGTTATAAGACTTAGTTCTATAGAATTCTTATAGTTCTATAAGAATTAGTTCTATAAGACTAGAACTAATTTTTTGCATATAGCATCACTGTATTCAGGAAGGAGGCAGAAGCTGACTATGGGAAGATAAACTAATTGGGGATAGTTAGTACAATGCTGAGGGCTGGGTGGGTATAGTGACCAACAAGCAATGCTGAGGCATATAAGCCATAGCAATAGTAGAAAGTGATTACCTCCTGAAGGTAGGAGCAAGGGGAAGAAGTGGTGTTCCTGGAGCCCTGTGAGAGGGTGTGTATTAAAAAGATCACTTAACAGGAGCCATAGTCAAAGAGTATCTTGGACACTGATAAAACCCAGAGGTGAGTGAGTCAATAAATAATCTGCCTCTGCTTTCCTCCAACGCTCTTGTCAGCTGCCATTATTGCTCTTTGGTCAAATCCATCTGAAAGGCAGAAGGCAAGATGTAGTTATCAGTAGTCAGTCATCCATGAGTAGGGAATAGGAGGTCAAGAAGGTTAACTATTCACCACCATTATGTACTATGATGCAAAATCATCAGAGAAGGCCAATAGGGAAAAGGAGTGGGTTGATGTAGTGTTGACCTGCTTGTGTATGAAAGTATATGAATTCAATAAGTATATGTTTCCATTAAGTAATTTACTTTTAGTAGATTTCAGAAAGCAGAGACATAAGGAGTCAAAGGACAAAAAAACACCTCTCATTTTCTCTAAAATTTTGAAGTAAGCCTTTTTAGAGATGAGTGTATGTGTTCCTTGTTAACCTGTAACCATATTTCACCAAATGCTCATGTTGTTCTTTTCCCTGACTGCTGAGGGGGAATCGCCTCCAGTTCTTTGGATTGCCCTGCTATTTACTTGTATTTTAAGATTTCAAAAATATTATGAATCATTGTTCCTATAAGTTATTGACTGATGTACCTGGAGACGACTTTAACTCTATTAGCCCATTCGCTCATGGCTATAAGATCAGATTGCTTTTCCTTCAATGCTTCACTCCAGAAACAGCCTCCTTTATGCCAATAATTTTACCCCTCTAGGTTTATCTTAAATTCACTAAATTATTTCTAATATTGCTCAGAAATAAAGCAATTAATACATTAGATGTCAGATTCACCAATTAAATGTAAATCATTTTCCGTCATTTCATTTATTCATTTATTGAGAGAGAGGTGGAACGGAGTTAGAAGAGAGTGCTAACAACCTCCACAAGTCTTCCAAACTTTAAGCAAAATACAGTGAGTCATAATGGCTTGGTAGTTACCTGGAATATAGTATGTTTAGCCAGGAAATATTTGTCATTTTACAGCTTCAGTCTTTCCACTTAAGGTATTGTTCCCAAATCCTTTCTCTTTTCTCACCACCAGTGTCTTTTCTTGTTTTATTCTCTTCTTAAATTTCACCCATTTAAATTTCCTACCTCTCTGTTCAATTCTTGCTTTTTTGCAGAACACTTTTTTTATTTCCTTCCTTCCTTGCTTCATTTTTTCTTTTCTTGATTTGTACTTTTTCTTTTCATATTCATCATCTTAGTATTTTGTCTTCCATTTTCATCTTTCTTTTTTCCCCTTACTTTTCTGGTTTATAAACAATATCTTAGACAACATTCAAAATTTTAAAAAGGTACATTAAATATTTGCAGGAATTAAGAAATAAAGAAAGTAATGACACTGAAGTTCAAAATACATTTAACTTGTGCTCCATATTTATGAAATGTAGAACAAGTATTTGATCTTAAGCTTCTAGCAGTAAAAATAAGAAGAGGTCACATTATAAGATCCATGTTGTCTAGCACACGAACTAAAAACTCAATTAAGATCCGAGAAAATTCACTGACACATTCATTTCTTCAAATGCATATTGAGCACTCATGTGCCAGAATTTGATCAAGTTTTTCAGGACATGAAATTCAACAGAATAAACAAAATCCTGTCTTCATGTGGTTTATATTTTCAGAAGCAGAAAACAATGAATGATATAAATATAAATAAAATATGCTAGCTTATGGTAGAAAATATAGATAAAAATATAAACAGTGATAATAATTTGGCTTAATTGAGAATAAAAGGCAGTTTCTTTAGGGAATTCCTAGACAGCATATCCTCAAGAATTTTTGCAAAATATACTTTTTAAAGTTTATTGATAAGAATTCAACATCAATATTATTTGTTGTAAAAAAAAAAAAAAAAAAAAACTTTCCAAAAAGCAATTCTGGAAATGCAGGTTGGCTCTTCCTAGGGAAAGTTATAAACTTTAACCAAGATATGGGACTTCATTAATGGGCACTGAAGTATTCAAGAGCATAGATTGCTTTCTTTGTGTTCTGATTTATCTGAATTGTACCCATTGCAAAAATCAATAGGCTGAAATACTTTTTTTGTTTGGCAAATATGTAATGTGCTTTTAGGACATATACCATTTTCAAGTACCAGAAAGCAACGATATCAAATACAGTTAAAGAAAAATGTATTGAAATCTCTTTGAAGCATTCAATGAAACATAATTTTTATAGGTTTCAAGTAGAGTGATATTTTTAGACAATACATCTAACGCTTGTTTTGTTTTTTATTTTAAAAATATAGATTTATCTTCATTAATAAAAGCTCTGATAATATGTATGTATGTGTGTGCATATATTACATATTATGGCATATATTGGTTACTATATGCAACACACACAAATACACATGATTTCTAGCATTTAAAAGGCCGAGTTAGAACAAATACATGCACAAAAGACGTTTTGTGTCAGTCTATTGTAATTTCTGAAATGGCAATGTGAAAAGAAAACAGATACCATCCTGTCTTACATTTTTAAATTTCTGTATTAATGGTAGTCACATTTTTTATTCTACTCTAATTTGGGATTGGAATTTGCAATGTGTTATTAGATACATAATTAATAATAAATACCACATTATATGTTAGTATACCTCAAGGAGGAATATTAGTAAGTGCATGTGGCTGGAAGAAATGCACCTCCCTAACTGCTTCCCTGGCTCTCTTCCAATTTAAATCCCGTATACAGCTCTATTAGGCTGTCGTTTCCACCTACACACCATTGCGGTTCTAGTGAAAACTACATCAAAGATAAAGGCATTAATGTACAGAAAATTTCTCTTGTAATTCCACTAGTCTTATTATGTTCTGAACTGCCTAATTATGTGTATATATATATATATATATATATATATATATATATATAGCAATACAGACACATTGACTATGCTAGGAAACCTCACTAGAAGAAGCCACTTGACACTGGGAGTTTAAGGAGAAAGGCAGTAAGAATTATAAGAAGTGAGACAAAGGCAGAGAACAGCATTAGTCACACTCCCTGTTCTTACAGTGGAAATTATCCACCCTGGGTACTAAGTTTAATTGCTGCAAACAGCTCCAGAAGGCTGTACTTTCATCCCCATTGTAGGTCAATGAGCATATTTGCATGGTAGAAATTATTAGCAACTAGGCCTGTCCCCAGGAGAGTATCCATGATGCTATTCACAGACCATTAACAGCAGAGTTCACCCATGAATAGCAGAGGCTGTGAAGAAATGCTCTCTCCTTGGGAGCAACCATTAGTGGACAAATGCCATTTTCTTCAGACATATTTTTTTTAATATACTTGTGCGACTCTTGCAGATTTTTAATAAAACTTCATAATAAACCTAAACTAGGCATGATATTGGAGCACTTCCTAGGTTTTTTATATAAGCTGTTTAATAAACTCTAAGATATAAAAAAATGTTCGGACATCATTAGTTTATTTTTTTTTCTTTTCCCTTTCTTTTAGTAAAAACACTGAGTGGAAGCATTTGAAGCATTTGAAGAAATTTGCAAATAATTTCTTCTTTATTAAGAATATTTCTTATTTTTCACCCAAATAACAACTTGTATTTATTTTCTTTAGCAAATATTTATTATTGCCACCATGTCCTAGGTGCTGTGCTCTTCATTACAAATAATAGCAATAATCAGAAAGACCTGAGTCTTGCTCTCATGGAGTTTATGCACACTGACAAAATTTCAGTGTTTTTTTTCTTTTGTTATTTTCTACTAATATTTCTTTTCATTTTTTTCTTTTTAAGTTTGTTTTATCAAAGTTAGAGCACTAGAAATGAGATACTGCTCTCAACAAAATGTTAAATGTAAAGCAAAACATTATTTTTGACTATAGATGCAATGTTGTGGTCTACAGATCTCTAGAGCTTATTCATCATGCTTACCTGAAATTTTTGGCCAACAATCAATATACAGAATGTAGCACACTGTGTGATAAAATATAATTCCTAAATGTGTTATTTGCAAAGTATCTGAAGCCTTTTGCAATCCACATATTATGAATATATGTAGGACATATACTCTGTGTCCTACAATATAAGCATTAATATTTGGGATGAAAATTTGTTCAGACTGTATGTTATGATTTAAATGAAAGTTTGTTAATTACAAACTTTTATTAGAATGACAGTTACATGGGGAAAAAAAGACTGAATTATGCATTTAGATTAGATAAATACAATGTTTGAGTAGTCACTTGTGCTTTCAGGTAGAAGTAAGAGAGAGATTTTTGATGCTGTTGGTGGTGTTCTAGAAAACTTCTGATGAACCAGCATAGATGAATGGAATAACTTCACCGAATACATCTTACCCAATTGAGGAAGAAGTAAAAACAGAAAGGAAAAACAAAGAAGGCTAAATTGTTTTATATAAAAATATAAAATAGCTTGGCTGGGCACGGTGGCTCATACATGTAATCCCAGCACTTTGGGAGATGGAAGCAGGTGGATCACCTGAGGTCAGGAGTTTCTGATCAGCTGGGCCAGTATGGTGAAACCCTGTCTCTACTAAAACAAACAAACAAAATTAGCCGCACATTGTAGCAGGCGCTTGTAATCCCAGCTACTTGGGAGGCTGAGGCAGGAGAATTACTTGAACCTGGGAGGCGTAGGTGCAGTGAGCTCAGATTGTGCCATTACACTCCAGCCTGGGCAACAAGAGCAAAATTCCACCGAAACAAATAAGCAAAGTATCAGTAGCCACAGTTGGGAACATATTTGTTGATTACAATAGCTGAGGATTTATGTAAGTTATTCTTAGAGTTTCCGTTAGATGAAGAAGAATGAAAAGAACACACACACACACACACACACACACACACACACACACACACACCCTGAACATGAAGAAAGAGAAACATAGAAGACAGTGGCTACTGGAGAGCATTCCTAAAACCGGATGATTAGGCATCATAAAAGCAAGTGACTAAATGGAGTAATTCAGGAAAAATATATTTCCTTATCTCTGTTTCTCACACTAAAGACTTCAGAAATAGGAAGATACTTGCAACTGCAAAGATATTATATAACAGAGATTTCTGATATTGTGTCTAAAAATTGAGGGAATTTTTTTAACTGAAAATTTGGGGATGCGTCTGTCTATGCACTTGTATATATGTTGCATGTGTACTTGTGTAAATGTGTATTTTACACAAGCATAGCCATTTATGACTGTTTTAACTGTCACTGTTTTAACTAGACTGTTATAACTCTCTGGTTGGGGTTCACACGTGCTATTTTGTATTAAAGATGGTCTGTCGGAATTTTTGAGAGGCAAAATAGTGGTAGAAAACTCGAAAAATCATTAAGTGCCAAATCATAATATGTATTTTCTGATTCAGTTCTCATACAAATCTACGTTTTACACCCATTTACAGAACTTAGAACAAAACTCAGTGCCATTTGTACTATACAGTTGATGTTATAGTAATGTTTTCTATAAAAAACTTAAC
Source organism: Leontopithecus rosalia (assembly GCA_028533165.1). Classification (NCBI taxonomy): domain Eukaryota; kingdom Metazoa; phylum Chordata; class Mammalia; order Primates; family Cebidae; genus Leontopithecus; species Leontopithecus rosalia. The sequence goes on along the minus strand of CM052665.1, from coordinate 9,023,771 downwards.
CGCAGTAGCATCAACAATAGAATCCAGTGGTCATAAATCTAGGATAGCTGGATATATAGGTCTGCTGTTATTGACTGGACTTGTTCACACATCTGTAGGTCAATTAGCTATTGGTTAGTCCACTAGGGCCCCAGCCTTACATGAGTAAAATATGTCTTCTCTGTGTGAATATCGTCTTTTAGCAATCTAGTTCGTGTTTTTCCTTCCTGTGGTGGTGGCAGAGAAACAAGCACAAACAAAAATATGCAAATGTTTTATTAAAGCCTCTGCTTAAAGCACACCTTACAGAATTTCAATAACCAAAGCCACTCATGCAACCAAGACCAGAGACAGAATAAGAGTTTAGCAAAGCTATGTGACATAAAGCGTAGATGGAGGAAAAGGGACAAAACAAGGGCCTTTAATAAAATTAGTCTTCACTTTATGAAATAATTTCATTTCTTTTTTCCAATATATACCTAGCCTTAAAATGTTAAATATATTGCAGATTATATATCTTCTATGTCTTTTGAAACACCCTGTCCTTCACAATGTAAACTATAAAAATGGAAACATAGTAGGTATATATTAAATATTACTGATCTTCTTGAAATTCAGAACTTTTTATGAAATTTACATCAGTTTTAGAAAGTGGAGGCAGATGCAGCCAGATTTCTGAACACTGTTTGTTGCACTGGTTCAGATTTGACTTCTGGTTCTCACTGTCAGCCATTCTGAGGGAAAGAATTGAAAAACAAAAAAGTTGAATATCACCAAATTGATCTCTTGCTACATCAACTTCAAAGGGACTGCAAAAAATGTCCAAATTTAGAAACCCTAGTTCAGCCAGTGACTTCTCAACTCTTTCATCTTCCGGTCATGTTGTTATTCATTCTACTAAGAACCAGACCATTAAAACTGGGATGGTGCTCTTTAGAAATCTACCTACATGTGGATCTTAATCTAGGATATCTTCAAGCCTTTAATATATTCTTTTGATAAATTGAGGCAAATCAGGAGGCCTATTTTAGGATTCTACTTTTAACCTTTCCATAGTAAATTATGTCTTTTTAGGTCACTCATCTTTAAAAAGGAATATGGTAAAAAAAAATATTAAAAAAATTCTATTGATACTGCATTGTCATTAAAATTGAAAATTAAGACAGAAATGGCCAGCTTAAATGATGCTTTCTATTTTTATTTAGCCACCTCATTATTTCATTTTAGGGTATTAAAATATCAGAAATAACACAATCTTTTTAAATATAAAATTTAACATTATAATGTCTTGATGATAATTGTAACTGAATTAAACCTTTACTGTCTATATATGCCTAATGGGTGTCATGGAATATTAAAGAAAAGAAAAAAAATTAAAGCATGTAACAGTATTTCAAATCTTAATATGAGATAACTAATATGGGAAATAAAGTCATTATTGATCAATACAAAAGGGTTAACTGTTGGAACTTGTAAAATTATGCATATTAGGTCATTAAAAACAGATGCAAACATCTAGAACAATTGTGAACAATTCCATGAAAAACAAAATAATGCGAAATTGAACGCACTCATAATTTGGAGATTTAGGAACTTTGTTAGAAAGAAAAAGTTAAGCTATATCTTGCGAAGAAAAATTTAGTTTTGATAAATTTGACTAAATGGAAACAAACATTTTGGAAGGAATAACATACATTTTCAATATTGGAATATATATGTAGAAATTTTGGAAGTTTTCTATGATATATATTTTTTGATTTGATGCTGCTAACCTTCCAGATTTCTACATGCCACCCCTACTAAACTTTTAGTATCAATATCAAGTACACCTCCTCTGAGAGGTGTACTTCATTTCTCAAACAGAAAGAATAACTGTTATCCACTGATTATTTTGCATTATAGTGCTTGTAAACATTCTTGCTACTAAATTTAATAAGAAATTACCCGGTGGGGGGGGAAGAAAAAGAAAACTGAACATTTTACTACATTCTACTTAATGTTTTTCCTGAGTTATTTGATGCTATATTTATTGAATAACCCAACCTGCAAAACTATTATAATTCACCAGCTCTCCAATATCCTGTGTTGGTCCGTTCAAAAGCAAAAACTATATTATAGATGTATTGACACCCACAAGACTTAGAACTCAGTACTGTTGTGCTATTTGAAACTCTTTCTATGGATCTGATATACCACAAACAATTGTAGGTTTTGATACATATCATATTTTCCTACCAACCTAAGGATAAATTGCCTTACTAGCTTTCTTCACCATGATCAGTCTGTTTCCTCATTCTATGACATTTTAATTCCATTTCCTCAGGAATGAAGCATTGTTCTGAATTCTAGATGAAGGGTAGAGCACTGGCATCCTAGAAAATCACCTTCTCCTGGGTGGCTCTTGCCTTAGTATCAATATAGAACCTGAAATGTGTAGAAAATTTTCTTAGGATAATTTTTCAGTATTTTTCATTGATAAGCTTTGAACAGTGATTTGGACCTTTAGTAGTTGTCGTGAGGATCGAGACCAAAGGAGACATGAAAAACAAATTGAAGAGCACAAACTTCAGAGGCATAATACAGGACTGAAGTTCCTGAGGTAGATGTCAATGCTGGTTCCATCACTTAATTGTCCTAGAAGCTCTAAGGAATGGCAAAAGAATGTAAAAATGATCAGAAGATCACCTGAAATAACATAGACCTACATTGAGCAGGAATGGGAAAGTGAAAATGTAAAAGCCAAACTGAGAATATCAGCACCAAATTACCTAAGACATCATAATAATCCAGACTACTGACTCTAAAGCAAGGATTTATACATGGAGTATAAAAGTAGTAAATTTAAGGAAACAAAAATCACAATATTAGCATGTGTTATTTTAATATAGTTTATTAAAATTCTAATGTAAATTATCAAGTTAGGATTATGTTTTAGTAGTAAATGATGGAATGACAAATGACAAAGACGTATTACAGATCTTGCTTGACCTCCAAGTCTGAACTGTCAGTCCACTATAGCTGTCATCAGAATAAATCAGGATAGCCCATATAAGGTTGGGATCTCTATGGCAATAAATAGTTCAGATAATGTTGAAGCTTTAATTAAAAACAACATGTTAAAACAATGGACACAATAGCATATATGAGTTAAAAATCTGTGGAGATAGAGAGAACAACCTTAATTTTTGCGTGGTTTTCAGTGCAATAATACCTTCATCAGAAAGAAAAGTATTTCTAGAAGTTGTTACTACAGGTTGGGTCTGCCTCTCCCAGTCCACTGATTCAAATATTAATCTGCTTTCCAACACTCTCACAGACACATCCCAGAACAATACTTGGGATCCTTCAATCCAGTCAAGTTGATGCTCAATATTAACCATCGCCCAATAATGCAGTTGAATATCAGGGCTTCTAAAGCCCAAATATTTATTACGTGTTTCTTTTCAATAAAATCTTGCCTACTCCTGGTGTAGCTATTTTTGGGAGAAGGAATATTTTCATATATAGTACTCTCTGTGGATTTACTAATTTATTGTAAACATATTAAGTGTAGACTAGATTCCACTTGACATTATATAAGTAAAATCAAATTGACACTAGCCCTTGCCAACAAGTAGTATATATTAGCTAGAATATAGTTAGAATGTAGAGAATGTAGACACAGGCTGAAAACTGTACACAGTGTAACCTGCCAAGACAGTCCTTGAGTTGAATTAACCAATCTGAAACATTCTACTTTAGCATTAGATATGTATTTCCATTACATAAGTGCATATATAATGTATATACAAATACACATATTTATACACATATATAAAATGGAAATATAGGTATTAGAAATTGGTGTGTGTATATATACTTTTATAGGCATATATTTTGATTTCAAGTAATTAAAGAAAATTGTGCTTTTATTTGTATGTGGGCAACTTTTAAGTCTTGTGCACCAGGGCTCTTTAAATCTACCTGGTCACTTGGAAAGGTGTCATTTTTTGACTCAAGATGGAAAGAGAATTCACAGTTGTAATCGACCAGTTATCTTTATAAACGCAAAATAATTATTTTATTCCTTTATATGACTCAAAGATAAAATACACTCTAAAATCCCATTTGAGTCTAAAGAGGATAAGGTACATATTTTAATGCAATGAGCCAAGGCATGAAAATGAGAATCCACTTATTTTAGAATGCAAGAATGATGGCTCTTGCTTTTTTAATTTAGTCAGGAACAGCCAAATAGTTAGCTTCCACTGGTATTAGGGCAGAAATAATTTCAATAATTTAGGTTCTCCACAAAACTTGTTCACTAGATTTCCATACACAGTAGTTGTAGGAGAAATCTCATAACTCTACTAGAATTCACCTTTATATGGAAGCCGAGGAAAGTGTCACTAATCTTGGTAAAATCTCCTTGGTGACTGCCAGTAACTTTCCTCCAACTACTGTTCATTGATGTATGGTCTTAGCCAACCATAAGTGTATTACTGAGTTTTCTCTCTGTGTCAAGCATTTTATAAATCTAGTGAAAAGAGTGTGATTGCAGCATTAACCATTGCCTCAAAATAGGTGACTGGGACTTCCCAGAAATTATTACCTTCTTGGCAAGTTGTTTGAATGCCCTCTTTTTATCTGTTAATGGGCAGAGAATGAGTGTGGAGTAGGAATTCAATTTGATAGCATAGGTTTTATGGAAGATCACTCAGTAAAGGAGGTTGTTTTGCCTATTGAAACAATTTGTGATTGATTGTTCAGAGTTGCAGAGCTATAAATCTTATTTCTTAATTTATGCAATAATTGCTGAATTTCATGTTACTTTGATTATTCTATTCTTTCTCCTATTTGGCAATATGGAATTTTTGCACCCAGGATTAGTGGGTGAGTGGGCAGATCTCAGTGAAATTTTATTTGGCACATACATAACTTCATTGTGTTATAAAACTAAGTACAATGGAGTTAAGAGAAAATAAGGGGTGCAGTTATTAACCCAAAGCAGGTGCCTAGAATCACTCATTAGCACCGGATTTGACTTGACTTTATGACTCACTCAGGGATCATTGTTGATGCATAGACCTGTAGTTGAGCGAATATGGATATGTCTGCTTTCATGTCTCTCTTCAGTTTCTTTCCCTAACATTTCACAATTATTACATCACATGATATCGGGTACATAGAAAGTGTTTAGGATTAACTGATTATATCTGTTCTAGATGTCAAAAACAAGGCTTTTTAAGTTTTTAATGCCGTGAGTATATAGTAGGTATATATATTTATAGAACATGAGGTATTTTGATACAAACATGCAATGTGTAATAATTACATCAGGGTAAGGGTACTAATCATCATGCAATGCATTTATCATTCATTTTTGTTACAAATATTCCCATTATTCTACTGTAGTTATGTTTAAATGTACTGACTATTATTGTTGGCTGTAGTCACCCAGTAGTGCTATCAAATCCTACATCTTATTTATTCTATGTAACTGTATTTTTGTGCCCTTTAATTATCTGCACCTTCTGATCCCCACCCCACTACATTTCCCAGCCTTTGGTAGCCATCCTTCTACCCTCCATATCCATATTTCCAATTGTATTAATTTTTAGTTATAAATGACATCTCAAAATGAGAATATGTGAAGTTGGTTTTTCTGTGTCTGGCTTATTTCACTTAAAATATTGACCTTCAGTTTCAACCATGTTGTTGCAAATGACGGAATCTCATTCTTTTTCATGGCTGAATAGTACTCTATTTTGTATATGTAGCACATTTTTTTATCCATTCATCTATTGATGGACACTTAAGTTGCTTCCAAATCTTGTCTATTGCAAAAAGTGCTGCAAGAAATATGTGAGTACAGGTAGCTCTTCAATATATTGATTTCTCTTCTCTTACGTATTTTTCTAATACTGGGATTGCTGAACTGTATGGTTATTCTATTTTTAGTTTTTTAGGTACCCTCCACACTGTTCTCCATAGTGGTTATGAGGGAATGTGTTCTCTCTTTTCGGATCCACAAGGGGGTGTAGTTCTAAGGGCAAAAACTTCCCAGCGCCATGCCCACCTCCCGTCTTTCTCCATCCGGGAGACTTAATGGTTTCTGTTTTAATTTTTGTGGGTACAGGAAAGGGTCAAAATTCAATCACTCCAGTGAAAGTTCTAAGGAACTCCTTTGATTGGCCCAAGGTCTTAGAGAAGGTGGGGGTTCCTCCCAGGTTAAAAGTCCCCTTCTTCTGCATCCCTTTGGGCTCAATGTTTAGATCCCCTTCCACCCTCATGGAAGCAGCCTTTCTCTGTCCTGTGTTTTTCCCTCTGGAGACCCCTTCCACACTAGGGGAATATATATTTGTTCCGTAAATATATATACCTACTATATATCCATAACATTAAAAAATTAGAAAGCCTTGTTCTTGACGTTTAGACAGTGGAAGCCTGTCTTTCCCTCCTAAACTCCATCTCTCTCTCTCCCCTTCCATTCAGTGTGGAAGCTGTTTTCCTCTTCTGGATTCCATCTGTTTGGATTCTCTCACTCAGTGTGAGAGTTAGTTAGCTTTTTCTTTCTCTCTTTCTCTCTACCTAAATAAATCACTTTCTACAAACACTCTAAGTCCAGCATTTACTTTTATGAGCACACCCCGATTCTTGGGGGAGTGATAGACCAAGAACTTGGAGAAACATTCTTTTAGGGGAACTGAGGGCTCCCCTGAAACCCAACATTATAGTTATACTAATTTAAATTTTCACCAACAATGTATAATGGTTCCCTTATCTCCACATCCTTGTCATCATTATAGCCTGACTTTTAAATAAAAGACATTTGAACTGGGGTGAGATGATACCATATTGAAGTTTTGATGTGCATTTCTCTGACGCTATATGATGTTGAACACTTTTTATATACCTGTATGCTTTTTTAAAAAAATTACTTAAGTTCTGGGATGCATATACAGAATGTGTAGATTTGTTACATAGGTATACACATGCCATGGTAGTTTGCTGCACCCATCAACCCATCATCTACATTAGGTATTTCTCTTAATGCTATCTCTCCTCTAAACCCCAACCCCCGAGAGGCCCCTATGTGTGATGTTCCCCTCCCTGTGTCCATTTGTTCTCATTGTTCAGCTTTTACTTATGAGTGAGAATATTTGGTGTTTGGTTTTCTGTTCCTGTGTTAGTTTGCTGAGAATGATGATTTCCAGCTTCATTTATGTCCTTGCAAAGGACATGAATTCATCTTTTTATGGCTGTATAATATTCCATGGTGCATATGTGCCACATTTTCTTTATCCAGTCTATTATCATGGGCATTTGAATTGTTCTAAGACTTCACTATTGTGAATAGTGCTGCAATAAACATATCTATGCATGTGTATTTACAGTAGAATGATTTATATCCTGTAGCTCTATACCCAAAAATGGGATTGCTGAGTCATATGGTATTTCTTGTTCCAGATCCTTGAGGAATCATCACATTGTCTTCCACAATGTTTGAACTAATTTACACTCCCACCAACAGTGTAAAAGCATTCCTCTTTCTCTACATCCTCTCCAGCATCTGTTGTTTTCTGACTTTTTAATGATCACCATTCTAACTGGTGTGAGATGGTATCTCATTGTGGTTTTGATTTGCATTTCTCTAAAGACCAGTGATGATGATTTTTTTTAATGTTTCATGGCCACATAAATGTCTTCTTTTGAGAAGTTTCCATTCATATCCTATGCCCACTTTTTGATGAAGTTGAAAAGTTGCTTCACAAGAAAAAAAACATCAATAAAGTGAGAAGGCAATCCACAAAATGGGAGAAAGTACTTGTAAATTATCCATCTGATAATTATCCATCTGATAACCTTAGTTCTAACATTAGAACATGCTTCTGTTTGCCTCTTTTATGCCTTCTTTTGAGAACATGTCTACTCAGTTCTTTTGTCTACTTTTTAATAGGATTATTAGATTTTTTTTCTATTCAGTTGTCTGAGCTCTTTATTTGTTCTGGTTATTAATTCCTTCTAAGATGGATAATTTACAACTATTTTCTCCCATTCTGTGGGTTGTCTCCTCACTTTATTGATGGTTACCTTTCTTGTTAAAAAGCTTTTTAACGCCATGAGATTTTATTTGTTCATTTTTGTTTTGGTTGCCTGGGTTTGTGGAGTATTACTCAAGAAATCTTTGCCCAGACCATTGTCCAGGAGAGCTTTGCCAAAGTTTATTTTTAGCAGTTTCATGTTTTCAAGCCTTAGACTTCAGCATTTAATCCATTTTGATTTGATATTGTATATTGCAAAAGATAGGGATCTAGTTTCATTCTTATGCTTGTGGATATCCAGTTTTCCCAGCATCATTTATTGAAAAGACTGTTTTTCCCCAATGTATGTTTTTGGCATCTTTGCTAAAAATGAGTTCACTGTAGATATATACATTTATTTATGGATTCTCTATTCTGCTTCTTTGCTCTATGTGTCTGTTTTTATGCCAGTCCCATGTTATTTTGGTTATTATAGATCCATAGTATAATTTGAAGTCAGCTCATGTGATTCCCCTAGTTTTGTTCTTTGTAGGTAGGATGACTTTGGCTATTCTGCATTTTTTTTTGCAATTCCATATAAATTTAAGGGTTATTTTTTCTATTATTCTAAAGAATATCATTGGTATTTTGATAGTAATGGCTTTGAATCTGTAGATTCATTTTGGTGTATAAATATTTAACAATATTGATTCTTCCAATCCATGAACATGAACTAACTTTCCCTTTTATGTGTCCTCTTTAATTTCTTGCATCAATATTTTATAGTTTTCATTGTAGAGATCTTTTAGTTCATTGGTTAATTCCTAGGTATTTTAATTTATTTGTAGCTGTTATAAATGGAATCATTTCTTGATATCTGTTTTAGATTTTTTGCTGCCATAATACAGAAATGCTAAAAGTTTACTGAATTTGTACATGAGTTCTAATAGCTTTCGGGTGGAATCTTTAGGTTTTTCAACATATAAGATTATATCTTCTTTAAGAGAAGTGTAATTTGACTTCTTCTTTTCCAATTTGAATGTCTTTTTTTTCTTCCTTTTGTTTGATCATCTTAGCTAGACATACAGTACAATGCTAAATAACAAAGGTGAAAACAGGCAACCTTCTATCGTTCTAGATTTCATAGGATAGGTTTTGTTGTTGTTGTTGTGCCATATGATACTAACTGAGGATCCAATATCTGTGGCTCTTATTGTGTTGAGACATGTTCCTCCTATACCCTGTTTTTTGAGATTAAAAAAATCATAAATGGATGTTGAATTTCATCAAATAATTATCAACATAAATTGAAATGAATATATAATTTTGTTTTTCATTCTGTTAATATAATGTATCAGATTGATTTGCATGTGTTGAACCATACTTGCATCCTGGGGATAAATCTTGGTTGATCATGATAAATGACCTTTTTAAAGTGTTGGTGAACTTGATTTGCTAATATTTCATTGAGAATTCTTGCATCAATGTTTGTCATTAATATTAGCTTCTAGTTTGCATTTTTAATTTGTCTTTTTCTGGTTTTGTTATCAGGGAAATATTGGACTCATAGAATGAGGTTGGAAGTATGACTCCTCTATTTTTCAGAATAGTTCAAATAGGATTTATATTAGTTCTTCTGTAAATGTTTGGTAAAATTCAGTAGTGATGTCATTGAGTTCTTTTCTTTGCTGGGAGACCTTATTATGCCTTTTATCTCTTTGCTTGTTCTCAGTCCTTTCAGGTTTTGCATTTCTTCATTGTTCAATCTTTGTAGGTTACATGTATCTATACGAATAGATATGTATAGGTTACATGTATCTATACAAATAGATATGTATAAGTTACATGTAATTCATCTGTTTCTTCGAGATTTCCAATTTCTTGGCTGAAGTTGTTATAGTGACTTTTTTTAAAATTGTACTTTAGGTTCTGGGGTACACGTGTAGATCATGCAGGATTGTTTCATAGATACATACATAGCAATGTGGTTTGCTGCCTTCATCCCCCCATCACCTGTATTTGGTATTTCTCCCCACGTTATCCCTCCCCACCTTTTCCACCCCCCACTGTCCTTCCCCTAGTCCCCAGTCCCCCCCACCAACTGACTGCAGTGTTCTAATAACCATTAGCATATGTGTGGTATCAGTTGTAATGTTTCCTTTTTCACTACTGATTTTATTTATTTTCATCTTCTTTCTTTTCTTAGTCTAGATTAAAGTTTGTCAATTTCATTTATGTTTTCAAAAAATAAACTTTTTATTTCACTAAATTAGTTTTTGTTTCAATTTTATTTCTGCTCTGGTGTTTATTTTGTTTTTCTTCTACTAACTTGGGGTTTGGCTTGCTTTTGCTTTTCTAATATTTAAGATGCATTATTAGGTTGTTAGAAATTTTTCGACTTTTTGATGTAGGCACCTGTTAGCTTTCATTATACTACTACGTTTATTGTATCCCATAAGTTTTGGTATATGGTATTTCCTTTTTTATTTACTTAGATAAAATTCTTAATTTTCTATTTCATTTCTTCATTGGTCCACTGGTCATTCAGAAGCATGTTGTTTAAATTTTCATGTTTTTGTATAGTTTCCAAAATTCCTCTTGTTATTGACTTCTATTTTGTTTCATTTTGATCACTGAAAATTTTTGATAAAATTCCTTTTTTTTTTCATTTTTTTGTGATCTTATACATAATCTGTCCTTGAGAATGATCTATGTGTTGGAGAGATAAATGTGTATTTTGCAACCATTGTATGAAATGTTCTGTGTGTGTGTATGTGTGTGTATGTGTGTGTGTGAGTGTGTGTGTATAATGTCCAGTCAGTCCACAGTATAGAATAAATCTGATGCTTGTTGATTTTTCTGAAAAGAAGCCAATTATGTGGCCAACAAACATATAAAAGAAGATTATCATCATGAGTCATTAGTCATGTCTTGGATATGACCTTCAAGATTTCTCTAAATTATCAGGCAGTGACTTATTAACTTCCCTTACTTCCCCCAAACAAATGGAGTCACATGTGCTAAGCTGGCTGGACTTGGGTGACAGATGACACAAGCACTTCTGTGGCCATCATCACTAGGACTGTGCTGCTTTAGATTTGAACCTACTATACTACTGGGTCACACCCAAAGCCTGCGGTGAGTATTGCCTGACAACTAGCTGATGTTTTTTAGAGGCCTAAAAGCTGTTTAGTAATCAGGTGGTGAATTCGGCCAGGCTTGGGTCATTTTCTTCAGGGTAGCAAGATTCTTTTCGGCCCAGTGTGGGTCTAGGAATGCTGCACAGGTGCTAGGACATGGAATTGGGGACTTTAGTAACCTATGTGGTGCTTTATTTTACCATGGTTGAGCTTATTGCTAAGTTGCAAGACTAAGTCCTTTTTACTCTTTTCTCTCCTTTTCTCAAGGAGGGAGTCTCCCTCATAGCCACTAGAGCTACAAATGTGCTGGAGCCAGCACAGTAGTAGATCTCACCCAAGGTCCAAGATGAGTACTGCCTGCCTACTGTTGATGTTTATTCAAGGCTCTAGGACTCTTTATTCAGAAAATACCAAATCATGTCTGGACTAGTCACCACTTTTCAAGGCAATGTATTCCCTTTAGACAGGGGTGTGCCTAGAAATGTCATCTAGAAGTTAGGGACTGGACTGGGAGCTTCAGGACTCTGCTTGGTGCTTTATTCCACTATGACTGGGCTGATTTTGATTCTTATGAAGGTGCATTTTTTGTGTGCATAGTTGTTCAATTTGGTGATCCTGCAAAGGGGAGAATCACTGGAGGGTTCTATTCAGCCATCCTGCTTTGCCTGTATCCCAGGTGTTTTAGGTCAGAGATGTGCAGCCTATCCAAATACAGATATCAAATGTCAAATGCTGTTCTTTCAAGAATGTGGTTGGGGCTAGCAACTAGGAATATGGTTGAACCCCAAAACAGTAGGGCCAGAGAAAGATGCCAAAACCCCCTTGGCCACAAATGGGTGAGCAGTTACTTAGGAGGGCTTCTGAGACTCTTCTACCCACAGCAAGTCTTACATTCTATAAAGGTCTCAGAGAAAATAAGTGAAAATTTCCATTACTGCTGTTGAAGCTAAGATTTACTGACTATTGCTTGGATTTATATATTGAAAGGAGGTAGATTACAAGAATTCTGTCTATGGATCTGTATTGCAGTAAATTCCTTAATTTCAATTAAATAGGATTGATTTCCTTTACCTCAGCAAATATAGTATTAAGTATACCTGTACTTATGTAACCCGTGTAATAGCATTTTGTATGATTACATAATTTATAAAATATTTCCATTTGTTTTGTCTTCGTGTCAGTCACTCATGCTAGAATTTGTGTAGAGAATGTTATCACACTTCTGTCATCGTAATGAAGAAACAAAGTTTCATCCATGTTAAATACCCTGATCAAGGCTACACAATAATGGTAAACATAAAATAATATAAAGTCTACTAAAGCTATTTTACAAACTATATATGCTACTGAGAAAGAGCTAGAACTCTAATCCAGCTTCTAAATATAGACATCTCAATTACATGAGTTTTTAAATAAGTTATTCCATATAATCATATATTCTACAGATATGATACTTCCCTGATAAATATTTTGCTGTTTACTAAGTTCCTTTTTTGAATCTTAAAAATGTACCTGATATGACATTAAAAGTGTAACATGCTTGGTGAGGCTTATTTTAACAGCATATATGTTAGAATATTTTTTATAATTGTTTCACCAATTTCATCCTTTTCTGAATTCTCTATTGGCTTCCAACTAGCTTCCTTATTTCCTTAAAATAATTAGAGTTTAGACATCTCAATTTCTAGGAGGACTGTTCCTCCAATTTATAAAAGACGGCTTGTCAATAGAGCCAGAAAGAATTTTCTAATTATGATACCTCAGAACATCTTTACTGTATTATTTTATTATATAAGAAATGACACCACTGACAGTGATTACACATCTCCATTCCGCCTCAAACTTCGCAGCAGACATCTTTGCAAGAATACCTAGTGCAGCAATGTTTGCACTTTCCTGAATCATCAGGCATTGGCAAATACTTCACATCTCATCAAATATTTTACTGAGTAATGTGTATCTTCAAAAATGGACATCAGTCACCAAATTACACTAAAATTGTAAAAACTATAGAGAAGCAACAGGCTGCCAGCTACTGGACATGCACAGAAATGGAGATTTGAGAAAACATATTTTATTTGATTAGCAAAAATTATAATAATCAAAACCTAGCATTTAGTGATAGACATTAAATATGTGGAAACTGGCTACAGCTGGTATGAGGAATCTATGCCTATGAAAGCAGTACATAAAAATAGCTTTAGAGCATGACAGTAATTTACAATTATCTAAGACAATAAAGAAAAAAATGTCTACAGGTAATTAATAATTATTATCAATCTGAAGAATGCAAAACAATACTGCCAAATAATGCTAGTATCAGTGGAAATACATTTTATAAATACTATTATAAAACCTTTATAATAATACGCAAATACAAAGATCACAGTATAATTTGCAATAAGGATAGGACAAATTACTTTACAAAATCAAAAGCTATGCTGAATCAGTATTTGTATATAAACAGATACATTTGATAAAACATGGTGGCTCATGCCTGTAATCTCAGACCCTTGAGAGGCTAAAGTGGGAGGATTACCTGAATCCATGAATTTGAGACAAGTTTGTGTAAAATAGTAAATCCCCGTCTCTAAAACAACAACAACAGCAATAAAAGCAAAACAACAACAGCAAAAAAGTTAGCCTGGCATGGCTTCACACACTTGTAGTTCCCACTAGTCAGGAGGCTGAAGCAGGAGGAAGGCTTGAATCCCAGAAAGTGAGTCTTCAGTGAGCCATGATCATGCCACTGCAGCACCTGGATAACAGAGCTGAGACTCTGTCTTAATACAAATAAAAATAAAAAGGAACAATTTAGAAAATTTTTAGCAAAAAATCATAGCAGATATCTGACCACTTCTCTGTAAATATTTTCATCTAAGTAAAAATAAAAACCAAAATTTTGTCTTTTGGAAAGTTATATGTATATATATCTCAGAGACATAAATTCAACTCTTTTCAAATTAATATAAGAAACAGGCTGTCCTCATTACTGAGACTCAAATCTCTAATATACACTGCCTATATGATTTTGGACATGTTGATAACTATTTCTGAGCATTAAAAATATGAATTGTCACAAATTTCACATACTAGTTAAAATGAATATTACGTAAGATAATACACAGAAAAAACATTTACATAGTTCTAAAAGCTGCTGTACATTTTTTACTGATTTTGTTTTTTTCAGTTTTTTAAAGTAGTTTACCTTTAGAAATGTTGGTATTAATTTATTTTTGTCATTATGGAAGATTATTATCGGTTTTTGTCCTGTTTTTTGTGGAGATGGGTCAATTGACTGCTTTCAATATTAATTTGAAGTGATTTTCTTTAAATATTTGCTGTTATTAAAACTAGAAATCTAGTTGTTCTGAGACAAGGAAAAATAATACTCATAAATGTTAAGTAAAACTTTTGATAACAATGATTCTATGTTATGTGTTTTTGAGATAAAATTAGTACATATATAGTCAATATTGTTTTACTTTTTCCATTTAAGTTTATTCACCATTTAGAGTTATCGTTATACAAAAATGTTCTAAACCAGAAAATAATTTGGCTGTCATGCAAAATTCTGTTCTTTGGCATACAGATGGCAAACATATGAGTAATTTTGAACCAAAGAAAAAAGCTAATATTAAAGATGAATACAGAAAGCATAGTTGTTTTCATATATTTCAAAGTGTATATGGTATGAATCTATATTTCATTTCAAATAGTTTAAATATATAATTTATCATGTAATTAATAATTACTAAGTTTTAATTACAAGTTTAGGTATTTTATTATTATTTTGGAAAATGCTCCTGAGACTATTTTGTACAAGGCTTTAAATTAACATTGGTTTTTACTGATTCTCTAAAAATACATATTTATTTTAATTTTGTTATTATAGTATTTTCTTCTGCTGCTAGCATTATTTCTATCTTTTGTTTATTTATTAATTTCAATAATGACACATCATAGTAATAGAGTATTGTGATTTTATTCATTATAATTTAGTAAGAACATGATTCTGCATAAATCTCATTTCTTGATATATATTTGGCTTTATATCTTAGAGTAAGTTCTACACAGTAAAC
This sequence comes from Leontopithecus rosalia, assembly GCA_028533165.1. NCBI lineage: Eukaryota > Metazoa > Chordata > Mammalia > Primates > Cebidae > Leontopithecus > Leontopithecus rosalia. The sequence goes on along the minus strand of CM052665.1, from coordinate 9,008,567 downwards.
TCATTAACAATTTATTACATTTCTTATGGCAAAAAATATAAATATATTACCCCTTTTGTTAGAATTCCATTTTAAAAAACATTAAGGGATAGGATACATTTAGTACAATTTTATTGTAATAGTTCCAGAAAAGGAGATTCTTATTTATACAAACATATTATTTATGTTGTGCCAAATATGATACTGATAGGTCCAAACAAGACAATTATGTTTCCAAGTTTAACCCTGTGTATAATATCTCCTTTGGCATCTGAAATAATGCAACTTAACAGAACAAATTTGTTAGTGTATTTACTGGACGTAAAGTAACATAGGATTTCATAGGGCAGAATATTTTAAGAGATGTCAAATGAATTAATTCAGTTTCTCTGAGTTTAGGTCTGAAAATTTTAGGACCTTGGCAACGTACACATTACAAGTTAACTAACAGTGAATGTGACAAATAAAACAATGTAATTATCAAATAATTGCCACTACACCTCAGGCAGAGTGACAACCATGAACTGGCAAATCCAAGAATTCAAGGAGCTATCCTACGTGAAAAGGCTGATTTCACAACATTAGCAGTGGAGATCAAGAGTGAATAAATCGTAAATGGGATTGTCTTCCTGTGTTGGCTCTTGGCTTGGCTGTTATTGATGTATGTGAATGTTGATAATTTTTGTACATAGATTTTGTATGCTGAAGTTGTTTATCAGCTGAAGGAGCTTTTGGGCTGAGACTATGCATTTTCTAGATGTAGGATTATGTCATCTTCAAACCAGGATTTGACTTCCTGTTTGGATACCTTTACCTGCCTAATTGCTCTCCCTGGAACTTCCAACACTATGTTGAATAGAAGTGGGTCAGAGAGAACATCCTTGTCTTCTGCCAGTTTTCAAAGGGAATGCTTCCAGATTTAGCCCATTTAGTATGATGTTGACCTTGGGTTTTTCATAGATGACTCATTATTTTGAGAAACATTCCTTCAGTGCCTAGTTTATTGACAGTTTTTAACATGAATTGGTGTTTAATTTTATTGACTTTTCTACATCTATTGATATAATCATGTGTTTTATGTCTTCATCCTGTTTATGACATAAATCACATTTATTGATTTGTATATGTTGAAACAAGCTTGCATCTCGGGAATGAAGCCTACTGGATCATGGTGAATTAACTTTTTGAGGTGCTTCTAGATTCATTTTGCAAATATTTTGTTGAAGATGTTTGCATCTACATTCATCAAGGATATGGGCTTTGTCTGTCTAAAGTGGTCAATGGAAAGTTGAAGTCTCCAACATTTATTGTGTGGGAGTCTTTGCCTCTTTGTATGTCTCTAAGAACTTCCTTTATGAAATTTGAATATTTCATTGTTGGGTGCATATATATTTAGGATAGTTAGGTCTTCTTGTTGAATTGAAGCCTTTATCATTATTTAACTCCTTTCTTTGTCTTTTTTCTTCTTTGTTGGTTTAATGTCTGTTTTGTCTGAAGTTAGAATTGTAACCCATGCTGTCTTCCGTTTTCCACTTGCTTGGTAGATTTTCCTCCATGCATTTATTTTGAGCCTATGTGTGTCATTTTATGTGAGATGTGTCTCTTGAAAGCAGTATACCAATGGATTTGCTTTTCTATACACATAATCAGGAAGGTGAACGATCACTACAATGAGAATTAGAGAACACTGCTCAAAGAAATCAGAGATGACACAGACAAATGAAACACCATTTCATGCTCATGGATAAGAGGAATCAATATAATCAAATTGGCCATATCACCTAAAGCAATTTATAGGTTCTATCCTATTTCTTTCAAATTATCAATGAAATTCTTCACAAAATTAGGGAAAAAAACTATTTTAAAATTAATATGGAATCAAAAAAGAGTCCAAATAGCCAAGGCAATCCTAAGCAAATATAACAAAGTGGAGGCCTCCCATTACCCAATTTCAAACTAAACTACAGGGCTACAGTAACCAAAACAGCATGGTACTGGGAAAAACAAAATGAAACAAAACAAAACAAAACAGAAAACAGGCACATAGACTAATGAAACAAAATAGACAGCTGAGAAATAAGGCTACACACCTATGACCATCTGTTCTTCAATAAAGTTGACAAAAACAAGCAATTGGGGAAAACATATTCAATGAATGATGCTGTGTTAACTGACTAGCCATCTGCAAAAACTGAAACAGGACATCTTCCTTATACTATATACAAAATTGAACTCAAAATAAATTAAAGACTTACATGTAAAATCTAAAGGCATTAAAAAACCCTTCAAGACAACCAAGGCAATACCATCCTGGACATAGGGATGAGCAAAACTTCATGTCAAAGACACCAAAAACAATCACAGCAAAATCAAAAATTGGCAAATGAGATCTAATTAGACTCAGAGCTTCACCACACCAAAATAAACAACCAGCAGAGTAAACAGACAACCTACAGAATGGGACAATACATTTGTAAACCATGCATCTGACAAAGGTCTAATATACAACATTGTATTAGTTTCTTCTTGCACTGCTATAAAGACATACCTGAAACTGGGTAATTTATAAATGAAAGAGGTTGAATTGGCTCATGGTTCTGTGTGCTGAACAGGTTTCTTCTTTAGGGAGGCTTCAGGAAATGTACAATCATGGTGGAAGGCACAGGGAAAGTAGGTACATCATTATATGGTCATCAGAAGATAAAGAGATGTATATAGACACAGATAGAGAGGAGGTGCCGCAAACTTTTAAACAGACAGACCTCAGGAGAACTCTATTACAAGAACAGAAAGGAGAGAGTCCACCATCATGATTCAATCACCTCCCACCAGTCCCTCATTCAATAGTGAGAATTAGAATTTGACATGAGACTTGGGCAGATACACAGTAGAAAATAATATCATTCTGTCTTTGGCCCTTCCAAAATCTCATGTCTTTCTCACATTGCAAAATACAATTATCTCTTCTCAAAAGTCCCTGATAGTCTTAACTCATTTCAGCATTAACTCAGAACTCCACAGTACAAAGTATTATCAGAGACAAGCTAAGTCCCTTCCACCTATGAGTTTTCAAAATCAAAACCAAGTTAATTACTTCCAAGATGCAAGGTGGGTATAGGCATTGGGTAAATATTTCCTTTCCAAAAGGGAAAAAATTGCCCAAACACTCAGTCTTAAAACATCTAATATCCAAAAAAAGGAGATGTTGAAATCACATGTATGTCTCTACATTTTCTTGTCTAAAAATTGGTCATGGTTTATTATTACCCTATCTTTAGATATATACATAAAATGTTGTGTTGGAATATCCATGGTAAAGATACACTTGTAATAAATTCAAGTGAGAGTTCCGAAAAATTATTTTTTTATTAAAACTGCCTCAAACTACTCAAAAGATGAGTGAAGAGAAAACGAGTAGCAAAAAAACAAAACAAAGGAACAACAACAGGTAAGTCACAGAGCAAAACCTAAGGCAGTTCAGGTTCCACGTATGGGAGAACAGTAACCAGAGGTATCAGTCAGCATTCTTGAAATGTCATCTTCAGTCTTATAGAAAGATGACTTTATCAGTCACTTCCATGCATGATGTATCCAGGGGAAGAGACTATCTCTGTGCTTATTTTACTCATAGGAGTGAAGAAACTTTTAACAACAACCCCATGATCCAAACTGGCCAACTTCCTACTCCTTATGGTCAACAATTAAAATTTAATTGTCCTTTCCTAAAAAAAGTAACAAGACCACTGCACCAGCTAATACTGCTAAATTAATCTAATTACCATGACAATGGTAGACAATTGAGTTAAAATAAAATAGAAATAAAATTATGCCTGCATATTTTAAATTATTTTTAAAAATATAAGTAAGCTGTTTTATATACATTAGAATACTGACTTTGCAAATTCCCATTAAATTAATTTGTTATTTGATTAAATAAAATTTGTAGGTTAGCAATTACATAATCTTAATAATTTTGTCACTTCTTTAAAAAATATATACTGTTTGTATTACCGCATTGTATAAGAAACCAACAAAATATTAAATAATAGTGATAACAACAGCTGTTAGGACTCTGTTTGCAATTTAAGTAAATCCAATTCGAATTCACTTACATGTTCAAAAACAGCATATAAAGTGAAACAGTACTTGAGTAAGGTCCAGAGGAACAACTGACTTCAGGCATGACTAAAACTATAACCATAAAATATGTTCTGAGGGATATTTCCTTCTTTCCACATCTCTCAACTCTACTTTAATTTGCATGCTATTCTCATTCTTTCTTACAACAAATGAATTATTTCATTAAGCCCAGAAAAATAGATGTCAGCCACTTCAGTTTATACCACTCATTCAGCTTCTATTCCCAAATCGGGGGAAATCTCTACACTAAATAGGTTGGCATACACTCCCCAGAGAATGTACTGATAGGTCCCATTTGGGTTGAGTGTTATTGTAAAATCACTTACTGCATCTCGCCAGGATACTGGTGGACTTTTACTACCAAAGTTTGGTCATGGATTTATCACTGATGATGAGAAAAATAGCCCCACATAAACCATATTAAACATAAGACAGCTGGTTTCAAAATAAATATTAAATAGGCTGTGCTGTATATCAGTAAAAAACAAACCATATATCTCAGTGGGTTAACAGAACAAATTCATTGTTTACTTATGTTATTATCCAGGATAATTAGTGAAGATGGTGGTCATGGGTGTTCTGGTTCCTGCAGTGACTCAGGGACCTAGGATTCTTCCATGTTTGGAATCTGGCATCTTCCACAAATGGCTGAACATCTTAAAGTATTCCAGTTTGAAGCCAAAGGTAAAGAGAAAAAGTAAGGAAAAGCTAAAATTGCTTTGGTATGAAATTTACATGTCATTTATGCTTACATTTTATGGTAAGAACTAATCCCAGGAACCCACATAGATAAAATAATGTCTTGGAATTGTAGTTTTTCTGTGATCAAAAAGAGAATATCTGCTTGCTGAAGAGATAACCAGTCCTTTTCATAGGATTTGATAGTCAAATTTTATCTGTTCAATATATTACCATCCAAATTATTATTTTACCTTATTGGGTAAATTGTTAATGCTTCACTCTTAAGTACTACAATATATGGTGATATGAAATATAATTATGTATTATGGAAAGGAGGCACTTTTCTGCATTGGCAATTTATTATTGTGTAATGAACTTCAAAGCTTAATAGTTTAAACAATGTGATTTACATTTTCTAATAAGTCTATGTTTTGGCAATCTGGGTGGCTTCTGCTTGTCCCCTGGGATTGCCTGATGCAGTCATCTGACAGATTAACTGAGAATGGAAATTTCATGATGGCCTCACTATTATGTCAGGCAGTTGGTGCTGGGCGCTGAATGGGGTGCCCTCAGTGGTCTTTTGTTCCTACTTGGCAAGATTATCTTCTCAACAGAAAGGCAGTCTTAAGTGTTATAAAACAGGTTAAAGAAAGAGATGCCATGACTATTAAGGGTTAGCATCCTAAAGTCATATACAAATTTTACTAAATTCTGTTAGGGAAAGAAAGAAATCTAGCACAGACTCAACAAGGTAGAAAGATGGGTCCAGCATTTAATGTGAGTAGCTGTGATGCCACAGAAAAAGAGGATAGATACAGGGCAGATAAATTTATGGTGAGATTTAAAATCTTGTTATTGTATTTTTAATTTATATCAGAAATATATGTAGAGAATTATTAAGTAGTTTTCTGCTATAATAAAGTTTATTGTATTCTTACTTTAATTTCTAATTGAGAGTGCCTATGTGATTGCATCCTCTGAAACTGCATCTCTGTATTCATGGGACAAAACATTTTCTCATGCAGCATTACACAATTACTTAGATCATTGATTCTGAAGTAAGATTAAATGCTCAGAATCCTTTTTGCTGTACTCCTAACTGCAATATTGAGGGAGTTTCTTACTATCCATACATCTCATTTTAATTGTACGTAAACTGGGGATTACAACACCCATCTTATAAATTTATTAAAATAAAATGACATAACATATGTAAAGTATTTAGTATAAAGTACATAACATTCCATATTAATAAGTGTTTAAAATTATTATCTATTAGAATCAATTTTCTTTTGCTCATCTGCATCTAACAGTTGGAAGAGACAAGAAAAGAAAACAATGCATAGTGCTTATTTTTTAACAGAAATAATTGGTTCATGCATTTTGCTCCCTTTCTTATTCTCATAAATGAGTAATGTTTAACATATTCTTTTATCCTAATCAATAAAAGCTTTATAAAGTCTGAAAAACTCAAACTTTCTTCTACATTCCACATAATTTTTGGTAGATTCATTTCAGCAGTCATGATCATTAGTCTATAATGTTTGACAGTGGGTTGCATGTACTCTGTAATTTAATACGATCTGCAAATGTGTCCTAGGAGCAGTAAAAATATTGTGGAATTCAATGGGAAAAGATGTGGCCCTTGGGAATCACCTTATTAGAATGCAAGAACAACTCTTCTAGCAAAAGCACGTGTTAAAAGAGCAGTGCTGTCAGCAATGCACTGAAAATCCTTTTGCCAGTACACACACACTTTTGTGGAGAAAAGTCATCAATATGAGATGCTCCATGGCACCTAAAGAATTTAAAGAATTACATTCAAGGAATTGATTAGTGCTAATAATTCTAACTGAAATAAATTTTCCACCTTATTTTAAAACCTTCTCACAAAGGTATATTTAGGTTATGTGAATAGTCAGTGGAAAAAACATTATTAATGTGTGTTAAATTCATAAGTATTTCAGAATAAGCCAGAAAAAATGATTTTAATTGTTCTTTCATTTAATTTATTTAAGTAATTATAAAATACCAAAGTTCATGAGGAAAAAGTACCCAGATAATTTAAAGAAAATAAGTACATAGTTGTTTTTGTAATTATTGAGATGTGCGTTTTCTACCAAAGGAATAGTGGTACATTTTCTATTTTGATGGTGCCATTAATATCAATAAAATATATAAATAGCTTTTATTCATCTTAAAGCCTATTTATTATTTCACTCAATGAGTATTTAGTGGATATATATTATGTAATAAACCTTTGGAATAACTTTTTCTTCACATTTTTAATACTTAATCTCTGTTCAAAATATTCTGTCTCCAAGATATCACAAATGTGTCCCCATCCTAAATTCTAACTTCCATAGGCTGAGTGTAAACTTGATAACATGCTGAACATCATCATGAAAAATATTACAGGCCCTCCAGAAAATAGTCATGGATATTTATGCCCTATTAGGTGAAGGGCCATGTCTTAACAATCTTTAAATCCAAAATGTATTTTTTTAAATGATGATTGACCTGGCGTGCTGGCTTGTACCTGTAATTCCAGGACTTTGGGAGAGCGAGTACTGTCACCTTGCTTGAGCCCAGGAGTTGAAGACCAGTCTGGACAGCATGGCCAAATACCATATCTACAAAAAATACAAAAAAAAATTATCTGGGCATGGTGGCAGGTAATACCAGCTCCTCGGGAGGCTGAGGTGGGATAATCACCTGACCTGAGTCCAGGAGGTGGAGATTGCAGTGAACCAAAATCAGGTCACTGCATTCCAGCCTGTATGATAGAACAAGACTGTCTCAAAAAAAAAAAAAAAAAAAAAAAAAAAAAAAAAAAAAAAAGACAAGTAGAATCTCATGGAATAACTTTATACAGTTTTTATCATATCTTTAACAATTTAGATAAAGACGAAGTTATTTACACTCCTTGATTATAGCTTTTCAAGTGTATAGGTTAATACTTTATTGGTTAAAATAAATTTATTATTACTAAGATAATTGTAACATACAAAGTGAAGAAGGTAGAAATGGTGCTGGAATGAAGAATAATAGGTAAATAAGTAGACTTGTGATCTATATAAATTATTTGTCATCAGATAAGGCAACAATTTTAGACAGATATTATAAGTTGTTCATAATACTAAATGTGTTTATAAAAAGTAAAGATTATCCATTTGCATATCATCCTACCTGGAGACAATATCAAAATAAATATCTACATATAGCCGATACAATTTGTGAGAATAGACCTGCCATTATTTTAAATCATGATCAAGTTCAATTTAAAAGAGTGGTGAAGTATTGTCTGTGTATAAAACACATTACCAATAAACATGTTGGCCAATCAATTCATCTACATTTTTCATTTATGCATTTTAATGTATTGGCAACATTCAGTAACAATATAAACGTTTGTGCTTATATAATTGGAGTAAATAATTTAGAATCCCATTTTTTCATAACTTTAAATGATTGCCTTTTATATGACCTTGAAAATATAATTCTAATATGTTGTGATTGTTCTCTATATGTGTTTGAATATTTTATATCTCGGTCTAATTATTAACACAAGATGTGTATTCATTTATTGTAATCCTATAACATCATTTATATTTACTTATTGAGGTATTAATAATTTGCTTTATTCAGAGGTCGTACATAGTTTCATTTTATAGGTAATGGCTTTTCATGATACTATGAGGAAAATTTTGTTCAAAGAACCTCACAAAAGAAATATCTTATATTTTGAATGAGCAGTCATTTCAACTTGTACTCCATGGATCCCTCCCCACCCACCACGACCCACCAGGCCGCAGACTGGCACTGGACTGTTAAGAACTGGGCTGCACAGCAGGAGTTGAGCAGCAGCTGAGCAACCATCATGGCCTGCGTTTTGCCTCCTGTCAGATCAGTGGCATTAGGTTCTCTTAGAAGGGCAAACACCACTGAGAACGATGCATGTGAGGGATCTAGGTTGGCCCTCATTGTGAGAATCTAACAGAAACCATCACCCACTGTGTCCCTGGAAAAATTGCCTTCAAGAAAACTGGTCCCTTGTGTCAAAATGTTGGGGATTGCTGTTGAAGGCCACAGCTTGTCCACAGCATTTTCCAGCTAAATACAATTTTACTTTAGTGTTTCTTTAAAAATGGAGGAAGAAGACTATAATGTAAATGGTTGATCCATGAATCAATATAGAAAGATTATGATTTATATATGATTGCATGAATCCTTGTGTGCTACTACCATATTTAAACGTAATAAAGTCCTGAAATCAAATAGAACATTAACAAACCAACAAAAATCTCAGAGATCTATTTGGAACAATTCCGTTTTGGACATTTTGCAGGTATTAATCTTAAGATATTAAAATTAAAATATAATTTGCAAAATTGTGTGGTAATGATTTAAGTTTATCTAGTCTTCAGTAAAGTTGTAAGTTTTTTTCTTATATTTTGCTATAGTAACAGTGCCTTATATTGACATGCTATTTTGTGGGTTTTGTCTTTATAAGGAAATGTTGTAAAATGAAATGATTTTAATCCTCATATCAACCTTGTTAATATTTTTTAAACTTGCAATTACAGACGAACAACTGATACTATAAATAGGATACATGACGTATTAGGGTCATACATCTCACAAGCAGATACAGAAGTCAATGCAAGACATTTGGACTTTTATGACTGAAGGTTTTGCATAATGCTCCACACATTCCATCCTAAAGCATAAGTATATGGATTCAGTAATTCTCACGTTGTTTGCCACATATTGTCATTTGAGGTTATATAAAGCACTGCTATATTTCATTACTATACCTAGAGTTATTCCACATGGTCTGCTTTCCTTCACACCATGTGTGCTTTTAATCTACCATGCTTAATTTCTAGAGATCAAAAAATTTTTTTTCAATATTTCCAATAAGTTCAACATGATACATGTACTATATATTTTATTTACTCTTTTCAAAACAGTATTTAACAGATATATAAGCTGGTCCTTTTTTCATGAATTTTTGGAGTGGTGCATGATATTTTCTCTTCAAATTATATTTTAAACTTGCAAACACATTTACTAATGCTAATCAATTATAATTAATTTTTAAAAATGTTTAATTATAGTAAAAGTATATAACATAAACATTTTTAACATATGAAAGCAATGAAAGTAAAAAATTGCTGCCATAATTACATATGTGAGTACATTAATTTACAACTCTGAGTGACACCTATCACATTATAGTTTAATTTATTCTTTATTCTCTATCAATTGTGGTTAGGACATAGTATGATAAGGTGATTCAAGAAACTTACACAAAACAGTTAATCAACATTTAAATGATGTTATTGTTATGGAAACAGCCATGACAAACTATTTTTAAGGAAAAAGCTCAGGAGGTTATGGAATTGCCACATAAAATAATGTAAACATACCTTTGGAAACCAAGACAAATAAATGACAAATGTAATCTAAAAGATTGTTTGTATCCTGGTTAAACATGATACATTAACAGATTTGTAATTTTCATTAAGTTCAGAAAAACTAATTTGTAGAGTCTATATATATATGTGTATATTGTGTGTATATATATATATATATATATATATATATATATATATATATTCATCCAGCATGGTAAAGATAAAAATGACATCTGATACATTCAAACTTTTTATCACTGCAAAAGTCTACCAACGTGTGGCAGAAGGGTTCACTATTTTTAATCATGGCTTCTTTAGAATAGTTTTTAATGGCACTCTTCCTCAGTATATCCTGAAATATTTTGTACATTAATTAGGTTTTAACAGACTAAGTCCATAAAAATGCTTCCTCAGATAGATAATGATAATTTTGGTCACTGAGAACACACACAGTAAGTTACCTTATACTTTTTTTAATGAAATTAATAACTATCATTTAATAATAACTTCACAAGGGTCAAACTCTATATTATATTTATTACAGCACCACCTTATTAGATCATTGAAACAAATCTATGAAGCAAATTAATTATAGAAGTGAAAAATGAGCCTTAAAGAGCTTTAGAAACTGGCTCAAGGTCATACAACTACTAAATGTCTGAGAAAAGAGGCTACTTGATCTTCATTGTATTAGATTGTTATAAGAAACAGTGCAATAAAGCTCATTTCATACATGTTTGAAGTATAATGTTGAAAAATATGTATACAAAAATCAGAAAATATATTTTTGGTCTTATAAATAATTGCAACCTTGAAAAATGCTGAGTAGATGTTAAATGTACTGGCCACAAATATATAACCATGTGACTAATGTATATAATTAGACTTAAAAATTCCATGAAAAAAATATGTATGTACTTCATTTTTACACAATAGATACAATTGTGTCAATTTGTAAAACTATTTTTTAAAAATATAAAAAGACATTTTTTTCATGTCAGCATGAAAGATTGCTTCTCTTGAACAGATGTAAATGATTTGCTTTTCATTTTTTGAACTTTGGATAATTAATATTATTGTATTTCAGAGCCACATTTGTAAGATACGTTAATAAATTTGAACTTGTCATTTGAGGAAATAGGTGTTTTTAAGACTATTGTCCATTCTCTGTCACTACTGGTCCAAATACTTATGCGTTGTTGCCTTTCTAAGAAATTCTGCTTCTGAGTTAGGAGACACCCAGCAAATAGCATGATTAGTTCAGGATGTTCACCAAAGTAGGTCAGGTTAGAGTCTAACTTTTTAGAATGAGAAAACTGCTAAGCAACTAAGAGATATCATTATGTCAGCTTGACCTAACATAAATTCCAGCCTATGTGTCTCTTGACTACTTAGGAGGGACCCTTGTAATGTTAAACATGCCCCATATTATTTTTTGAAATAGATTATAGTAAATACCTTCTAAACCCTGATAAACATCATGACCCTAGTAATAATGCATCTAAGAATGAGGAGAGAGTGGGTTGAATTCTATCTCCCAAAATTCATATCCCTCTGAGACCTCAAAATGTGAACTTATTTGGAAATATCATCTTTGAAAGTGTGATTATGTTGAGGTCATATGGATTTAGAATGGGCCCCAAATCCAGTGACTGGTATACTTTTAAGCAGTGTAGAAATGTAACTCTCATAAAAACTAGAATACTATGCAGAAGGTATTTACTGAATATTAGCTGAGCAGCTGAGAACATGGGTACTGCATGTTAATTAAATATGCCATTACAGATAAATATTAAACATACAGATTAACTTAATTATTTGATTGCATGAAACTGTGATGGCAGCCCCATTCATTCCACAACAGGAGACAAGGGAGAAGGCAAAAGGACACTGGAGTACCGCAAATTATTTAAAGCTCTTTTCCCACGGATGGTGGATGGTGCTACAACAGCGTGTGACAACATTTGTCTCGGTGATTCTTTTGATCTATGATTCCTTGTATGATAAAACCTGCATTCTGACTGTTTTGGGGAGAACATTAACACATTTTCTAAGTAAGATTTCATTATTGGAGACCCAGAAACATTTTAAGTGACCCTGTAGATCTCCATAATGATCTATTACACAGAGTCTAACATTTAGTACACTAGGGAAATATTATTCTAACTTCTTTTTTAGGGATACTTAAAGATACTCATCTTACAGAAACTAATGTGATAATTGAAATTATAAAGAAGAAAGAATTAAACAACATCTTTACTTTTAACCTAAAACTAGCTCTAGAACCTCTATGATTCTAAAGCAATAATAACAATTATAGTAATAGTCTTGAATCTGTTTTGTTCAAAGATTCAAAAATGACTTCTTGTTTACTTTTTCTTTTTAAGGAAAGTTTAGTGAGCAATTCATTCACTCTGCTCACTAACGCTATCAACCTTTTGAAATTCACCACTTTTCGCTTTTGGAAATTTGTCATAATAATAACAAATTTCAGTTAGCAGTTCTTTATACACTCACATTCAGAGAAATGGAAAAAAACGTTTGATTCTGGAAAACAATGACCAGTTACTAACAAACAGTGATGTGCAGTTTTATTTCTCCCATTGGAAAAACCTGCAACTTCCTTCTAAATGGCTTTGTGTTCAATACACATTTGCTGGACTGCAATGTGCTATAATTAGAGCTATCACTTAATCGTTATCACATTAGACCACTTTCTAGTGCCCCATCCAAAACTCAGTAGGGTAATCCCATCTCTTCGTTGCTGGTGGAGAGCCACCGTAATATCCTGCAAGCCAGAGCTGCTCAGTTTCCTACTTGAAAACACTCTAAAAAGTGTTCTCTGATAGAGGAAAAATTGGATACTTGAATGTGGGGATGCTTCCTGATGAGGAAAAAAAAAATAAAGAAAGAAAACCTCCAGTGGAAACTGAAGCATCTTTGGGAAGTCTTTTATTACTTAGGAAGGCACATGGGAAGAGACAAGCAAGAAGGAAAAGTTGATTTAAAGTAATTTGGGGAAGAAAATGTGAGAGTAGAGGGGCTGAATGTCTTAAAATGAGAAAGATTCAGTACCTGATGATTGAAGGGCTGAAAAATGAAACAGAATAAAAGAAATTTGCTACTCAGGCAGGGTTTTGTATCCAGCAGGAAGAAAAGACAGTAAATTATAGAAACCGATTGCCCAGGTTTACTTTTGCATCTCTCTCATTCGCTGTGTAGTCCCACAATAAGACTGTATTTCTCCCTTTTCATTCTGTAATCTGTCCTGCCCCACCTAGACCTACATCCTCACACTTTTGTCTTAAAATCTGCACTCCCCTCCTCCACTTCAAAGTTTCAGAAATCAGAGTGCTGTTGCCAGAGTAATTAAGGGGCTCAGCGTTTTGGGAATGTAAATGAAGTTGTAGTATTTAAGGTGGCATGATAGTGTGCAAATAACATTGCATGGGCATTTTAAAAAGAGACACCTTGACACCCAGTATCACTGACTAGGATCTCCTGGGATCCTCCACTTTCTCATATGTAGATTAAAGATGTTAATACTAGCCCTCCCTGCTTCACAGGAGTGCTATAAAGTACGAGATATCAAGATAGCAGAAGCCTTTTAAAATGACACATTCGAAGGCAGGAAACAACGTATGCTGGAAAGGATGTGGAGAAATAGGAATGCTTTTACACTGTTGGTGGGAGAGTAAATTATTTCAACTACTGTGGAAGACAATATGGCCATTCCTCAAGGATCTGGAGCCAGAAATACCACTTGACCCAGCAATCCCATTACTGGTTTTATACCCAAAAGGTTATAAATCATTCTACTATAAAGACACATGCATACATATGTTGATCACAGCACTATTCACAATAGCGAAGACTTAGAACCAACCCAAATGCCCATCAATGATACACTGGATAAAGAAAATGTGACGCATTTACACCGTGGAATATGTATGATACAGCTGTTAAAAAGAATGAGTTAATGTCCTTTTCAGGGACATGGATAAAGCCAGAAACCATCATTCTCAGCGAGCTAACACAGAAACAGAAAACCAGACACCACATGTTCTCACTCACGTTTGGGAGCTGAATAATGAAAACACATAAACACAGGGAAGGAAACATCACACACTAGGGCCTGTCATTGATTGAGAGTCCAGGGGAGGGATAGCATTAGGAGAAATATCTAATGTAGATGGCGGGTTAATGGATGCAGCAAACCACCATGCAATGTGTATACCTGTGTAACAAACCTGCACGTTCTGCACATGTATCCCGGAAGTTAAGCATAATAAAAAAATGACAAAATTCTATACGAAGATGAGAAGAAGAGTAAAATTAAAAAGTAAATAGAATAGTAAAATTATCTGTATGACTAAAGTAAACTTTCTAAAATGATATAAAACAGAGTTATTGATTTAACAGAAAATGTGTTTTATCTACATCACATTTGATTAAACACTTTGGCTTGTTATTACCTCTACAGCATAGAGCTCACCTCTATGTTAAGTCCTGCTGACATGTTCAGTGTTTCACTCTAGGAAACAGCGGCATCCTTGCTGAATGGTCGTTATCCTTTTGGTACAGATGTTGACTCATCTGGAGCAAATGCACTATAAGAAGGAGAATTGGGATTTTAATTTACTAAGCAGGGAGGCAAATTATGTAATTAGCTGATAAGCAGTTAAGCAGAGAAGTAACAGACGTAATGTTGTAGGGAGCACGTTAGAATCACATAAGACTTATACATATTTTCTTACATTATTTCTGAATTTAAGAAATCTGTGCTCTGCATAGACTTACTGAATTATATTCCATGAAAATTAAAGAACATAGGACCTGTTTTTTTGTATCTTTATATTACATCTTTTTTTTATAATACACTTTGTCATTTTAAGATTATTTTATTTTATGTGGTGATTTTTTGAGAACAAATTTGAAATTTTATTTTCATAAAACAGTTGAAAAAGTCTAAAAGTATGTCTTCACAATCCAGAATTTTTAGAGAGTGGAGACACCATTTTATAAGAATTTTACAATAAACGATGTAGAGGATAGCATCAACTACCGGAGTGTCAAATTTTGAAGAATATAATAGCAGTCCTGGTTATGGGTTATATTGCGATGTGTAGAAAAGCAAATGGCAAGCCTTAGTATTCTGACTCATTTTACTTAGTATTTACATGAGCCAGAAGTTGTAATGTCTAAAGTTCAGTGAGATGTATACATTTCTTATGCCTCAAGGTTTTACACACTACTCTTTCAAGCTCACACTATATTGTTTTTAATACACTTACAGTGCCTCTAATAAAAACGTTCATCATTTTTTATAAAACTTGAATTTCATTTTGAATATACTTTAACAATTTACAGTGAGTCTTCACGTTTCCTTTTAAACGTGGCTTGGTACTGTTTGTTGTTGTTAATATCAATGGTTTGAAATGGTCCTTCACTCAAGAATGCATGTGGTGTGATGGAGAATACTTAGACATTGAAAGGGGGGACATGCTGTAACTTAGAACTCACGTAAGTGGTTCCCAGAGAATCACTGCAAAGACTTTGGGGAAGACTGATGCGCTCATTCTGATGCTATTTTTATTTAGCCCTACCTTACTCCCAGAGATCAGAAACTGATGAGAAATGCAATTGCTTTAGAGTTCAGTGTCACCGAGTTCTGACCCTGAGAGTCAAAGGCTCAAGTTCTAATGAAAGTATGTGTCTCTGTGTGTTTTATTAGCATTATTTAAACCAATGGGTATTTTTAAATGGATGACAATAATGTAGTCCGGAAACTCATGATGGCGATTAATTTTGATTTTATACAGCAGATGTTTGCTCAGTGCCAAATAAACCTGTTCAATTTACCCCATGTCTTAATGTACCCTATCTATTATTTACATGTGAGCACAGACACCACTGAGAAAAGAAATAGCAAGGGCATGGCAGGGGTATATCAAGACAGCTGGTGAGGTGATTGCTTACAAAATCAAAATTCTTGGCTGCAACTCAAGATTGAAAATAATTTAGGAACGAGAGACCTCTGTTTCTTTCTTTTTCTTCATTGCCTTGTGTTTAAGACCTTCAACTATAAACTTTCTGATGATCTCCACTGATAATCTGCATTAAGAGAATATGAGATAATAAAATTAATGTTTTTAATATGTTCTAAATGTTTTCATTATCAGTAACGTGTATAATTCACCAAGTACTTGATAATATTTGTACATAAATAGTATTTTGCAATAAATTTGGGAGCATTCTCAACTCTCAAAAATTTGGTGCCCATAGTTTTGTGGGTTTACATTTTTCTATATTAATTGTCATATGGGTGTAGACTTGAATCTAGAGCTTCCATATCATTAACTGCAGAAATACCAGACAAGATGATATTTTACGAGGAAATAAAAAGCCTAGGGGGAATTATAAAGGAAGGGTCATACGAAGGTAGTATGCTGACCTTAAATATTTCTATTTTTTTTCTCCCGTATGCCAGCTATTTCTTCCACCTGCTACAAATGCTTCAGGATTTCTCCAAGTCCAGGTCAAGTGTCTTTTTTTATCCAAGAAAAAACAGATGTACAGACTGAGAAAAACACATTGTTTGTTTCTTTAACATCTTGGATTCAATTAACTTCTAATAATATTTATGAGGCCTACAATAAACAGAATCTTGTGCTATCTTGAATGGTAAGATATAAGCACATGACTACTCAAATATGATACAGATTGTAATACCTGCAAAATGGAAAAGATTCTTATCAAATAGGGAGTTGTTCCTGTGATAATGGAAAAGGGGGATTTCAGGAAAAGGAATTTATAAAATTTAAATTGGGTAGAATAAAAAAATTTAGGCTTTAATATCTAGTGCTGATTAGAGAAGGCAGTACTGGTTTAATGATGCATTAAACAAACTCTGAATGTATCCTGGTCCTTAGGTATCAAGAAATTGTTTAAACTGGATCAACTAAAAATAGCTAGACTGAAATTAAACAAACAAACAAACAAAAAACTACAGGGTCTTGTAAGGAAGGTCTATAAGTTTAAAATTTTTCCCCAGATTAATTCTGTCGTTAGAATAGAAATCTCCTCAAATTTAACCCAGACTTTAAAATATTGCCCGTTTGAACTGCAAATTATCAAAGCAGTCACTTTTGATAGCAAAATTTAAGGAGAAAATATACACTTTTAATTAAGCTGAGTATTACTATATTCCCCAGACACTTGTTTTTCTCACAAACCATGAATTCCTGCAACAGGGTTTTTGGAGACTTTTTACCTGTGTGTGTTAATTCTTCACTACCGTAAAAAGTATACATATGTGTTGTATTCATGGACCGGATACTTCTTTGTTATTATGAAAGATAAGACTGCACCTTCTCAAATTTTCTTAGCCTGACAGAAATACTTAATTCAATTCAAAGACGTAAATATTACATCATCTTGGAGAAAAGTTTTATTAGCTTATCCAGAATGGGAATGCAATGCAATATATCTCAATTTAGTCTAGCCTTTCTAATAGCATGATGATTCTTTAATGTATGACATATTGAATATTCTAAAATATAAAATTATGTTTTCTTTGTAGGGAACCGTGATTATTTCAGTGAAAACTTATCATTAACGTCCATTTGAGCTTTTAAGCAATTTTGCTAAGTTATTAGCAAAATTAAATCCTAACTCTGACATGCAAATTTGTAAAACATGCTAGAGCATGACACAGATTATAAAAAGTTTTTTTTTCTTTTATCTTTATTATTAGAATTTAAAAGAAATCTGACCAAAGTCCCTGGCAGCTGTGAATCTAGAAGTGGATTCGTTTAGCACAGCCAAGGTATTTCATGTTCTATAACATGACTTTTCATCTTTCACTGCATCTTCAGGCTGGCAAGAGGGAGCTCAGAAAGGCTCTTCTGGTGATATTGGTGGAGCAGTGGTATTTCCATTGAAATCCGAAGCCTGAAGAGGAAGCATCAATATAGATTTCTTTCTTCCTGAATAAAGCAATAGTTATCCTATTACATAACAAAATCTGGTTTTGATAATTTATCGTACCTTTCACACACAAATAAATTAAAAATTGTTTTCTTATTTGGTGCTCTACTTAATTTTTTATAAAAGCAGTTTAAGTTTTGCATCATGAAACATTTAAGTATTTTCAGGAAAGAGCCCACATTTTGAAATCATTTTTGTTTTAAAATATTTAGTATTAATGTATATGCATGCGATTATAATTAGTCATTTTCAGCCATGTCCAGTACCAAAAAGGCCACTCGGAATCCCTAAAAATGCATTTGAATATCATTCCATACTGACCAGCAAACCCTCCTTTTTTGTCTTTATCAGTTAATAATTTTATTTTTAAATTAATCATTAATTACTTTTCTTAATAAAAATGGCGTCATGTTTCTCTAGTTACTGACGTGTATTTTCACCATTAAGAAAATGATTATGTAGAATCGATAGACAGGCTTTTTTTTTAAGCACAGGTTTAGTCATCCTTTAAGCCAATTATACCATAGAGCTACAGTTAAAGAGACTTAGGGGGCTTACACAGCATCCTTCATTATGAATTCTGCATGGTACTCTGAGTAGCTGTCTTCCAGTGTGTTCTGATAAGAAAGGCAAGGAAATTAATAAATAAAGTTCACACATGTCAAGGTTCTTTCCTCATATATTTCTTGAGTACAGCCTTATTTTTTAGTGCTTCACTGTATACCAAATAATTCATTTTAATATGCAATTTAATAAAAATATATTAAAAGCTGTTTTACTTTACCTGTAATTCAGAATAAGAAGAAAACATTCCCTTTGATTTTTACCTCTACCCTTGTAAAACATTATGAAACAGTTTGTATTTTATTATGAGCTTTTATGTCAAAAATGACTTTCAGAGAACTACTAGACATATGTATAAGTAGGAAGTTTCTTCTCATAAAGAAGATAAAAGTGATGAGGCAAAATTTAGGCAAAAAAAAAAAAGGCTTGGGTTTAGAAAAACAAAAACATCTATGCTTAAGTTTATCTTTACCTGAATAATGGACATATATTTTTACAATTTATTGAGTAAGGAATATATGTGTATACAGCAGAAATGAAACATCTCAGCAGTGTCAGTGCTCAAGATAATTGCTTTTTGCTGATTCATGAGTTTATACTCTTTAATGACTACGCTGTTTTACATTCCTACTCACAGTGTACAAGGTCTCTGGTCTCTCCACATCATCACTGCCACTTGTAATTTTCTAACTTTTTTATAATGGTCATCCAAACAGGTGTGAGTTAATAATCTCATTGTGGTTTTTCTTTGTATTTCCCTATGATTAAGATGTTCAGCATTTTTTCATATACCTGGATGGCATTTTTATGTTTCCTTGAAGAAGTGACTTTTCAAGTCCTTTGTCCATTGCTTTAATTGTTTTTTTTTTTTGGATTTTGACTATTGAGTTCTAGGAATTGATTTTATATTTTAGATACTCCTAATCCCTCATCAGACATATAGTTTATAAATATGTTTTTCTCATTCCATTTGTTGTTTTTTCATTCACTGATATTTCCTTTGCTGTGTAGAAAATTTTTAGATTGATGTTTTATTTGATTTTTTTTCCAGCCTGTGTTTTAGTGTCTTTGTAAGGAAGTATTGTTAAGACCAGTGTCATGGGGATGACACCCTGTTTTCTCTTAGTTGTTTTACATGTTCAGATATTACTTTTAAGTTTTGAATTTACTTTCAATTTATTTTTGTGCATGATTAGAAATGAGGATTCATTTTCATTCTTCAGCATATGAATAGCCAGTTTTTTCACCACCGTTTATTGGTGATTGTCTTTTACTTATTGCATATTTTTGCCTCCTTTGAGTTTTTTTAAAGTATTTTATTCTTTTTTAATGCTATTACAAGTTAGATTATTTTTCTAATTTCAATTTTTTTGAGATAGTTCATTTTTAGTGTATAGAAATATAGCTGATTTTTGTATATGGATTTTATATCCTGCAATGTAGCTGAATGTGGTTATCAGTTCTAATATTTTTTAAAATTTTTTGTGACATCTTTAGATGTTTGTGTGTATAACGTCATACCATTGGCAAGTAAAGATAATTTTACCTCTTTCTTTCCTATTTGAATGCCTTTTACTGATTTTTTTTGCCAAATTATTCTAGTTAGTACTTCCAGTACTATGTTGAATAGAAGTTATGAGATTGGGCATCCTTACTTTGTTTGAAATAAGAGAAAAAGCTATCATTTTTCTACATTGAGTGTTCTGTGGCTGTGTGCTTGCCATACATGGCATTTGTTATTTTGAGCTACATACTTTCTATACCTAATCTGTTGAAAGTTTTTATCATAAAAGGATGTTGAATTTTGTCATAGCTTTTCTACACCCATTGAGATAATTACGTCATTGCCATTCTTTATTTTGTTAATGTGCTGTATCTCATTCAAACATCTTTTCACCCACTTTTTTCTTCTTTTGATATTACAAGTGTCATAGAACAATCGATATTGTCCCACAGATTTTGAATGTTGTACACTTTTTTAAATTCCTGCTTTTTTTTCTGTTTTTGTGTCAATACAGTTAGTTTTATTGATGCCTTCATGTTTATGAACTTTCTATTCATCTGTGTTAAGCCAACTAATAATTTTGGAAAAAACATTCTTTATCTCTGTTATAATGTTTCACATTTCTAATATTTCCTTTTAACATTTGCTTAGAATCTTTATAGCTCTGCTAAAATTATCTATCTGATATAGCATATTTTTTATTAGAAACATTAACATATTAGCCATACTTATCTTCAATACTCTGTCACAGGTTTCAACATCTGTACCATATGTGAGTTTGGTTCAGTTGATTGCTTCATGTTTTTGCAGTGTTGATTTTCCTACCTTTATGTATGCTTCATAAACTTTTGTTGAAATCTGAATATCTTCCATCACACAGTAAAGACTGATTCAATTCATTTTTGTGCTTGAAATGGACATTCCTTTCCTTCTGCTGTGATGGGGTTTCAGTTAATCTACACAGTAGTCTAAGTAGGTTTGTGTTTGTGGTTAAAAAGGTTAAACTCACAGCACCATGGACTTCAAATGTCTATAGCAATACTCCACCCTGTTTTCTACTTTTTTCTTTCTTTTTATTATTTTTCTTTTGAGACAGATTCTTGTTCTTATCGCCCACGCTGAAGTGCAGTGTCACAATCTTGGCTCACTGCAACTCTACCTCTTGGGTTTAAGCAATTCTCCTGCTTAAGCCTCCCCAATAGCTAGGACTATAAGTGCCTGTCACCAAACCCAGTTAAATTTTTAGTATTTTTAGTAGAGACAGGGTTTCACTATATTGGCCAGGTTGGTCTCAAACTCTTAACCTCAAGTGATCCACCTGCCTTGGCCTCCCAAAATGCTGGGATAACAGGTGTGAGCTTCCATCCTATTTTTCTTGTGACTTCTTTTATGAACCTGAAAGTTGTGCTGAATACCTCTTCCAATCTCAAATTTAGGACTTTCCAGTGCACTGGAGCACATAATCTGTTTCCAATTTTTTTCTGCTCTCCTAGAGAGGAGGAAGATTCAACACAAGACCATTTTATAGAAATCTAATATTCTATGCTAAAGGAAATTAAGAAATCATATTTATTGTGCCAGATAACGTGTGTTCACATCACCTGAAAAATATAAATAGTTTCTTTCCCACCCAAATCCATCCGAGACAACGCCCTACTAAAAGATTTCTGCCTTTATACCTGTCTCCCAAGTGTTTGTATGCAATTACAGAGTATAAGAGGAATAATTCAATTTCAGATTTGCTTTATTCAAATAGACACAATTTTCCCAGTTTCCAATATACAATCCGGCTTTTGGAAACTTTGGAAATGTGCTACAGTACATATGACTGTTAGAAGGATTGAAATTACTTCCTTTCATAGGCAGCTTACCTTGGATTCATAGGAAGATGTATGTGTGTGTTGTGTGTATATGCGTGTAGTTGTATGTGTGTATATAAAATAAGATATAATCACTAATTTATTAATAATTAAGACTGTAATATCTTAACAGTCTTAGAAATATATAATTGTTTTATATTGAGAAATATCTGCTTATAACATTGGTTGGAAACAAAAATTTTTAACAAACCCAGTGAGATTGTAGCTCTACCCAGTGGCAAATATAAACTATGAGTGAATGAGAATCTGAAAAATAATGATTCACAACGATTTTCTCCACGTAAGAACAATTTTAGGACCAGGGTGCCACTGTTTTGCAAAAGAAAAGGTGAATATGGAAATTATATATTAAGAAACCATGCACTTGCAAAAATATGGTGCATTAAAAATCAATTTAATTTTTCTAATGCAAAGAAGGTATCTTTCACAACATAATGAAGAAGTATGCTTGTCTCTATTTTTCAGACTTTGACTAAACTCTTCTGCTAACAAAATACTGACTTGTTGAATTTTTTAATGTATAAAGAAAATGTTATATCTTTTGTTTTCATTCCAGGTTATGTTGTTGGTTATCAGGGTTTATAAGATTTTAATAAAAAATCACCTTCCCATCAGCAGAGAGAATGGTTTATGAACTGGGATAAATTTAATTGGCATCAGCTGGTCATTGCCACATAAAAATGTAGATTACTTACTTGGAAAGAATTTGTTTACAGTAAAAATGTATAACTACCTGCTAAAACCGTTCCAGCTGATTTAAATTTATTTTCCCTGTATTTGGAAAAAAACTCCACAAATTACATATTAATCGTAAATGCAAAACACAGGCTTCAGAACCTATATTTTAGGTTTATGGTTTACGGCTGTTTTGGAACTGCTGCTTTGATGTTTGATTCTATGTAATTTGTTTTGACAACTCTTTTAATGTTGAAAAACATGCACTTATACTGGCAATTTGAAAGATATTATGAAGTCTTCTTATAAACGAAGAATCTTCCCCCAACAAAGGTAAGTGTGTGTTGTGTGTATATGTTTGTAGGTGTAAGTGTGTATAAAAAAATGAAATATAACCACTAATTTATTGGTAAGAATGTAATATATTAGCAGCCTTAAATAAAAAGAAACTATTATATTTTACTGAGAAAAATTGATTTTTGTAACTTTAGTTGGAAATACAATTTTAACAAACAAGTAATATTATAGTTCTACCCAATGACAAATATAAACTTTGAGTGAAAATATTAATGATTATTTCTAAATTCATTTTTTCTGAAGATTATTTCCAAAGCATGTAAGTATTTTTCAAGAAAATACACTTTATGTTGGTTCTTAATAACCACCGTTTTACATTTGTGATTTAATAAAAAAATAAGGTAAGGAAATATATTTAAGGCACATTTGGAAAACGTCATTGGTATAGAACTTCAATTTTATTTAATGATGGATTAATATTCAATATAGTTTACTTCTGTCTGAATCTTAACTTTAGTAAATTTTAAATATGCATATTATTAATCCTGAAAATGCTGAATATGTGTCTCAAATACATAGTTTCAAAGTTTAATATGAATTGGAGAATAATCAGTTATGGTATAGGATTAAATTTTTCTATTTTTAGGCAAGTTTTAAGAATTTGGCATAACATTAAAATAGTTTGGCAAAATAACTTAATATTTCAACAAATGCCCATTTAACACGAAAGTTCTGGCATATACACAGTGTGCAGACACACATAAGTCAAAGACTTTTCCTTTAGACATGTTTAAAGTAATAGATAACCATTAAGTGTGGCACATACATATTCTGTAATTGTTTTCAGATGGTAGCACTACTGAGGATATTCTATATATTACCTGTGTAGAAACTGAGCAATAATAATATAACCCAAATGGCACTTTAAAAGCTTCGAGAAAAACAAGTCATCATAGGACAAAATGAAAACTCATCCTATTTATTCATGTGTCATAACACACATGGAAAACTTAAACACATGAAATTTGTAGTCCTGGGTAACAAAATTATATTTATCACATTTTGTTAACAATCTATCTTCAAATTTATCAGGTCTTTTGATTTCTAGTGATACTAGCTTAATTCAGGCCTCCGTTACTTCTCCCTCTGAACTTTGTAAAGATTTATATTTTGATTTTGGCCTTGACTCATTGTATTGTCTTAAATACTCTTTTTTCTAGTGTCACTTCTTTTTCTGGAAAAGATAGACATCAGTTATTGCTATTACACTGTTACAATTTGAAAGAACATTTGTAGAGGGATGTTTGTTACACTTCACTGAGAAGTGAGAATGGCAGATTATAGGGAAATAATGTCAGTTTCCCAGAGATTATATAAAAGCTCTATGATTTTGATCATGAAGAAGCAATACGAAGTTTGAACTTTTAATTCTCCAGGAAATAATGATTAGTTTTATCACAGAGATAAAATTTTGCTTAATGCTGTGTTTTCTCGTTTTCTCGCTGCATATTCTGTGATCTAGATGAATATATAGATAACTATTTCTCTCTTTATGGTATCCTTAGAGAAATATCTTTCTCCAAATAACTGTCTCATCACTTTAAATAATAAGCCAATTAGAAAGTTACTTAAAAACGGTAACAATTTAGTTGAGTTTTATTTAGAAGCTACTATATTCCCAAGATCATGAGAAACCTTAACTCAAATTAGCATTTCCAGAGTTATATTTTAAAATTATGGAATCTACTTTAAACATCTCTCTAAACATAAAGTATTATCTCATAATATAATCTTTAGTTGTTTGTAGACTTTGTTCTTCACTTTGAGAGACATCATGACTGTTACTGAATCTTCTCAATGGATTGAAAAAAGATTTATAGGAGAATAATAAAAATGCAATATACTTAATATACTTACATTATTTAATTATGTGCTTTGAGTTGCTGTTAAGCCATAGTGAAGCCATAATACCATAATCAACAATATAAAAATATTCATCCTACCTATAAGTTTCTTCATGTTTCTCTTATCTTTTCAAATCACCACTCTCTCCCATGCTTTATAATTCCTATTCTACACACCAGAGTTAACCTGTTTTCATTAATTTGCATATTTCAGAGATGTGTATTCATGGGCTCGCTCAATGTGCATTATATTTTTATTTGGTTTAATTCACTTAACATAATTATTTTAAATTTAACATATTTTGTAATATGTATTAATGTGCATTTCTTTTTAACATTAAGTAGTATTCTACTCATGGATACATCACAGGTCATGTATATATTCAGGTGTTGATGGACTTTGAGCTGTATTCAGTTTTATACCTCATTAGATTTTGCTTCCTAAATAGAATTTTAGAATATTTACATTTATATTCATGAAAAATATTAGTCTAAAGTATTCTTTTTAATGTAATATTTTTCTCTAGTTTGAGTACTGGGATTGTATAGGCCTGTGATAATAAAGTGGAACATATTCTACACATTTAAATTTCATGAAAGAATTTATGTAGAATTGCTATTATTTACTTTTTAAATATTAGGTAGAATGCAGCATTGAGTCATCTGAAACTAGAGTTTTTATTACAGCAAAATTTTAACTAAAAATCCAACAATTTAAATAGGTAATGGGTTAGTAATGGTATGTTTTCTCAAGGTGTTCATTTAATCAGTGGTGGATAATTCATTGACATCAAGTGTAATTTCCACGTTTATCTATTAAATTATATATAGGAAATGCAGAAATGTAATTTATCTCATTTCTGATTGTACAAGTCTGTTTTTACACTGTTAATAAAGACATAACACAATACCAGGTAATTTATAAAGGAAAGAGGTTTAATTGACTCACAGTTCAGCATGGCTCGGGTGACCTCAGGAAACTTACAATCATGGCAGAAGGGCAAGCAAACACATCCTTCTTCTCATGGCCACAGCAAAGAGAATTGAAAAGTGACCTGAGGGGGTACCTCCCATAACACATAAGAATTATGGGAACTACACCTCCAGATGGGATTTGAGTGGGGATGCAGCCAAACCATATCACTGATATAGATCATTTTTGTCTTCTCACTTTTTTTCTGATCAATATTACCAGAAGTTCATCAACACAGATCATGTTTTTTATTTAAAATATTTCCTTTATGTTTATATTTTCAATTTCATTGACTCTCTCTGATATTTACTATTTGCTGTCTTTTACTCACATTGGCTTTATTTTTTTTCTTTTTTAAACTTTATTTTTATTGATAGATAATAGATGCACATATTTTGGGGGAACATGATAATTAAATACATTCATATAATTTGTGAAGGCCAAGTCTGTTTAATAGGTATGGATATTAAATGTTTGTCTTTAAAGAAAGTTACAGACATTAATAATGTTCTCATCCAGCTATTTTGAAATAAATTTTTTTTAACTATAGTCAATCTACTTACCTATCAAACATTCTTTTATATATTCTGGGCATTCTGTCTTTCTTTTATAAAACATCATAGTTGTACACATTAATCATCCCCCCTCCACCCTAACCATTCCCGACCTCTAGTAACCAATCATTTACTCACTATTTTCATGGGATCTACCTCTCTAGCTCCCACATATGGGTGAGAATACGTTATATATATCTCACTGTGCTTGTTTCTTTTCACTTATATAATAACCTCCAGTTCTACTCATGTTGTGAAAAATAACATAGTTTTGTTCTTGTATATAGATAAATAATATATTGTTGTTTGTTGATGAATTATTTTATCTTTTAGTGGGCACTTAGATTCCATATTTTGGCTATCGTGAATAGCCAAAAATGTTCAATAAATGTGTGCACACAGATATGTCTTTGGTACATTAATTTTCCTTCTATTGGGTGTATTGCCAGTAATAAAATTGATGGATTATATGGCTTTTCTATTTATATTTCTTTCAGGGACCTCCATACCGTTTTCCATTCTTACTGTTCTAATATTCCCACCAATGGTGTAGAGAATTGCCTTTTCCACATCTTACCCAATATCAATTCCCTGTCTTTTTAAAATAAGCCATTTTACCTGAGTGATATGATATCTTATTGTGGTTTTGATGTCCATTTATCTGAATATTAATAATGTAGGATTTTAAGGTTCACTCAGGATGGTGACAGAAATATTAAAGTTATAGAATATAGTCACCAAACCTTTTGGAAGGCCTGAAGGTTTTTATTACTTAACTGAAGTCAGCCTTGTCCCTTTAGTTAAATAATTTGATGAACTCCCCACATTCCTTTATCTCTATTCTAACTAGCTTGTTGACTCATGTAATCTTTGAGCCAGATGTTCCTCTCTGAGGGAGATTGACCAGGGAGATTGTCTTCTAATGGTGTTTTCCCTGGGCATCTGTACTTGAGCTTCAATCTTTCAAAGAACTATTCACTTAACCATGTTAATTATCCACAAGTGTGTTTACTCAAAGCCTTTGTTGTTAAATACATTATGACTAAATGTGAGAAAGGAAAACTAGTGGGGTCAGGTAGCTGCAACTTCACTCTGTGGGAAGCACATGACCCCCTAGTCCAGTTGTTCACTGTACTCTGAGTTTGAGAGTAGCAGAATCAGGGTCCATTGGAAAGCCCCCTGCAGGTGGTGACCCAAGGTTACTAATGTCACAGTGGAACATTTTTTATATATCTGTGGGTCATTTGTATGCCTTCTTTGAAAAATGAGAATTCAATCTTTTGCCCATTTTAAAACAGAATATTTGTTTTTCTATTAATTTCTTAAGCTCCTTATATTCTGGGCATTAATAACTTGTCAGATATAGTTCAAATATTTTCTCCCATTCTGTGTGTTGTCTCTAGACATTTTTTAGCTCTTTAGAAGCTTTTTAATTTAATATACTCAAATTTGTCTATTTTTGTTTGTGTTGCCTATGCTTTTGTGCTCTTACCCATAAAATAATTACCTAGAACAATATGCTGAAGTGTTTCCTCTACATTTTCTTCTAGAAGTTTTATAGTTTTGTATCTTACATTTTGGTCTTTATTGAAAAGACTGTTCTTTACTCATTGTACATTCGTGGCAAATTTGTAAAAAAAAAATAACTGTGTAAATGTATAGATTTATATATAGGTTATTTATTCTGTTTGATTGGTTTATGTATCTGTTTTTAGTTAGTGTGATGCCTCTACCTTTGTTTTTGTTGTTGTTGTTATTTTTTTACCCCACTAAGATTACTTTGGCCATTTTGGAGTCAATTGTGTTTCAAGAAAAGCTGAATATTTTTTTCAATCTCTGTGGAGAATGTCATTGTAATTTCATTGAATCTGAAAAATGTTGTGGGTAGTAATGCCATTTCAACAATATTAAATATTTCAATCCATGAAGAATGGCCTATCTTTCCATTTTTCTGTGTCTTTCTCAATTTCTTTCATCAATATTTTATTTTTTTAATATAGATCTTTAACTTGTTTGATTAAATTGATTCCTATGTGTTTTATAACTATTGCAGCTCTTATAAATTGGATTGCTTTTTAAATTTATTTTTCAGATTATTTTCTCTTGGCATATATAAATGCTCCTGATCCTTATATATTGATTTTGTGTCCTATAACTATATGGCTTTTATCACTTATAACAGATTTTTGGGGATCTTAATTTTTTCTAAGCATAAGATCATGTGATCTGTGAATAAGGCAAATTTGACTTTTCCTTTTCAAATAGGATGGCTTTTATTATTTTATTTATTGAATAAGGTTTCTGCCTTTTCTCTATATTAATTATCTCTTGGACACCAGTAATTCTTAGATTTGGTCTTTTGAGGCAATTTTTTACATATTTTCAGCAAAACTTCATTCTTTGCATTTTTTTTTCTTTTTTCTCCTCTACCTGTGTGTTTTCTAACAGCCTATCTTCCAAATCACTGGTTCTTTCATCTGCTTGATTCTTTCTGCTGTTGATTGCATGTATTTCTTAGTTCCAAGACATCTGATTCATTTTTACAAATTATTTTAATATCTGTAAATTTTCTATGATAAATTTCTGAATTGCTTTTCTATGTTATACAATCAATCACTATTTTTTTTCTCTTTTATTTAATTGCTCTGGCCATGACTTTCATTATTGAGTGGTGAAAGCGGGCATTTCTATTTTTCATTATCACAGGAAAAGATCTCTATTTGATAGGAAAACCTTTAAGTTTTCTAAAAACTTCTATTTTAAATTTTTCATTAGATGATTTACATATAACTTTTATTAAGATTGGACAATGGTTTCTTGCTTTCTCTATTTAGAGACATCATAGTTTCTACTTTTCTCTTGTTTCTTGTACATATATTTGTGTATTTTTGTTGAAGAGTTAGATATTTCAGTATTTTCTGTGTTCAAAGAAAGATATTAGCTGAATTAAATTTTAAGGAGTTTAATTGAGCAGTGTACAATTCACAAATGGGCAGCCACCAGAATCACAGCAGATTCAGAGAGACTCAAGGGATGCCTCATGGTCAGAACAAATTCACAGATAAAAAGAGGGAAGTGATGTATAGATAAAGGAGATGAGGTGCAGAAACAGCCGGATTGGTTACAGGTTGACATTTACCTTATCTGAACACAGTTTGAATACTCAGTAGTTTATGACTGGTTGAAGTATGCCTTCAGGAATTGGCCAAGGCTCAGCTATTGTTATAGGCACATACTCCTAAGTTAGGGATTTGATATTGTCTATTTATTAAGTTTGGTTGCAGTTCATATACAGGGACTGAAATATAGAAGTACAGAGTCCTTTTCAAGACATATTTAGTTTGCTTTAACAATTCCTCCATTTTGGTCATTTTCTCAATTTTGCCAGATTGACCACAATAGTCATTGATGTCACTATCATGATGGTAAATGTGTTTATTTGGCCTGGAAACAGACTGGAAAACAATAGAACTGTGAGTTTTACAAAGATAGGAGCAAACACCGAATAGAAGATACCTCCTTATGCTGGAACATCCTGTTTATAGGAGAAAAATAAAACCTAATCTGTTCTAACCTGGATCTACATTTTTTCTTAAAGTTTTAGTATGATAATGTCACATTTAGCATGAGTGACTCCATTTTTGTTCGGTTCTGTTTGTTGAGGCCTAGTACATGAGCTCATTCAATAAAAATGGCCTTGTATCATTTTGTTTAAAAATTAGGTTCTTAGGTAGGTAAGAGAGACCAAAGCTTGGGCCTGGATATCACACTTGGCTAACATCAATTGGTGTTTCCAGTCTCAGCATGCCATTCTTAGGTTAAGGTGTCCTCATGGTCTCATATTTCCTTCATCTCTTGTCATTCTGGTTGAAGAGAGATCAGTTGACATTCTAGAGATGGCTGCATGAAAATATTTAAAATATTTGAAATAATACCGCATACCAGGAAGACTATTATGGTTATCTGGAGGATAATCCAAGAGTTTGGAGTATGCTCCTTAACCAAGGTCTCCATAAACCTAACTACATAAAATCAAATACATCAAAGAATGAGTTAGATGAAGAATGCACTTGCTTAACTATGTGACCTTTTCATTAATATTCTAAAATTGAATTTTTATAATCTACATTTTATGTATTTCTCTATAGGCCACAAGTACCAGCAGCTGCACAAATACTTTTTCTGTTTAGCCAATTGTAATATTTAGCATAAGTTTTAAAAGAGAATTTAAAGTCTGTTACGTAAGTGTAGACTTTACAGTAGAATCTGCTACAGAGCCTATCATGAGGGATACATTTCTAATTATTGCCTCCTTTATTCAAATCCATGGAAAAGGACTGAACAAATGATGCCCTTCCAGAAGGGTGAAGGTCTTTAGACAATGTTCTCTGTAACCTATGATATGGATTAAGGGGAGCGAATCAATTTTCTGTTTCTGATTATGAGGCAACATATGTACCATTAGAGTTTATCACATACATTGGGACATCAAATTTTATCTTAAAGTGTAAGTTCTTCCATATAAAATGCTGGCTTCAGAATCCTCCACAAATAGGTGTATACTCCGTAAGTGCACACAACAGACCCTCTTTTATTTCTGCTCTTCATAGAGTCAGACACAAAGAAAACATATTCAAAGATAAGGATCTCATGGCAGTAGAAGTCTTGATGAATTCTTAGTAAAAGCTGTTCACATGGAGGATGCCTTCTTTTTGGGAGAGACTTGCTTGGTTAGCTTTACCTTTAGGATTTCAATGTATGTACAGTTCCAAGAGTGTTGAGGTATCCCTCTCAATTATGAGATTATGAACCCAAGGTTCAAGATCCTGAAGTTTTGTTGCAGTGTGCACAGCCAAGACAGTCTTTTTCTAACGTTCTCAGAAGATCCAATATTTGACATCTAGATTGCGAAAGGTTTATCATCTTCAATAAACCATAAAAAGCTTTCTTTACCTGGTGAAAATATACTGTAGCATGATAATCTACTATTATAATGTCAGCCCTCTTGTATGACAGAGCTTTTGTACAACCAGAAAACATGCATTGAAAATGACAATTGAATGAAATCCTTTTGTAAATGTTTAAATGGCCCATTCACTTAGCCAAATGCCCCTGAAGCTTTGATTGTTTTCCTGGGAATATGGATTTAACAAACCAAACATTGATTATAGACTGTTTCCGCAATTTGTAAGTC
This sequence comes from Leontopithecus rosalia, assembly GCA_028533165.1. NCBI lineage: Eukaryota > Metazoa > Chordata > Mammalia > Primates > Cebidae > Leontopithecus > Leontopithecus rosalia. Next base: position 8,976,813 of record CM052665.1, on the reverse strand, counting down.
ACTAAACCAATATGTACTTAATGTTGATCACTTTATCTTTTCCATGGTAAGTCATGGAATGCAGAATCTTTAATAAGAAAAGCTTTACGAACTCAGGAAAAACAAGGTGGCTGAACTGGTTCTCCATGAGTCCATACTTAACATTGGACTTAGGCCTTCTTGAATACCAGTTGTTTCTCCAATATAGGTGCATGACACTGATAATTTATGGGTTATCATAGGTAATTTGATATAGACTATTGAGTTTGTTCAAATTGTATATCTAAACAATTTCAGTATCAGCTGATTTAATATGAAAATCTGGCAAAATATTTTCTTGATATTTAATTAATTTTTGTTCTATTTTGAATAGCAGTTTTATAAACCGGTCTTTTCATTAAAGTTCCAGTTCAAAGAATATGACTTTAAATGTATTAGAAACCTGTTTTCAAGACTGATTTTTAAAGTCTCTTCCATTCTTTCCTGAATCTCCTAAAAGACACCATATTCTAGGATTCTGCATGCTTGTGAAGTTTTCAGAAACTGCATCAGCATTAAGCAATGAACTATGAAAATGATATTAAATAGGAGAGAGATTCAAGATGGCTGATTACTAGCAGCTCAGGACTGCAGCTCCCAGTGGAAGCACAGAGAACAAGAGGACACCACACTTTCAGATGAATTTTTGTTGCTCATGGACCAGAAAATTCCCAGTGGAGGAGCCCCACAGGTCACCAGAGTGACTCTTTTGGCCAGCACAGCAGTTCTTGATGCAGAGTAAATGGGCCTGGGTCTCCTTTGCATCGTAGTTTGGAGCTCCGGGAAGGCAGAGTCGCATATTCAGCTGATTGAAAAAGGGAATCAAGAAGGAAGCCAGACCGGAGATTCCCAGGCGGAAAAAACACCATGAATCTTAATGCCGCTGTTTTAGCCAGCACAGTGGGTTGCTCAGATTCTGGCCTGAGCATCAACAACTTGGACGTCCACTCGGAGACCTAATTTGAAAGTCAGTAATTACAAGGATGACAGGTGGATACATTTACAATGATGGGAAGAAACCAGGGTAAAAAGGTTGAGAATACCCAAAATCAGAATGCCTCTTCCTCTACAGGGGATCACAGTTTCTCATCAACAAGGAAACAAGGCCTGACGGAGACTGAGTGTGTTCCATTAACAGATTTAGGCTTCAGAAGGTGGATAATAAAAAATTTCTGTGAGTTAAAAGAACATGTGCTAGCCCAATGTAAAGAAACTAAGAACCTTTAAAAAGGTTTGACAAAATCCTAATGAGAATAGACAATTTAGAGAGGAATATAAGTGAATTAATGGAACTGAAGAATATAATACAAGAACTCCAAGAAATATGCACAGGTTTTAACAGTCAAATTGATCAAGCAGAAGAAAGGATATCAGAGGTTGAAGACCAACTTGATGAAATGAAATGAGAAGACAAGATTAGAGAAGAAAAAGTAAAAAGGAATGAGCAAAGTCTCCAAGAAATATGGGACTATGTGAAAAGACCTAATTTACGTTTGATAGGTGTACCTGAATGCCATGAAGAGAATGAATCCAAGCTGGAAAATATTCTTCAGGATATTATCCAGGAAAACTTTCCTAACCTAGTAAGACAGGACAATACTCAACTCCAGGTAATACAGAGAACACCACAAAGATATTCCTCAAGTAGAGCAACCCCAAGACACATAATCATTAGATTTACCAGAGTTGAAATAAAGGAGAAAATTCTAAGGGCAGCTAGAGAGAAAAGTCAGGTTACCCATAAAGGGAAGCCTACCAGACTCACAGCAGATCTCTCAGCAGAAACCCTACAGACTAGAAGAGAATGGGGGTCAATATTCAATATCCTCCAAGAAAACAGTCTTCAACCCAGAATATCATGTCCAGCCAAATTAAGCTTCATAAATGAAGGAAAAAAAATTTCACAAAGAAGCAAGCACTCAGAGATTTCATCAACACCAGGACTGCTTTACAAGAGCTTCTGAAAGAAGCACTATACACAGAACGGAACAACCAATATCAGTCATCCCAAAAACTAACCAAAAGGTAAAGAGTATCTGCATAATGAAAAATCTTTATCAACTAATGTGCTAAATAGCCAGCTAGAATTAAACGACAATGTTAAACTCACAAATAACAATATTAATCTTAAATTAAAGTGGGTTAAATGCCCCAATCAAAGACACAGACAGGCAAATTGAATAAAAATCAAAACCCATCGGTGTGCTGTATCCAGATCCATTTGATAAGCAAGAACATACAAAGACTCAAAACAACAGGTTGGTGGAAGACTTACCAATCAAATGGAGAACAAAAAAAAAGAAAAAAACAAAAAACAAAAATGGAGTTGTAACTTTCATCTCTGACAAAATAGACTTTAATAGTAACAAAGATTAAAAGAAACAAAGAAGCACAATTATCGGCATAAAAGATGTTTTCAAGACATTACATAACGGTAAAAAGATCAATGCAACAACAGGAGTCAATAATCATAAATATATATGCATCCAATATAGGAACACCCAGTTACATAAAACAAGTTCTTAATGACTTATAAAGAGACTTGTAACCCCACATAATAATATCGGGAGACTTTGACATCACATTGTTAATATTTGATGGATCAATGAGATAGAAAATTAACAGGGACATCTATGATTTGAACTCAGACCTGGAACAAGTAAACTCAGTGAATATTTATAGAATTCTTTACCCCAGGTCCACAGAATATATATTTTTCTCAGTATCACATTACACCTAGTTTGAAAGTGACCACATAAGTGAAAGTAAATCACTCTTCAGCGTTTGCATAGCATTTCACAGACTTAAATGAAATATTGGTTGGCTGTTTGTTTGTTATTTTCTTCCCTTATTTCTTCCTGTCTCCGCTGTTAAGCACAATTATTGGCATAAAAGAGATTTTTAATACCTATTTTTAGATTGCATTCCAGCCTGCACAATAGAGCAAGACTCCTGTTCTCTCTCCCCGTTTCTCTTTCTTTCTTTAAAAAAAAAAAAAAAATCGAGTGTAGGCTTCAAAAGCCCAGCTGGGCCTCAAACTTCAGGCCTGCCTCAGATGCCTTTCCACACTCAACTTCAACACATTTTCCTCTCTCATTTTTTTTTCTCCTTTCTTTCTGTCTCTCTCCTTTTTCTTTACAACAACAACAACAACAAAAAGGAAATGACATTAAATAGTCATATTTAAAGACATAATTAACAAGAAAATTTGGTTATTTCTGTGGTCTCTAATAACATAATAACCATAATTATGATGGATGGAATATATCCAGACATAATTAGAATGTTAGGTATTCCATACAATTTTGAAACATATTAATATAATTTACTAAAATACAACCTGTAAATGATTAAACATTTTTTTTTATTTTGACAAGGCCTCCCATGTAACTAAACAGTCAAAGAATCCTGTTTACCTCTTTTGAGTGCTTCAGGGGCCTTCTGTATCATCTCAAGGTTGAAAGTCAGAAAAGAAAATTTTGAAACTGAAATTTATTTGGGGAAGCCTATCAAATATGTTAAAGGTTTAAAATACTTGATATTATGCCCAACCAGTCTGACTGTGAGGTGAGATTCTTATAAACCTTTGCTAACCTTTCACAATTGTTGTGGAAGAGCAGATAAGTGCTTTAAGAAAACCCTGTTGTGCTTTTTATTTCAATGTTTAATTTACAAATAAGAAATAATACTCTTTTATACTTAATCTAGACATTCACACACAGAATTTCTTTTGCCAGATTAATTTCTAAAAAACTTCCACAACTTGCTCAAATCTTTATCTTATCTAATTTAAAAATCATTTAACCCTTTAGGCAAATATCTACATTTCTATGCCTTCTTATAATCTTTTATCAAAATCACATTTTACTCTCTTCACCCATCTTACATATAAAACTTTTTTGTGCTTTCAATTACCTGTATAATCCCACTTCTGATACAATCTGTTTAAAGAAAACTTCAGCCAAATTAAATTTAAAGGAGTTCAACTGAACAATGAATGATTCAAGAATCGTGCAGTCCCCAGAATCGCAGCAGATTCAGAGAGACCCCAGGGATGCCCCATGATCAGAATAGATCTACTGACAAAGAAGAAAAAAAAAGGAAATGACGTACATAAATTGAAGGTAAAGTACAGAAACAGATGAATTGGTTAAAGGTTGGCATTTACCATGCTCGAACACAGTTTGAACACTCACCGTTGTATAACTGCTTGTGGTATTGCTTGGCTATTAGGTTAGGTTGCAGTTCATCTATAAGGACTCAAATATAGAAGTACAGAGTCCTTCTTAGGTCTTATCTTGTCTCCTTTAACATCTGTCTTTTTCAATTTATTTATAAATTAGATGTATTTTCTTAGAGACTATTTGAAATTTACCTTATGATTTTCCATCTTTCTTTTTTTATCAGATCATTCGCTCCTTTTCATCACTAGATGACACAATAAGCCCCAGTGTGCCTAGGTTCTAGGAAACAATCAGAGTGCCACTTGTCCTGAGTGGAAGATGTACCAAAGGGATTATCTTGGTAGTACGAGAAGGCTGTCTAGGGGTTCATGTCCAGGAAACCTGTTAAACTTCCTTTAGCATGATGCTATGGAACTGCCACTTCAATTTGACGTCTCCTTTGGCTAAATCACAGAGCGGAGTTTTCAGATCTGGGGCTAGTGGTGTCCCCTGCCTCCTTTGTTTCTGGCTGTCCTTGCGTGTATTCCTTTCATCAGATAGTCCTAATGTTTCCATGGGTTTAGGTAGAGATAGGTGTCCTGCGAGGCAACCCAAGATGGTGGAGAAACTATTTGTCCAACTTAATATTACCCTTTTAAGTCTAGAAACCATGAGTCAGGGAAAAACTTTCTGTGCAGTTGGTGATGTGTAAATTTGGAAGAGAGGCATCATGGATACGGTAGTTCAATTCTATTAGCACCTGTTATGTTTGTCTACTTTCCTGTGCCATAGGAATTTTCTTCTCATATTTGAGTATTTAACTTCTAGAATATTGCTGGTGAAAATGTTAGCATTGTACATTGGATTGTGGTTTTCAGTGGGAAGGAGTGAAAACAGTCTGCCCATATATTATGATTTTAGAACAAGAAGTCCTCTTTGTTACATATTTGTTTTCAATATGGTGAGCAAGTATGTATTTATGAGTAACAGTGTGAGTTTTGACACATAGATGCCTTGAATAATAAATCAAGCGAACACAGAAGTTCTATATTATGTATTCTTCCCCTAATTACTACTGTGATGGAATCAATAAAAGTTTACAAAATTGAATTTTTATTCAGTTCACAATACTTTCTCGTTGCTTTTGAAATTTTCTTTTTGACCACTGGGTTATTTTGCACTGTGAATTTAGATTTCAAATATTTCTGTAGTTTGTGGAGATATTTCTGTTATTTACTTCAAGTTTAATGTCATCCTTGTGAGAAAACACTTTGGATAATTTGTTATTTTAAATGTATCAAGACTTATTTTATAGTTTTCAATGTGATCCATCCATATAATTATACTGTGCACACTTGAAAATAATTTGAACTCCTTGATTTTGGACAGGATCTTCTGCAATTACCAATTAGTTCAAATTGTTAAAATCTTTGATAGGCTTACTGATTTTCTTTTAATTTATATAAATTTAAAGGCTATTAGTACAGTTTTGTCATAAGGATATATTGCATATTGGTAAAGACTGGATTGTAAGCATCACCTAAACAGTGTATATTGTACCTGTTAAGTAACTTCTCATCTCTCACTTTCCTTTTAGACTCCTACCCCTGCAAGTTTCCACCCTCTATGTCCACTTTACACTTTATTTTGCAATTCTATGAGTCTCTGTTCCTTTTCATTTTAAGCTCTGTCATTTTTGTATAAAAGTTAATAATTTTATATGTCTGTTGAAGAAATTGACTACTTTATCAATCATAAAATGATCTTATTTATCCCTAGTAATTTCCTTAATTCTAAAATCTACTTACAATGGTATTAAAATAATCACTCCAGATTTCTTTTTAAAGTATGATTTAAAAATAAATTTTATTGTGTATAAAGTATACTGATACTGTGATATTCAAATAGTGAAATAATTACTATAGTGAAGCAAATTACCGTATGCAACATTGCACATTGTTCTACACATGTTCGTTAACTGTGTGGCAAGAGTGACTATAATCTATTCATTTAGTCAAAATCCCAAATATATGACATTATTATTAACTATAGTCTTCATGTTGTACCTTAGATCTTTAGACTTCTTTATTCTACATATCTGTTGTTTTGTATTCTTTGACACACATTTTCCATTTCTTGCCACTCCTCTATCATGCCCATTGTGACTGCTGTTTTATGTTCTATCTCTTTATAATTTACTTTTTTAAAAAGTGTAATATTTTGTTTCCTGTGTGTAGCTGATGTCATTTAGCATAATGTCCTACTGGTTTATTCATGGCATGTCAAACAACAGAATCTCCTCTTTTTATAAGGATAGTGTGATGGTTAATGTTAGGTGTCGATTTGATTGGATTGAAGGATGCCTAGATAACTGGTAAATTATTGTTTCTGAGTGTGTCTGTGAGGGTGTTGTCAGAAGAGATTAGCATTTGAGTTTGTGGACTTGCAGAGGTAGACCCACCCTCATTGTGGTGGGTACAATCCAGTCAACTGCCAGGACTATAACAAAGCAGATGAAAGAAGGTAGGTTAAGCTGGCTTGCTGAGTTTTCTCATTTTCTTCTTTTCCCCCTGCTGGATGCTACCTTCCATTCGTCCTGCATCAGACTCCACGTTCTTCACCCTTAGGAGTCTTGGACTTATACCAGTGGTTTGCCAGGGGGTCTCAGACCTTCTCAAAGGCTGCACTGTCGACTTCCCTACTTTTGAGTCTTTTGGTTTCAGACTGAGCCACTTTTGGCTTCTTTCTTCCTCAGCTTGCATACAGACTGTCATCATGGGACTTTGCCTTGTGATTGTGTGAGCCAATTATTTCTAATTAACACTCTTTCATATACAGATATATCCTATTAGTTCTGTCCCTCTGGAGTACCCTGACTAATAAAGATGGATTACATATATATATATATATATATATATATATATATATATATATATATAACATATATTGACTAATACAGATGGATTATTTATAAATTTGTATGATTAATAAAATACTTTTTAAGATTCTAATTTTATTTATTGTTTACTTAGTCATAAGTTTCATTACTTGAGTGCTTCGTATAATGTTTACTGTATATGATTCACTGTTTTAAATATATCATCACAAGAAATACATGAACATGCTTGATATTATTTGTAAGTCAAACACTATATTCTAAATTACTATTATAGTATAATTTTGACATATACAAATTGTTCTTTTCTTGTCTCATACATGTGTGTGTTGTGTGTTTATGCATATTTCAGTTTCACAGTTTCTTCATTCAACTATCAGAAGAAATTTAGGTTGTTTTATGTTTTGGCTCTTTTAGATAAGGCTGTCAAGAACATGGGAGTACAGAATTATTTACAAGGCAATAATTTTATTTCCTTTGGATATGTATTCAGAAGGATTGCTGGATTTCATGGTATTTCTATGTTTAATTTTTAAAAGACCTTCCCTTCCATACTGTCTTGATAATGGCTGCACCAACCTACACTCCCACCAGCAGTGTCCAAGGCTTCCCTTTTCTCCAACACTTTTGCCAACACTTTTTAATTTCTTTCTTTCTATCTCTCTTTTTTTTTCTTTTTTTGATAATGGCTATTTAAGGGGAGTGAGGTGGCTTCTCATGGTAGTTTTGATTTTCATTTCACTGGTGATATTGTGCATCTTTTCATATATACCTGGCAATTTTTAGGTCCTCTTCGGAAATAAAACTAATTATGTGCCTTTGCTCATTTTCTGCTTTGGAGCTATATACGTTTTTATAAATTTTGGATATAAACTCCTTATTATATATATGGTTTATAATTTTTTCTTCTAATCTACTGATCATCTTTTCATTTAGTTGATTGTCTCCTGTGCATTTTGTATATTTGTTTTTGTAGACTGACATAGCCCCACTTGCTTCTTTTTGTATATGTAGCCTCAGTTTTGATACAATATTTAAAACATTGTCAAAGCCAGTGTCAAACACGTTTCTTCTGTTTTTTTTCTAAGCTTTTTATGTTTTCACATCTTAGGGTTATATATTGGATTCATTTTTGAGTAGGGTATAAGATAAAAGTCTAATTTTATTTTTTAATGTGGATATTCATTTTTCTCCATACAATTCATTGAAGATCCCATGATTTTTCCATTATGTCTTCATGATGCCTTTGTGGAAAATGTGTTGACCATATATACATTTGAATTTATTTCTATGCTTTCTTTTCTGTTCCACTGTGTCCCAATTCCTTTCTATTTGTTTTATCATAACGTATGTTTATTCATTCTTGTACTTTTTATCTTTATACATAAACTTCTCATTTTTGGTGGTATATAATTTAGTCTTGCTATTTAATTTTTTGGAAAATATATGCTTTTTAATTCAGAAATTAATGCTATTTATAGTAATGTGAGTTTTGTAAAGTTATATATAAATCTATCATCATATTTCGTTAGCCAATGTCTTGTGATTTTTAAACCCTCTTCTACTTTTATGGATTAATTGAATATATTTTAATGTTTTAATTTTATCTTGAACACTTAGACATAACTTTCGTTGCTTGTGAGCTACAACATCTACACTAGAGATCTTATTGTTTCATACATTTGCTGCACAATAAATGCATAAACAAGCATAATGTTACTTGTAATTCAAATAATATTGTCTTTTAAATGACTATTAAGGCATAACTTTTCAATATAATAATTGTTTGTTGTTATTATTGGCCAAATGTATTCAGAAACATCATCACCTCTTCAGAAAAAGCTAATTTTCTAAGCAATTCAGTGTTCTGTAATGGTAGTTCAGTTTTTTATCTCTTTCAGATAAAATACATTAAGTCACTATAAAACTTTACTACTTCTAAGCAGCAAAATGCCATGTGATAGGGCAAGTCAGAATTTTATCTTCTGTTTTCTAGAAACATTTCTGTACTTGATGATGGTTAAGTACATGAGATCAAATGAAATTCATCACTAACACATCTTCTTCTATTATAATTATAGATAATATATTGAAATATCTCTGTAAAGTCCTTTCTGATGAATAATACATTGAATAATCAAGGCTTACATTTGAATGAGATTTGCAAATGTGCTTAACTAAAATATTATTTACTCCCCATACATAGTAATGCGTCTTCGTCAATCTCACTTCAGGTTGTAAAGAATTAAGTGTTTTCTCAACTATTTTGAAAATATTTTTTTCTGTAGTCGTTCACAGATTATTTATAGAGGTTGATTTTTAATTTATATTTAACTTTGGATTAACTCTTTAAATATACAACAACTGACAAGTTTCAGAAATATTTGACAATTTATCAAAAACCAAAGCAAACAACTTGAAATTTGTTACCTTAATTTTAGCAGATTATTGATATTACTTCCAGTATTCTAAAAACTTCCTGCAGTGGCTCTCATTGTAAGGCTCATAGTCTTTAAAGATATTTGTTTTATCTGACACATTTTATTGACTTTTCTAAAGTACCATTATTTGGTTAACTAAGCATCAGTCAATGACTTTTCCTGGCTTGGCTAACAACTCAGAGACACAGAATTCTATTTTGGTTATACATTCTTTTTAATTTTTTGACGAAATTCTTAGATATTTCATTTTTACTTTTATAATATTTCAACTGTTTTTAATTTGTTAATTGGGAAAACAGTAAAGGATGCTTAGTCTGGTAATATCAACTTGATTCTTTTAGTGCAGATATAGTGATATTGCATAATGAACACAAAGTTTGTGATAGAATTCAATAATAAAACAATACACACTCTTCTTTGCTATAAGAGTGTGACAATCATAGTCCATTTCTCTATCATTCTTTTTATGACATGATGATTATAATTTAGTAATATTTTAGTCAACTTATGTTTCTATAAAGGAATGCCTGAGGTTGAGTAATTTACAAAGTAAAGAGGTTTATTTGGCTTACAGATGTGCAGCCTCTACAAGAACATGGCATCAGCACCTATTTCTCATGAGGCCTTCTCAAAGTTGCTCATGGCTGAAAGTGAAGAGGGAGAAAGCATGTCATATGACAAGAGAGGAAACGAGGGGGACAAGAGGTTCCAGACACTTTATAACAATAGGATTTCATAAGAACTCATTTAATCCTATAAGAATGGCACCAAGCAATTTATGAAGGATTTGCCTTCTATGACCAAAACATCTCCTATTAGGCCCATCTTCCAACAGAGAGGAGTGTATTTCATCACATTACATTTCAAGATGAGATTTGGAAGGAACAAATAGCTAAACAATATTAAGTAACAAACAAAAAAATAATGGTATGGTGATATGCATAGCACAAAAAATATCACTGAATTATAACTACATTACTGATACATGTAATGTACTGAGCAGCAATACAAAGTAATAGAAGTACCACATATGCTCTCTGTCATAGGATTTCACTCTGCTGTTGTAATACAAATGTGTATTAATGAACATGGCTGTGTTATTCAATACATGAATTAATGAACATGGCTGTGTTCTTAGGAAGCTTTTTATGAACATTGGAAATTGTAGTTTGTATAATTTTCACATATAACACAATATTATTATTTTAAGTTATTTTTAGCCATTTGAGATATCTACAAACTGTATTTGCTCATGAGCTATGGAACAATAGAAGATGGAAGAGTTTTAACCACCAGGCATTAGTTTGCCCAGCTCTAATTGTACTTAAAATAGGTTCTTGTAAATAACACATAGTCGGGTCATCTCTCTATTTTTCAACTTGGCAAATTCTATTTTAATTAATTTTTTAATACTAAGTGTATTCAATGCAATTATTTAAATATTTGAAGGAAGATCTAAATTTTGTTGTTTTCTATGTTTTCTTCCTTTTTATTTTTATTGTTGTTACTTGATCACTTTTTCTGCTTCATTTTGAGCAAATTGTTTTCCAAAATTCATTTTATCTCAGTAATTGTTTTATTATTTATAGCAACTTTAACACATATCAGTTTCCCTAGAACTTGCAATATACAAATTTGATTAATCACAGTATATTTTGAAATAGGCATATATTAATATGCATGTAGTAGAATGACTTTCAAGTAATATGCAATTCTTCTTTAACATTGTTTGCACTAGTTTGTCATATATTTTCTTTTAATAAATTATATAAACTTGAAAAACATTGCAACTGTATTTTTCTTTAGTGATATAATAATATACTCTTTTTTATTGTACTTTAGGTTCTGGGGTACATGTGCAGATCATGCAGGATTGTTGTATATGTACATACATGGCAAGGTGGGGTATATCTCTAAATCTGCATATAATCATATATAGCCAGAGATAAAATTATGTCTTTTATATTTATCTTCTTTTTAACCACTTATGGAGACCTTTATTTCCTTGAGTAGATTCATGTGTCTGATTGGTATCAATTTTCTTCTGTCAAAAGAGTTTCCTCTAATATTTCTTACATTTTCCATCACTGTGTTGTAATTTTTCTTTTGCTGACACATTTTATGTACATTTTAAACTCATTTTTAATACATTCATACAGTTATTTTAAATTTTTCTTCTCATCGTTTAAATATCTAGGATGTTGTCTGCATTTATATCAGTTGATTATTTTGGCTTTTTGGTAGAGACCCCATAGAACCCTTACTTCTCTTTTAAAATTGCATATGAGTTTCTCAAGAAATGATATACACGTATTTATGGGATTGTGTGCCATCCTGCAGTGCCCACTTTTGGTGTATATTGCCATTGTTATGTAATCAGTCCATGGGGCTGCATTTATAGAAAGCAAACTAACCCATTCGATTTTCAAAGATCAAGGAGTAAAATAAAGAGAAAGGGATACAATTAGAATAAGACATCTGACTAGAGAGAAACATTAGGAAGAAAAAGATAGTTGTCACTACTAAAGCACCAAAAGATAGGGTGAAATATGAGAACTTCAATGTATCTTTAAAGCCTGGACTACTATTTTTTCACAGCACTGAACATTTTTCTAAAGAAATATATTTAAATGTGGCTTTTTAACTTTCGAATACAAAGCATATTGTTTTTCCTGAATCAAACTCACTTTGCTTTGCAATACCATAATAAAAAGAACAACCTAGACTTCAGATTTCAGTCTTAAAACAAAGTAAATAAATAAATCTTATTTCTGTAAATGTTCTAATATTACATCTGATGTAGAATATAATACAGTTAATAATCAGAACCCTATTTATTAAAACTATAAACTGTACCTTACAAATTTATGCTTTATAATAATTGTGATTTTTAAACATATTCACACAGAATAGTCAGATTATCCATCTGCATTTCCAATTTATTCCAGGAAGGATAAGACTGCCAGGATTGTTCAGTGGGAATGATTATAACTGAGTTCATGAGCAGTGATAGCACTACATTTGGTATGAAATCATTATAGTGGGTTCTCCTTCATAAAAATGTCTGGCTGCCAATGTATATAGCTAAAAATAAAACTGTGGGGTCAAGCTTTCTAGAAGTAAATCACACACAAAGCACTGTTTTTATGAATTACAGAATAGAATGAGTTGACGGGATCATCATTTGAAATGACTACTTCCTACAGGTACCAAAAAGTATGTCATCAGCTGGAAAGAATCATAATTGCCAGTTTCTAATAAAATAATTTGAATAAATAAGGAGTTCACGAAGTTTATAACTTTAAGTAGGAAAAAAATAATGCATATTATTAAAACATAGACTATCTCTTAAAATATTTTTAGAAAGAACTTCACTATTGCTCTACCATGATTCAGAATTTCTGTTTTATATCTGGAAATGCAGGTAATGAAAAAACAACAAAATCTGTCTTAAGTTAAACTATAGCTGTGTTTAATTTTGACTATCTCTTCGAATAAGCTTCAGTGCCCGGAAATTAGTTGATTATGTAATTTTATTTATGATAAAGGCTCACAGCATGAAAACTAAGCCTCCAGATGTGTTAACCAGGATAGTACCTCAGAGAGTTTAGGTTTTGTTTCAGTTTTGTGGTTTTATAAACAATTTGCTGATCTTTCTCCAAGAATTTTTGGTGAACTAGCATGATTGTCTCTAAAAATACTGTTGAAATATACAGCTGATTTATATCTTATGAAACATTTGGTTTAAACTCTGCCCATTAGGAAAGAAAATGTATTATTTTTAAAAGCTCACTAACCACAGTATAAGCAAGAACACATAAAGCTATTAAAATATATGTTTTGTTCAGTTCACTTGTAAGTAGGAAAAACTTTTAAACTGCTTTTGGTATGCTAGTGAAGAGATTCACATTAAATTACCTGATTTTTATTCATGTGTGTCTAGTTAGAAACAGGACTTAAATTAATTGTCCAGGATTTTCTATTGGATCTAAATGAACATTTCTTTACAAATTGCTACCCAAAGAATCAAAAACACTATTATAGTACCATAATTACAATTCACTGGATTATACCATATACAGAAGACTGTATTTTTACTGTAAAAAATACTTGCTGGTAGAGTCTACTACTGGCCTTAGTCTTACTGTCTTTTTAAACTTTAAGTTCAAGATTCGAAAAGTTTTATAATTTTTTAATCATTTTAAAAATATATGTGTGTTAACTTTAAAGTTAATCTTGTATTTTAGATTATTCAAATGTAACATAAACATAAATTTTAGGAAAATATATCCAGAATATTAACAAGTCAATATAATTAAAATAATTTCCTGAGCATTCTAAAACTATATGACTGTAAGTCAGATTAGCTGAAGGTGATGAGTTAATTTGCCTGGCTAGAAATTTTGGTCAGTTACTTTTGTCAAAATAAAGATATAACAATTGTTACATAATATAATTTCTAATGATTTAATTAAATATAAAATGATATTTAATGTGTGTGGTCATAGGAAAAATTATCTTTATAAATTAATGATTAGCCACTTTTATTGTTTTTAATATGTGCAAATAAGGTTGAATCTGTAAGAAAACAACCTCATTATTAATCAAAGTTTAAAGAAAAAGACTTGATATAAGAATTAAGATTTTGTATATACCATTGAAATTTTAGTTTTTTTTTTTTTTCAAATCTTAGTGTTAAGAAGCTAATCATGCATCACATCTTGGAAGTAAGTTTTTGTTTCTAACAGGTAATGCTGTGTGGCAGCAGAACCACTATAATGGGAAGGGCAGTGTAAATAACTGCTCAGAAGAGCAATGATCTTTCCAACTATACTTAGAATAATAATGAAAATATGACTACTTAAGGTAGTCTTTTGCTACATCTCTAGGGAGATCATTTTACTTCTGGAAAAAAAGACTATCCTTTCATGTGAATTATCCTAAAATACAGGTAGGTTGATTAATTAATTGGGAAAAATAAGAAATTAACACTGGCTGGCAATATAAAAATTAAACAATTTATTTGACATGCTCACGGCTAGCATTTACTGTGAAGCACATTAAAGGTAGAGAGTAGGAATATTTAAATCTCCCACTCTTAAAAAAACAAGTTTATTAGTCACACAGAGCCTTTTACCTTGTATTTCAGTAAAATTTAATGAAGAATAAATAGAGACAAGAAAACTACATTGGTCTTTGTAAAGTCACATGCCAATACAGTTATTGTCTAATTTCTACACATATATACTTTTTATTCTTAAAATTTAGTGATGCATTATTTTGCAGAACTTAAGGCATTTTACTTGAAGTATAGATACAGCACAGCATAAGATAATTAAAATAAATCCATGTTTCTGAAAAATCAGGTTGATAATCGTGCCTGTGGATTTGTGAGTAGAAGAATCTGCATGGATAGATTGGTGTGATTCAAGCAAATTGTATCTTGAATGCATGTAGACATATATGTAAAACCCAAGGACCTGAGACAGAATCTACTGGGTTCATAAGCCAATAAGGGTAGCAATAGCATATGAAAATGTAAAATAACATAATATTGTAACTGGAGGGACCTGATACATCTAGTCCCACCTCTTAATATTTTTTGTGTTAGTCATAGAATGGTCAACAAATATTCACTAGCTCACCCATATATTTTAACATTTATGTGCCTACTTGGAGGCAATAATGTGTTAAGTTTTAACAAGGGTCTATACACAGAAATAATGTTTTATCACTTACTAGCCAAAGTAAAGGACTCTAGCACATACCGTTCCAGTTGTATCTTGTAATATGTGGTTCTAGTTGTTCCAGATGCTACAGGTATAAGAAGGTGAAGCATATGTCAGCCTAATGCTCTGTGAGTCTGTGTCAAGCCCAGCCTCCATCCAAGTGGTATGAATAAGTAATGGATAATCAGGAAATTAATTCCCATTGTGTTAAGCCACTGCAATTTGAAATTTTGTTTTTACTGAAATGCAAACTTATCCTATACTTACCAAAATCTAAATGAAGAAATAGTGGCAATGATAAGAAAATTATAATTTTGTTTGTTCAATTGGTAAATCTTCAGGTAATTAATCAGAAAAAGTGATGATTTTTAAGAACAACTTCATTATAATTTTCTCCACCTGAAATAATAATTTATTGTGATTTTAAGCAAGCAAAGTTTATAAATTAAACACATATCTTTGCTATCCCTAGATGATGCACCATAACAGTCTAGATTTTCATTTTGGAGTATCTTTAGTGTAGTACAACTGACTCTACTATGTTCTCCTCTAAAGTGAATTACATTTTCTGTCATTTTTATTAAAATGCTGCTCCATTCTAATTTTTTGAGGATAAAAATGAAAAAGTAAATACTCAGGCTATAACTTCTGTAGGAGAGAGATATTTATGTTATGAATAAATATAAAGGCATGAACTGTCTTCTGTTTATTACTTCACAAATATAAAACACACTCTCTTTAGGAAAGATGATAATATTTAAGATACTCATAGAAATAACACTAGTGTCAAATTATTTCATAAGTATTTGCTATGGTTTTCTACTATGTCCAGAATAAATGGCTTTTGAAAATAATAGTTGAAGTGAACCTAAGGCATTTAATCATTCTGAAAACCTATTTACTGTGTACATATCACATAGCAATAGAGATGATTTCCATTATAGAACAAACCAAAACACAATTAAAACAAATGGTTTTCTTAGGAGATGGAAATACTTGCTATCCCTTTATTTCTAGAGACTTCTTCCCACGTAGGGGGTGAATTTTGCAGGGGTAGTGAGTGAGAAAAATTACTGAGATCCCTGTAGCCAGAAATTCAGGCAATCTCATATCCTTGAAAAGACAGTGAAAATGAATTCCGTGATAAAACCTATTCCTGGGGATTGGAGGTGACAATTGTGGACTACACAACAAACGGTTGCTGCTTTCTCTGGGGCTTCAGGGTGGGAGCTAGTCTGTATGCCTTAAATGAGAGTTAACCTGCATGTTTACATTCTGCAATACGAAGTGATACTTAGATAAAAAGATCTTAAAGTAAAGAATGGATAAAAGTTATATGTAAATTGGATATCATAGCACAATATTATTCTCTTATTTGATTTGTGTAACTAAGAAATTATGTATTCAGTAATAATGAAGGAATGATCAATAAAGATGTCCTCTGCTTTGTCTAAGATTTCCCTATACATAGATACAAATTGAATAGGCAATTCTGATCACATGCTGAATTTCATAAATACAGCAAAGCAATGTATATCCTGTTACACTCCTAAGTATTTTGAAGGTTAGTTGCATTGAAGGTATAGTGGGAATTCATTTTAGAATATCCCTTAATAATTTCAAGATGTGACAAAAGCAAAATCAGCAGGTAATTTGTATACTAATTTTTTTGTAGGATTCTAGTTGTACCTTATGATTAGCAAAATTCAAAATATTCACAAGGATTTCTTTATGTCTCAAACAGTCTCAGGTTTGGATGAAATTAAATTTTAATTAAAATTAAAGATAAGGTCTGATAGTTTGCAAAATTGTGAATGTTCTCTTTTTCAGCTTACTTGAAAATTAATCAAAATTTAGATATGTTTCTCTTTTAAACCTTCTGTCTCCAGTGTTTCTTTTTATGTAAGGAACACTTCTTATGTATTTTGCCAAATATGCATTGGTATTTTAAAAATGACTTTATATTGAAATCACAATTGTGGTATTCCTTCACAAAGTGTATTATTAGAAAGCAACAGGAAGAAACATAATACAGTAACCACAACACTGTGTTTTGTAGTATTGGAACAGTAGCTCCTAATTTTTATACAGTTTGTGTAGCTGTTGAAAACTACTCAGCTTCCTATTTTGAAATATCCACAATTAATTTTCATAATTCATCTGTACATGAAATCATTATGCCCAATGAGTTTGGCTAATCGATATTGGAAAAAACATTTAATAAATTCAGGTCTCACATGACTTGGCCACTACTTGCCTTCATATTAGGAAACCAACCAATTCTCTCTTCATTCTCATCTCTAGTCCAAGGGGAAATTTCGCCATGGGGAAGCAGATTTGCAAAGGCAGAATATTATTCCAGTGTGTTTAGATCAAAATATTTCTCCATTAACTAAATTCAATGTGCTACTCTCTCACTTTATTCTTAATGTCTACTAAATATTTTTTAATTTTATTCTATAATATTTATCTTTTTATATTTGTCATGTCTTTTCAAGACTCTCACCACTTCTTTCTAATTACAATTTTGATCACCTAATGCCGTCTGTCTCACAATCCTCCACGTCTTTAACAAAACAAAATAAAAACATTCTAAAAAGTAAGTTTGACTTAAAACAATATTTACAAAAGAAACCTATCATCAGAGTGAACAGGCCACCTACAGAATGGTAGAAAAATTTTGCAAGGTATCCATCTCAAAAAGGTCTAACATCCAGAATCTACAAGGAAGTTAAATAAATTTACAAGAAAATAGCAACCCTATCAAAAAAAATGAGTGAAGGATACGAACTGACAATTCTCAAAAGAAGACATTTATTCAGCCAACAACCATATGAAAAAAAAAAGACTCATCATCACTGGTAATTAGAAAAATGAAGTCAAAACGACAATGTGATACCATCTCACTGCAGTTAGAATGGCGATCATTAAAATGTCAGGAAACAACATGCTGAAGAGCATGTGGAGAAATAGGAACACTCTTACACTGTTGGTGGGAGTGTAAATTCTTTAACAAGAAATACCATTTGACCCAGCAATCCCATTACTGGGTATACACTGGAAGGATTAGAAATTATTCTACTATAAAGACACATGCACATGTATATTATTGCAGCACTATTCACAATAGCAACAACTTGGAACAACCTAAATGTTCATCAATGATACACTGTATAAAGAAAATGTGGCACATATACATCATAGAATGCTATGCAGCCATAAAAAAGGATGATTTCATGTCCTTTGTAGAGACATGGATGAAGCTGGAAACCATTATTCTCACCAAACTAACACAGGAACAGAAAAACAAACACTGCATGCTCTCACTCATAAGTGGAAGTTGAACAATGAGAACAGGTGGACAGGAAGGATAATCTCACAGGGAGGGTAATCTCACACACCAGGGCCTGTTGTGGGATGGGGTATAGGGGAGGGTTAGCATTAGGAGAAATACCTAATGTAGATTACTGGTTGATGGGTGCAGCAAACCACCATGGCACATGTGTAACAATGTAACAAACCTGCATGTTCTGCACATGTAACCCCAAACTTAAAGTCTAACAAAAGTAAATAAATAAATAAGTAAATTTGACTTCAAAAATGTTAAAAACTTTACACTGTTTTTCTTTAGTTCAAATAATAAAACTGGCTTCTTCTTCTCATTATATACAAAAATCAACTCAAGATAGATTAAATACTTATATTTAAGACATGAAAATATGAGCACTATAAGAAAACTAGGGAAAATTCTTCTGGACATTGGTCTAAGCAATGAATTCATCACTAAGAACTCAAAACCACAGTCAACAAAAACAAACATAGAAAAATTAAATTAATTAAACTAAAAAGCTTCTTCACAACAAAAGAAATAACAGAGTTAACAGATCACCTGCAAAATGGGAGAAAATACTTACAAATTATGCATTTGAAGAAGGAATAGTGTCTTTGTACAGAACTCAACAGCAGCAACACAATAAAACAACCCCACTAAAAAGTGGACAAATGACATAAATGGATATTTTTTTATATAAATGGTCAATTGGCATATAAAAATGATTCAGATCATTAATCATTAGATAAATGCAAATTCAAACCAAAGTGAGATACCATCTTACACTAGTCAGAAAAGCCATTATTAAAAAGTCAGAAAAACAACAGATGGCAAAATGCAGAGAATAGGGATGAGTTACTGGTGGAATTCAAGTTAGGACAACATTTATGAAAAACAATATGGAGATTTCTCAAAGAACTAAAGATAGAATTCAATCAAGCATCCAACTACTGGTTATCGACCCAAAAGAAAACACATAACCATCTCAAAATCATGCTGGCATTTGTATGTTTATCACAGCACTATTCACAGTAGCAAAGATATGGCATCAGCCTAAATGTTCACCAATGGATAACTTGACTTTTAAAATGTGGTAAATATACACAATGCAATACTATTTAGTCATAAAAATAAAATCATGTCTTTATTTTACAGAGAAGAATGGGGTTGACTATCTTCTGGATTTAGGCAGGTAACAGAATAATAAGATTTTTTGCAACTAACTTGTTTCATAAATTTCATAGATGTGTGACATAAGTTGGGTTGGTATAGGTAGGGTAATGTTATGATTATGGTTGCTAAGTTCAGAGGTCTTATATGATTTTGATACCGGAGGCCTTTATCTTAAGTGAAACAACTCAGGACAGAAAGATGCCTGATGTTCGCATTGATAAGTCCTAGCTAAATAATGTATACACATAAGCGTAGAGTGTGGAATTATAGACAATGAAGACTCAAAGGTTGAAGAGGTGGATGATGTAAATGATGAGAAATTACTTAATATGTATAATGTATGTTATTCAGGTGATGGATAACATAAAATCTCTGCTTCACCACTATATTATGCATGTGACAAAATTATATATGTACCCCACACATTTACACAAATAAAAATAAAATCTAATATATATCTCCATATTAAATTTGTTATTAACATAATTTTTAAATATTTAGCATTGGCGTACACGGACCCTGGAGAAATATTCCTTGCCTTTACCCTTAGCTTTACTACATGTAAGTTCTCTCCTCAGTTTTTCCTACGTAGGATATTGTGCTAACATATAGGGCATCTATGCTTAGGAGCCATAATCACATTACCCTACCCACACCAACCTAACTGCCATTACACATCTATGAAATCTACTAGAAAAGTTAGTTGAAGGAAATCTGATTATACTGTAAGATTATCCACCTCAGCAAGACCACATAACTATCTATAATTTTGTTCTTAAAATATAAGCTATTAATGTATTATGTGATACCGAACACAAAAATCCTGTGGAAAATTATGTTATTGAATAAAACGTGCTGTAAGATCTGTCATTTAAAAAGTCTCACCCTTACCCTGAGGCTTCCTTCTCAACCCTCCATAATCTGTCATATTATTCTCCCAGATGAAGTTTTAAATAAATGGAGAAGTAGACCTGCAAAACCAGCCACACTCTCAGACAGTGGCTTGAAAATTGGGAAAAGTCTTTCTTATCAAAAAGGTTATGTGCAAGTAAACAGGAGATTGAAATAGAATAAAAAATAACTAACAGGGAGGCTATAAAGTAGGAGTAAATAGTTAAAAAAATAGAGTGTGTGAGTATGAGAGAGAAACAGTATAGTATGAGGCAGGAACAGAAACTTACAGCATCACTAGATAAACTCTGCTTCTAAATGAAGAATTCAAAATTAATTGCTCCCTTTCCGAGGTGTCAAAGGTATATTCATTTATTCTGCTATTAGAACATGCATTCCCTCACTTACTACACACCTTGAGATCTCATTCTTGTCTTCTCTCATTGCATTGACTTTGAACATGTATTTATTTATTCCTGTGGTTTTAAGTCAGTTATTCAATCTTCTCTATAGTCCAATACACAGACTTGTGGTGCACATTGTGGACATCTCTGTTTATACATATGCATGTGCCAAGTAATCCTGCACGTGGTGCATTTTCATCTGCCAGTTACCTTCTTCTTTTTGATGGGTATGATCACATCCTGCAAGTTTCCTGGCTGGACACTGATTTTGCTTTCTTTCACATACTAACTCTCTTCCTCTAAGACCCTCCTATGCTGAGGCTATATTCCAATCTATCTAACAATGCCTAGAATGCTTCTTTTGCACCTTGTCATTATACATTGTCATCTGTGAACAAAATCACTACATGTTTCTGAATTTTACAATGCCCTTCTGGGAAATGTTTCCTTTAGCTTCACCCTCTGTTATATTCAAATAAGCCTCCATGGTCATAAGATGGCAAATCTCTGCTGTCCTCTTATCTGCTGTAGGCTCTTCCAGTGCCTTTCTCTGACTACACAAAGTCCTCATGCCAACCTTATTTTTAAAATGAATTATTTCCAGAAGAAATATTCTACTTCCTCAGATAGATTTTGTTATATCAGTAGCAAACACAGCTCAGGCTCAAATCAGGATTACTAATGTTCTATAAACTAAGCATATGGCAGCTTCCTTCTATATGAGGTACCACAAATTTAATGATTACAATTATCCTTACATTATATTCTAAAATGGTAAAGGATTGTCTTATAAGATCTAGAGTATTTTCTGGTAATTAATGCTAATTTGCATTCAAATTATATGTGTGTGTGCACGTGTACACACACACACACACATATAGATAACATTAAAAGCATCTAATTTGAATGAATCTCTACTATGATAGAAAATTTTATTTTATTTATTTATTTTTTTAATTTTCATTGCATTTTAGGTTTGGGGGTACATGTGCAGAACATGCAAGATAGTTTGCAAAGTATTTGCAAAGTTTTGTTACCTAAACTATATTAAAAATAGAAATTTAATTGCAATTTGTATCATATACAGTGTTAATTGTTACATTCTGGGCATTCTGAGTTTCTCAGATATGAATTAATTATCTTCTCATTTGTGCTGTTTTTATTCTGTTTTTCTAAAACAGAATATATCTGTGGGGGGATACTTGACAAAAAGACTGCAATTCAATCTAACAAATGAGGTCATGATATTAATGAAATATTTTATGCAGTAGCTGGCAGTTTCAGCATATATTTCTAGTTCATACAAGGTAACTCATCCAAACAATAGATAGAGCCATCCCAAATATTTCACATCCAAATAACAATCCAAATAAATCTGTCATAGAAAATCATGCTGCTGACATACTGATGAAGTCCAGTCCTCTTTTAAATTTAGGCATTTATAAAAATACGACACGTTGGGACACAACAAAAGCAATAACAGTGTGTTTATACATTTTGAAAAGCAAAAACATTTTTGGTTCATCAGTTTTCCTTATTTCCTTTGCTTAAGGAATACTCTACTTACTACTTTCATATTTTTTTCTGAGAGTTGAATTTATAAATATATCTGCTTCACTTTTTCTTTTTATGTGGTTGTGTCTATTTAAAAAGACAGAGATATAGTCTTCGATAAAAAATAAGGGAAGTTTTGGGTTTTTTGTTATATTTTTGACTTTATTTTACTATTATCTAACACATTTTTCCCTAAGTAAGTTTACATATTATAACGTATGTGAATTATATAATGGTGAAAATATTAGAGGGTAACAGTCAACAACAAAAAAAGTACTAATTAGAGGCACACAGATTGTTAATGAATCTTCACTTCCAGGACCTTATGCTTCCAGGATTTTATATCTCATTACTTTTTGCTCTTGGATAGCTTATCATGTTCCAGCTGAGAGTTTATATTTAGAACTTGGATTATTAAAGAAAATCATTATTAATTGAATTTCCACATGTCCTCCTTACCAAATAATTCTTCTAATCTAATTTCACAACATGCACATCGTACAAAAAATTTAAGAGTAAAGTTCCTGAGACACTACTATGCCCTCTTTCACATATATCTGTCCCAAATCTCTGCCCAAAATAGTGAATCTGTATGTCATCCTTCTTGCATGTGAGCCTACCCAATGAACAGATCTAAGAAACTCACTTTCTGGTGAACCAAAAATGATGCTCCACTATAAATAGAGAAAAATTCAATTTTTGAGATAATTGTTATTATACTATTGGCATAGTATGTTAATGTCTATTTATCAAAGTGCTTTTATGAAAACACATTTGTTACACATTAATAACTGTTTTTTTAAACACATGGATAACTTTTATGAATTTTAGTAGCTACCAATAAATGAAATATCTTATATTTATCTGTCAGGTGTCTTCATTTGAATACGTAGTATGGGAGATATTTGAAGTCTAACATTAGCAAAATAATGATTTTGGATATCATGACTTGATTAGCAAAATTTTCATTGTAACTATTCTTATTCATATTGATTTTTGGTCTCTCCTTTTTTTCATTTCTCATACACTTTTAAGTAATCTTTCAAAAATGAGAAAGCATTGATGTCTCTCTTGACCAGATAACTTCAGAATTCCTCATAGATTCTCAAAAGCACCGGCAAAAGAGCTCTAGGAAAGAGAAGCAGCATGTGTTAACCGTGTCATTCCACCTACTTCCTTACTCTCATGAGGCCTTTTACTTGCTTTTCATTAGGCTACCCTGATTTCTTTTGGATGCTAGTGCATGGTGCAGTGCTTATTTTCATTAGAGTGATTCACATATTTCTATATAAATAAGAAGTAATACTGGATCAAAAAAAAATCCCCACTTGTAATACATAGCATCAGCACACATATATATTTAATAAAGTTTTAAATGGGACTCTTTTCCTAAAATCTGAGTCATATATAAACTTGTATAGTGATGCATTTGAGAAGTTATTATAGCCTAAGGTGAAGTGATTATTCTTTACTTATTGTATGAAGTGAAGTTGTTTCTAATTCAAAGGAAAGTCACTTTGATCAAAATAGGTTTACTGATTTTATATATATTAGAGCCAACTAGATTTTTTCTTTTCTTTTCTTTTCTTTTTTTTTCAGTTCCAAAGCACAGGAGACCAGGTATTTAAAGAATTGATATTCTAAATGTCATTTCATTATTTTTTAAAGATAAGAATATTGGACTATATTAAGTAATATATCACACTTACTTAAATATTAACCTATGTGAATTATTTACGTCTACTAGTGAATGTCTTTACATAGCTAAAATGTAGAAATTAGAAATATTGGCAATAAAACTCTGAGAAATTAGAACTTAAAAGCATTATTAGATGAGGAAGCTCTACTCAGAGTTCATGATCATTACCTACATTTTCCAGGGAAGTTGTAAGCTCTATAAAATGTGATTTTTTTAAAAAAAGCTATCTCAAATAAGCTTTTTTTTCAAATATAAAGAAATACTCATTTGTATAAACGTACTGGTTTTCCTGCATGTCAAATACAAGCATGAATGTAAATGTATAGGGAATTCCTTCATTTCTGATCCTGACAACCCTTACACTGTATTTGAAAATTGCTGTGATGTGTGAATTTGTACAAAACCTCATGCCTTTGTGAAAACCTTCCCATCGGTCAAGTTATCCCTCCAACCACTCAACCCAGCATCACTCACCTAGCAATGGAAGTTGTATTGTAAATATGAAGCCTGTGCTAAGGCTTACATAAATTCAAGGAGATTTCAGTAAGTCAAGAGGAATTCCTTCTTCAAAACTGAAGCTTGGACTTGGATTTTATTTGCATTTGGTCAAACGCCCATTTGAAGGAGCGATGATAAACATATAGAAGGATACTACCCAGTCTACTGACCATGAGTATAGACCGTGCAGTGAGACGTAGTTCATATACTAACTCTGCCATGAGCTGTCTGTTTGGCTTTAAGGCACTTAGCATTTCTGAATCTAAGTTTTGTTATGTGCAACAGGAAGGTGACAATTATGATATTTATCTCATTGTGTTCTGGTAAGGAATAAACTAGTTCACAACTGTCAGGGACATGTTTCAAATACCATAGTTAGTACTCTTTATGAGTTAGCAATGTTAATTACATATTTAACTAAAAAATATGTGTTCTTACTTTTAATTTTCTTTACCATTCTATTTAAATGTGACATTGATGTTATAGACTGAATCCATTTGTTAATTAATTCATACGATCATAACTACTTCTTTGGAAAAAGAAATGGTTTGAGTACAGGATGAAGAACTCTTAAACGTTAGTAGAAATTGTTATACTCCTTACTGTCTTCGATCAGATATTCTTAAAGGAGACTATGTTCAAATAAACAAAAAAATTACAATCCAAATTCCAAGTGACTCATGTGGATCCATCACCTCTACTAAACCAGAGACACTAACTCAATTTTTATTCATAACAGATATAAAAGAAAGACTAGTTTAGATTGTATCTGTGATTATCCATACAGTCTACCTGAAACCAAATTAAGTTTGCTAACATTTTGCCATTTAGTACATTAATTAATTTTTGTCTGGGTTAAAGCTCATTGTAATCTGTATCTGTTTTAAATAGATTCTAATTTAGCAAAATTTAAAATCAAAGTGATATTCTATTTATTTTTATCTTATTTCATTAATGAAGAATTTACAATGCTCAGCCTTAATATTATTTCCAGGGCACCTCATTAAAAGATATTATAAAAAAAATAACAAAAAACAAAAAACTAGCATTTATTTCATTTATTTTTTTCTCACTCATTTTTAGCCCTTCAGAATAGTTGTAATCCTTTGGAACATTTTTGCATTGACAATTCTTTTGTAGGTCATTTAACCTTTAAGAGAATTGTATCTCATAATTATAGGTAGAATTAACATAAATTCAAAATATTTGAACATTAATTTTTAAGGCAGATATACTATGATTCTGTGTTTATGCATCTATTATTTTATAGAAATATTTCTTTGCCTATTTTTACTAGCAATTTGTTACACATTTTCAGGGAAAGAAAGTCAAATCCTAAAGTAGAAAATTTCACATTTGATTTTTAAAAATTATATAATGTTCTGTCCATAGTTTTTCAAACTTTTTCTCTACCTATTTTAAAATAACATGGAGCTGAAAGTCTGAGAGCCCACGCTTGAAAGTCATTTTTATTTTATATCTCTTACTGAATATTGTTATTGGTCCTGGTGTTTCTCTTTTTCTGCTATGTTTGTAAAAACTGTTTGGATGAAATAGTTACGCAGTGTACTACTGTTGTTATTTCCTTTCTACATACTACAGTTTGTTGTTTGCAGTTTCATTTCTCTTTACTTATGTATTTTAATTTTGAACCATTTAATTTTTAGCTTAATTTAAAAAAATAGCGGGGAGTGGAGAGGGATAACATGGGGAGAAATGCAGGATATAGTCAAAGGGGGAATAGAGGCAGCAAACCACCTGGTTATGCACACACCTGTGCAACAACCCTGCATGACCTGCGGATGTACACCAGAACCTAAGGTAAAATAATAAAATAAAATAAAATAAAAATATTATTTTATTAAGTAATTTGTTTCTTTCATCCTTAGCCTATGCCCCTTCTCACTTTCATGTCATATGTGTTTTGTTTTAAAGATAGAATTTTGTAAGATACTTTCAAATACATGTCAATAAAATATAAACTAAAAATAAATTTTGGAAATTTAATTTATATGTTATATGTCATAGTTGGATGAGTCTTTAATATTTTTGGTATTCATTCTATTTCTTTCATAAATATAATTTACCTTAATTGTTTTAGTGCCCTGTATTGCAAATACAAAATAATTGCCATAAAGTAATTACGAAAAAAATGTATGAAGTTTGGCTAAATAACACTCAATTCATTTTGCGTGAAATATTCAATGAATCAACAGATGTAATCAGCAATTATTATAGGAACAGCGACTCAAGGGTAATTCTTGATTTGAAAATTATCTTAATTTTAACATTTTATTTTAGCTCTGGAAATACATCAATTAGGCACAGCAGTGTGAAGCAAAAGTTAAAAACAGGAAATTTATTTCTGAGTTTATTTGCTTTTGCTTAAAGTCACCACTCACCTTAAAGTGATATCTTAAAATAAAAAATTTAAAGATCTAAAATTATTTTTTTCACATTTATAAAAGGAAAATATTATAAATTAAATGTACTTTTGTCAGTTTTTCAAGAATTAATTTTCAAACAGTAACAGAAGCACAAATGTTTCATTTTTTTTATATCCTAATTCAGCAGAATAAAAAATGCATTAGAAAAATTAGCAGTTAAATATATTAGGTAGTGGCAAAAATTCAAAAGCTGAAAAATAGTAAAATTGAGATATAAAAGAATGTAATTTTAAACACACCAAAGAATTTTGCTTATAACACTAAGACATTTCATTTTGTGTTGTAACACTTTTTGAAACGTTTTAAATAATAGAGTCGAATCTCAGCAAACTGACACAAGAAGAGAAAACCAAACATGGCATGTTCTCACTCATAAGTGGGTGTTGAACAATGAGAACACACGGACACAAGGAGCAGAACATCACACACTGAGGCCTGTAGGGGGTTCCAGGGTTAGCGGGGATAGGGGAGGGTCAGAGTTAGGAGAAATATCTAACACAGATGACGAGATCATGGATGCAACAAACCACCATGGCACATGTATACCTATGAAGCAAACCGGCAGGTTCTGTACAAGGACCCCAGAACTTAAAGTATAATAATAATAACAACAAGAACCAAGTAGACTTGATTAGCAAATTTTATCATAAAGCAGAATTTGTGGAGTCCAAAGATGCACAAATATCTGGAAAACCTTAGTCTTATTATTAAGTTAAATTATTATTAATAGTTAAGATAAATGAACATGCACATAGCATGGACTATTTTGCAGTCATTAAAATACTTTCCTGAAAGATTTTGAAAATAATATTGAATATTAATGGTATAATTTTTGTTGTAAGATAGTGAAGTAAAATGAATAAAAAATTTTTAAAAAAAAGATTTTGTTTTCACATGTATATATTTTCTGGAATCATTTGGCCTGAATAAATGGATTTTGGATTGATTATGCCCTCTTTAGGTAAATGTTAGATTTAAAACAATTATGATTCTTGTTTGCATATGCTACACTTTTCAGACAATATGAGTCTTGTCATATACTTCTGGAAGTATTTCTAGTGTGGTTTCTCATCAGCAGCTGCGGTGTCAAGTGGGGCACTATTATTATAGCTACTTTCCCAGTTCTCCTACCTAACACTAACACCTTGAAGTGTTTTGGAGTGTTATTATAGACTTTTCTTTTTAGTAATTTATGTTTCACTTTAGTCACATAAAATAACTCTACGGTTTATTTATGATGTCTGATTACTTGAGAAAAAAACAGAGCAAAACATTTATAGCAATAGTAATTTCTAGATATACTGAAATGCTTTTAACAAGAAGAAATAAATAGGTCATATACATTCGACTCAACTTCTCTGTTTTACTTGTTAAGACTATTACTCTAATATAAAACATGACAGAAACAACTCTTTAAACTGCTTTCAGCTACATTTAGTTTTACAAAATATGAGCATGATAAAGTTCGGCAGTAACTTAGATTTATATCTAACATACAATATCAATATGTACTTTAATACATAAAGTTGAGAGGGAATATAGAGAAAGTTAAGTGGGTTTGTATTGCCTTTTTGCTCTACCTTATTGCATGATTATTGTGCCTTTTCACTTATGAAAAAGTAGTTATTTTATTACCTCTGATTCACTAAAAGTATTGAAAAAGAATTACAGTACAGTTCATAATCATTTTGGTAATATTATGTCAAAATTTGATGTAGCAGTTCTTGTAATGAAAGCTAAATAAATTAGGTGAATTAATAAATTTACTCAATGTCTTAAATAGCTGCAAAATTGCTTTCCTATAATATATTTAACCAAATCTTTTAAATATTTGATTTGCTTTCAAGATTTGGCTATTACAATGAAAAACAGTGGCTAACATATTTGTACATATGTATGTCCTTACACATTTTAAGATCAAAGGCCTTGAAGTGGCATTGATGAGTCAAATTATACACAGATTTAACATCATCTTGTTTACTGTAAAATTGCCTTCTACATATCACACCAAATTACATTCCCACAGTAGATTATTTCTACATCAGCATTGGACTCTGGAATATTTTTTCTTACTCTAATAAGGAAAATAAAATTATATTTATCTTTATTTTTGAAGATTACTAATTCAAAAGTTATTTAAATATTCATAAGCATTTAAAAAATTAACATGATAGCTATTTATACTGACACTACGTTCACAACCCATATTTTTCTCACTGATTTCAGAAAACAATTTAATTCTCATTCTCTTTCACTCTCTTTCTCTGACTCTCTCCCCTCGTCTCTCCTCTCTTTATCCCATCCCATCTTACCTCTGTCTGAGTGCCCTTTCTTGCTTGACTAAGTTTTTTATATGGTCTGTTTTTTTTTACTACTGGAATACTTTTGATTACTAGAGACTATTGCTCATATTCTTTGTCTTTCTTTCATGAAAATTTTATGAATATGTTCATAATTCTCTTTATTTCAATGACTGTTCTGTCATTTTGAAAAATTTCTAAACTAAACTAATTACACAGAGAGACTTTTGGAGTTTACTGTATAACTAGAAAATATCTATAATTATTCATATAAGGGAGAATTATAAAGTACATATTATTTAGGACAAGGTTCGCCTCTTTCTTTTATGCAGTTGCTAAAATTTTATTAACTTTTTTACTAAACTCAAATAAATGTCATAGTTTTCTGGATAACCATTTTAGTAATAATATTAAATATTTTCATGCTTAAACTTGAGCATGTATAATATTAAATATGTATAATATTAAACTGAATAATAAACAAATAATGCATACATATATTATATTAAACTGAATAATAAACAGTTTGGCCAAACTAGACAAAATAGGTATTTTTGTTATCTCAGTTTATTAAATCACAAAGCTGAGATTCAAAGGGGTTAACTCTATATTCATATTACATAGTCGATAAGTGGCAGAGTTGTATCTTGAACCCAATTTTCTAGTAATCCAGTATCTGAGCACTTGCCACAAATGACTCTGCATATTTAACTTGTAAATAGTCATTTTGGGCCAGGCGCGGTGGCTCACGCCTGTAATCCTAGCACTTTGGGAGGCTGAGGCGGGTGGATCATAAGGTCAAGCCATCGAGACCATCCTGGTCAACATGGTGAAACCCTGTCTCTACTAAAAATACAAAAATTAGCTGGGCATGGTGGCGCGTGCCTGTAATCCCAGCTACTCAGGAGGCTAAGGAAGGAGAATTGCCTGAACCCAGGAGGCGGAGGTTGTGGTGAGCCGAGATTGCGCCATTGCACTCCAGCCTGGGTAACGAGCGAAACTCCGTCTTAAAAAAAAAATAGTAATTTTACTCAACTATATCTTGTTAATGTTATATGTATAGCTACACACACACCCTCATATATGTGTGTGTGTGTGTGTGTGTGTGTGTGTGTGTGCGCGCGTGTATATATATAATTAAACACTCGTGATCGGGCGTGGTGGTTCACGCCTGTAATCCCAGCACTTTGGAAGGCCGAGACAGGTGGATTGCTTGAGGTCAGGAGTTCAAGACCAGCCTGGCCAACATGGTGAAACCCCATCTCTAAAAGTTTATTGAAGACAACATAGGAAGAAATCTTCATGACTTTGGCTTAAACAAAAATTCTTTTTATATTGAGAAAAAAAAAATGATAAATTAATTGTTTTAAAATTAAGGTCTTTTCTTTCTGAATGACACTCTTCAGAGACTACAAAGTCAAGCCTTGACTCTTCTGAGTAGTTTTTAATTTTACATATTTAAGGAAGTACTTGCCATAGTTGTGTGGTGCTATAATAAAATAGCTATGACTGGTAATTTATAAGGAACAGAAATTTTGGGCTTACAGTTCTGGAGGTTGAGAAGGCTAAGATCAAGTTACCAGCAAGTTAGTGCCATGTTTCTCTGCTTTCAAGATGGTTCCTTGCATGCAGCATGCTCAGAATGGGACAGGAATGTTGGATCCTTAGATGGCAGGAAGGTAGAGTGGTTAAGAAAGCGAGACTGGGCCTGGCACAGTGGCTCACAGCTGGAATCCCAGCACTTTGGGAAGCCAAGGCGGGTGGATCACGGGGTCAGGAGTTCAAGTCCAGCCTAACCAACAAGGTGAAACCCTGTCTCTACTAAAAATACAAAAAATAGCTGGGTGTGGTGGAGCAGAACTGTAGTCCCAGCTACTCAGGAGGCTGAGGCAGGAGAATAGCTTTTACATGGGAGTTGGAGGTTGCAGTGAGCCAAGATGACATCATGGCACTCCAGCCTGGGCTGCAGAGGGAGACTCTGTCAAAGAGAGAGAGAGAGAGAGAGAGAGAGAGAGGCAGCGAGAGAGAGAGAGAGACAGAGAGAGAGACAGTGAGAGAGAGAGAGAGTGAGAGAGAGAGAGAGAGTGAGAGAGAGAGAAAAAAACAAGAAAAAGGGAAGAAAGAAAGAAAGAAAGAAAGAAAGAAAGAAAGAAAGAAAGAAAGAAAGAAAGAAAGAAAGAAAGAAAGAAAAGAAAGAAAGAAAGAAAGAAAGACTGAACTCACCCTGTTATAACAAGGCCAGTACCACTCATGATGGGGGACCTCTAAAGGCCTAATCATATCTTAAAAATTCCAATTCTTAGTACTGTTACAATGACAAATTTCCATGAGTTTTTTTGTTTGTTTGTTTGTTTTTTGGGTTTTTTTTAGACGGAGTCTTGGTCTGTCACTCAGGCTGGAGTGCAGTTGTTTGATCTTCTGCCTCAGTCTTCTGAGTAACTGAGCTTACAGGTGTGCTCCATAACACCCAGCTAATTTTTGTACTTTTAATAAAGATGGGATTTCACCCTGTTGGCCTTGAACTCCTGACCTCAGGTGATCCTCGTGCCTTGATCAACCAAAGTGCTGGGATAACAGGGGTGAGCGGCCACTTCCAGCCCCATATGAGTTTTAGAATAGGCAAACACTCAAATCACATCAACGTTTGTATTCAGAATGCATAATCTCAAGAATAAACAACAAATAACCACATTTTAGAAATGGGTAAAAATTGAATATAGTTGATTAAAATATATATATATATATATATATATATATACTTTATATTTAAATGTATGTATGTGCCTTATATATAAATATATGTTTATATGCATATATATATATATATATATATATATATATATATGTGACTAATAAGCATAACACAATAGGCATGTTAGGAGTACCAGAATTAAAACAACAATCAGATACTATTCCATACATCTTAGAATAGCTATAATTTAAAAAGTGGTAATAATTAAAGTGACAATACCAAGTGCTGACAAGGGTTTAGAGAATTAATACTCTCATAATTAGTTGAAAGCAATGCAAAATGACAGTCACTTTAAAAACGAATTTGGTAATTTTCAATAAAGTTAAACATACACTTTTACTACCTGAGTGAACCAAGTATCCTACTTGATTTAGTTTGGATTTTTGTCCCCCACCAAATCGCCTGTTGAAATGTGACCCCCAATGTTGAAAATGGGACCTAGTAAGAGGTATCTGGGTCATGGCTGTTTATCCTTCATGAGTGTCTTGGTGCACTCCCCATGGTAATTATTTCTTGGTATGTTTGCTCAAACATGAGCTGGTTAACAGTGCATGGCACCCCTCCTTTCTCTCTCTCTCTCTCTCTCTCTCTCTCTCACCAAGTGACTCATAGGCTCCCCTTGTCTTCTGCCATCAGTAAAAGATTTCTGTGGCCCTCACTGGAAGCAGATGACAGCACTATGCTTCTTATACAATCTGCAGTTACGTGAGTCTTACAAACATCCTTTCTTCATAAATTAGCCAGCCTCAAGTATTCCTTTGTAGCAATTCAGAATGGACCAACACATTACTCTTAGTCATTTATCAAAGTGAACTAAAAACTTATCTTTACATAAAAACCTGCTTCTACATGTGTATGGCAGTTTTAGTCTTTCATTGCCAAAAATCTGAAGCAATTATAATGTCCCTCAACTGAGAAATGGATAAAAAGAGGAAATAAATCCATCTAGTAGAAACTAAACAAAACACACAGCAGATACACATACCAATATGGATGTCTCCAAAAGATATCATATTAGGTGAAATAAGGCAGACCTAAAAGATTACATATTGGATGATTTTACATACATATTTTTCTAAAAATTGCAAAAATGTAGTAAAAAAATCAATCCGGTAGTGGGGAGAGGGTTTGAGTACAACAGAACAGAGAAATCTTTCCCAGGACTGGAACTATTCTGTATCTTGATTGCGGTCTGATTACATGACTGCATGGATTTAGCAAAACTTGCAGATATACACAATAACAAGATTAATGTTCTTGTATGCATATTATACCTCATAAAACAAAGTGGAAAAAAAAATGGTCAAAGTGGTCATAATAGACAAAAAAGTTTTAAAAAATATTTTTCTGTTATTGAATAAAATATATAACAATATGTAGTTAACATTATATTAATATAGTCTATATAAAATTTTATATGGTTTTTAAAAATGAATATGTATGTCATACATTTAGAGTATTATTATACGAAGGAATATTTTGTTCAAAAATTTCAAAAAAGATTTAAATATAGAAGAAACAGTAGTAGGGGCACAGGAAGATTTATAGAGCAGATTTTTTTCATTAACAAATGATGCCTTTAAAAAAAAAGTCAAAATATATAAATAGACATCTCACAAAATTGATAAGCACTCAGCAAATAAGTATATAAAAACTCTCACATCATATGTCATTAGAGAATTACAAATAAGAAGAACAATTAGTTGCTATTAAACACCATTAGGATGGTTAAAATTCAAAATACTAATAGCAAATATTGATAAAGATGTGGAGCTACAGGAGCTCACATTCTTTGTTGATGGAAATGCAAAATGATACAGACAGTTTGGAAGACATTTTGGCAGTTTCTTACAAAACTGAATACACTCTTATCATATGATCCACCAGTGGTGCTCCTGGGTATTTATCCAAAAAATTAAAACTTATGACTACATATTAACCTATACGGAAATGTTTACAGCATCTTCATTCATAGTTGCCAACACCTGGAAGCAACCAAGATGTCCTTCGATATTGTGAATACATAAACAAAAGATGGTACAGTCATACACTGAGTAGTAAAATAAATTAAATATCAAGTCATGAAAAGAAACATGGAGGAAACTTACATGCATATTGTTAAATGAAATAATGCAATTGAAATTGTATATACTACATAATTCTAACTGTATAACATTCTGGCAAAGACAAAACTATAGAGACAGGAAAAAAAAAGATGTTTCCAGGGCTACCAAGAAAGAGATTTAAATAGGGGAAACAGAACAAATTATTAAGGTATTGAAACCATTCTGTATGATGCTATACTGATGAATACATGTAATTATACATTTATCAAAACCCATAGAATGTATTAGGTTGACACAGAAGTAATTGCAGTTTTTGCTATTAACAGCAAAAATCATAATTTTTGCACCAACCTAATACAACACAAAGGGTGAATGAAGCCTAATGTAATCTGTTGACTTTGGTTAATAACAACATATCAATATTAGTTCATCAATTATAACAAATGTGTCACAACGATGCAGGGTGTTAATAAAAGTAGAAACTAAAAGAAGGGATATAAGAGGATTTATGGGACCTCTCACTGCACAATATCTCTGTAAACCGAAAAAATTTATTACTTTTGAGCAAAACAGAAATAAAATGTATTAAGACTAAACCAAAACAAAAAAATGTTTGTGCTGAATGCTTACTTGTCTGTGCTGGACAAGTAGAGTCACATTGCACTTAGTCACAAATTTGCATTATCAATGTAAAAATGAATAATATAAACAATAGTACAGTTTGAAAAATGCTTAATCTGATGAAGGGCAATTTTTAACCATACAGAAACGATCACTGGAGTTGAGTATGTGGTGCGTATGTGGTGCTATAGGAATCATTCTTTGCAAATCAGAGCAGGTAGTCAGCAGCAGTATGCTTGAAGGACTAAAACTTAGAAGTACTAGAACAGAATTAATATTGCTTGTGGTTTGCACAGAGTTAATTGTCTAGAAAACATAGTATACACGGAAAAGACACAATCACTTCACAAGTGAGTTACACTTTCACAGAAATATGATAATTTAAACGAATACATATAAAATTAAAAATCAGGGAGGGGGGGAGGAAGATGGCGCTGTAGAAACAACTCACCACTGCAGCTCTCAGTCAAGACGCAGAGGGTAAGCAAACACCGCATTTTCAGACGGATCCTGAGAGCTTTGGCCCCTACTGAGGTACCCGCCCACTGC
>CM052665.1:8911761-8940781 GCA_028533165.1 Leontopithecus rosalia | reverse complement strand
AAAAAAAAAAAAATCAGGCACCCTTGCTTTTCGACATATGAGTTATGTAGATGGTATACGACCAACAGCAACAATAACAGCTAAGTAAAATACATGAAAGATAACTCAGGAGTACACTGATAAGAAACCACAAAGGAGGAAAAGTTGAAGATGTTTACAGCTGTACAGCTTTCATTAGAAAAGTAGGAGGAGGAATTCTCACTGTGGATAAAAACAGAAAGGCTCAAATAAAGTAGTAAGTAAAAAGGTCTTTTCTGAGGAAGCTCCCTTTTTAGCACATGTGCTCATCTGTCTTGGACATGGAGTTAGAGTCACTTTCAGGATAGATACAAGTTGGTTTTGTCGAGGAGGGAGGAAAGATTGAGAGAAGGCATTATTAGGGCATTAAATGATATGTACAGTTGAATTTAATTAGGACGAAGGGATAAGTGATGGTTTTAGCACAAGAATTAAAACAGATGGTAAAAAAAGACAAATCTAGTATCTACAATCTGGAAAATGTCAGGCTTAGCATAGATAATGAAGTCCTAGAAAATAAAGAATGAAACAAAGGCTCTACTTGAAATGGCAAATGATTCCAGGAAGTAAAACATGCATGCACTACACTTAGAATTTCTAAATAGATAATGACTATATTAACTTAGTTCAGGTTCTCTGCTATATTAACTTAATGAGTCCAAATATTGAAAAATTCTGGCAAGATAATAAATATTAAGCTACAAAGGTTAAATTTTTATTTTAGAATGAAAACCATAAAGTATAATGGACATGATTCAAATTTTAAATTCCTGTTATCAAATGACTTGACACAAACTATGTAACCTATTTCATTTTAAATTTGACCTATAGAAAATATTTAGGAAAGATGAGCTTTAATTATTATCTTTTTCTTGGATCATGTATTTTCCAAATTATTACTAAAAAATAGTTATCTGTATTTTTATGCACTATCAATTAGATGTTGCATAATATCGTAAACATAATTGATATACTACTATTTAATTTCAAGGTATCTGAAAGTCTAACGTATCATCAACAGAAAACACCTGCAGTTTTAAACAAAAGGATAAATTAATACTAGCTTTTAAATGGAAGAAAAAAGTAGTTTATACAGAGAGATGTTGATTCAAAAAAAATGCTAAATATCAATATGGTCATAATACAGAAAAAAAAATGCAAGCAGCAATGAAAACTGCAATCTTAGGACTACAAGAGTTTAGTCTATGCACAACCAATTAGAGTTTTATTCCTTTTAGAATAAAGCTGTCTCTAGTTATTCAGAGTATTGGAACCAGGCAGCATTTAAACCAGAGGATGCTGTTTATCTCCTCTACTCAATAAGGAAGTCCAAACAATCTGTACTCAACTGTTCCCTGAAATGTTTGTCTATTTGACTAGAAGAAAGGCATGTGCAGCTGACTCTATTTTCATTATCTCTATCCTTACCATTACAGTCAGACAACATCAAATCATCTGTAAATAAGCTGGTTCTTTAGGAGAAAATCAAAGTCTAGGGAGAGGCTATAGAGATGGAAAAAAAAATAAGTAAGACAACTGAAAAGAAAACAAACAAAAAATAGGTTAGCTGATGAGATGAAAAGAGAAAAAAAATTGATCCTTGCTAATTATGAAAACAAAAATGCAAAAAAAGAGTAAAATAAGCACTAATAAATTTTTAAAACATCAAGAGTTAAAGTATATCTTAAATTTATGATTAAATGGAATAGCAATGTGAAAATTATTTTAAAAACTTAAATAATAAGGAGATATACCATATACATGGATGATATACAATTCACACGAAATTATTTTTTTCTCTATAGTGTGAGTTAGAGGTAATTTCATTCTTTTCTGAATAATTAGTAGTGAAGGAGTGAGTTATTGAAATATTCTTTCTTTTCCCCATGCTATGCAGAGCTAAACTGGTTATAAGTCAAGGGACAATGTGTTTGAATTTGCTTATGAGCTCTCTGCTCTATTACTTGGGTTTATTCACTTATTTTTATACAGTGTATTTCAACTGCTATAATTTTATTATAAATTTGCATGTGAAGTAAAATAAATCCTTCATTCTTATTTTTTTTTCTTTAAAAAGGCCTTAACTATTTATGGTTATTGTGCTTCCTGTTAATGCTGCAATTAGCTTGGAAATTTTTAATTATTTTTTTTGAAATTATGATTGTGATTGCATTGTATCCTAAAGTAATATGGAATAAACTTGCATGTCTAAAATAATAAATTTCCAGTGTACGAACAAGTTCTATCTCCCAACTTAATTAGGTATTTTTTTCAATAGTGTTGAAGAGTTTTAGGTTATTCTAAGTTATTTAATATTTTTGGTGACATTGAAAATAGTGTCTTCCTGAAAACATTTCCTTTTGCAAATTAATTTTTGTACCAATGAAGAAACAATGAGTGTCATTTAATGGTACATATAGCCATCATTATGTTATATATTTGTTTACTTATTTATTACATTTTCATTTTCAGATGCTTTCACTAAAATATTCGTTTCCAATGCACTGTGGCTTTATTATTCTGTTTCTAGTATGTTAAAAAAATCTTACATACAACTGATCTATATCAAGATTAACTCAATAAATAATTAGTTGAATTAATGAATGTATGTATAAACAATGACTGTCCTTTCTAAAAACCCAATTTGTAAGGTCTCATGAAAAATGATATTCAATTTTCATGGTTGTTTAATAGATTTGAATTTATTGACTATTTTAACAACCTTAATTCAGAGCACCCGTCATCAGACTACAACTTTAAACATGTACTTTGTCTTACCTATATGTTTAGTGAAATATAACTTCCTTTCCCTTCATTACTCCCTTTTCCAATCTCCCTCAATCATGGCTAGTTCTGTGTAAAGAACATAATAGTGAGAATAGAAGAAGTGAGAAATAGTAAAGGGAAAATAATCAGGATTTACAAATAAACAATTATTTCAATTCCTTCTTTCATATCTGTTCCCAGAAATGCTTCGATAATGAGTTTAAAGGACCAGTAATGTCCTGAATGTAATGGCTCATGCCTGTAATCCCAGCACTTTGGAAGGCCGAGGCATGTGGATCACGAGGCCAAGAGATCCAGACCATCCTGGCCAACATGATGAAACTCAGTCTCTACTAAAAATACAAAAATTAACTGGGTGTGGTGGCTTGTGTCTGTAGTCCCAGCTTCTCGGGAAGCTGAGGCAGGAGAATCGCTTGACCTTGGGAGGCAGAAGTTGCAGTGAGCCGAGATTGCACCACCGTAGTTGGGTAATGCAGTAATGTATATGGTAGAAAGGAAACTTGGAATTTTATACTCATACTGTTAAGGAGAATAACCACAACTTCTCAGAAGCAAAATAGATATAAAAGACAAAAAAAAAGATAGATACAAACAAAACAAACACATTTTAATGCCTAAGAAATTCTGCTTTCTGTAATCATCATTGCAGGAAATTTCTTTGAGTTACTTTTGATTCATTGTTCTGTTTTGCTTTGTTCTAATTGAAA
This sequence comes from Leontopithecus rosalia, assembly GCA_028533165.1. Lineage (NCBI taxonomy): Eukaryota > Metazoa > Chordata > Mammalia > Primates > Cebidae > Leontopithecus > Leontopithecus rosalia. The sequence continues at coordinate 8,937,269 of CM052665.1, read as the reverse complement.
TTCGTGCCTAATAGCTGAGAAAAGGTGAGAGCTAAAGTACTTTAAAATTTCTAGAATTTTACTTTCTCATTGGCATGCTTCATCTATGGTAAATATTTTAGCTGAGTTAAACTCTCTGCCAAGAATTAGCAGCCAGTTCCCAATTCCTGTCCTAGACCTACACAGAAAAATTATAAAATATTGCTACTCATATTATATTTTGTAACTCTTGTACATATAAAAAAAATCTCTTGTAGTCATGGAGCTCTCCAAGTTATTTCTGGCCACATATCAACTGTCCTTTCCAATAGACCTGATACTAATTTTTTCTACTAAATAAAGAAAACAACCACACCAGGAGGACAAAATACTGTTTTTTTAGTTCTAGCTGAGAAGGAAAGAATGGCAGTTTATATATCTGAAAAATGATAGGCCTCCGTACAGAGACTTCAAACAAAGGTGTTAAACACATCTCAAAAGCCTTGATACTATTCAATTCTTACGGTTGGCCTCCTATTTCATTTTTGAAAATATATTACGTAATATAAAAATAATGAAAATTAAAGAGAGTTATTGGGAAGTTAGCCTTTTCACATGATTAAATGCTTCACCATCTTTAAAATAGGAAGTTACAATTAAAACTTAAAACATACATAAACTGGAAAATAAATCCAGTATTGAAAATGTGAATTAGTTGAGTTGCACATAGTAAGTAAAACAGGAAAGCCGGATTCTTTAATGTATCAGAGTAGGATAATGATTGGTGGCTATTTTAGGATACCAATTAAGGAAAATGCCCAGTCATAAAATCTTTAACAGGATTAACTATATGTAAATTATTTAAGAAAGCACCATAAACACATAGAAATCTGAACTGCAGGATTTTTCTTTGTTATAAATAACTTTTAATGTTATACTATTAACTTCTGATGACAACAGGTCAGAAAAATGTGCAAATACCTAAATATTTCCATTGATTTTATGAATACAAAGAGCAATAAGAAGCTTTTATATTACGTCTACTACAATGTTTTTCATTCATATATTATTCATTCAGAAAAAATGGTTTTGGAAAACACACTGAGTATGGAATTTATGATATTCTTCCCACATACAGAAAAATACAAAAATTGTCTCCATTGTTTGATGTATTTACATTGCATTTAGGAAGATAAAACATATGGATTGGAAAATTAGGAAGAAAATTAAACACCATCAAATGAATGAAAATATACAAGTTAGTATATAAAATATTATGTTCCAAATTTTTTGCACAGCACACACAAATGATGATGTTTATGGTATGCTGAGGTAGGGAGAAGGCAACTTGTAGCTGGATCAACTCAGGATCACACTAGTTTCCTTCTGGATACTAAAGAGTGTAATTGCTCAGGAGAGCTGCAATTCCTTTATGTTACACCCATGTGTACTGCCCAAGTCACATCAGCTGTCATGTTCCGACTTAGGAAGTACCCAAATGGGAAATTAGTATCATCTTGCAATTGTTGACCACTAAAATTTTATTTTAAATACACATTAATTCATAGATGAAAATTATTTATTAAAATAAAAATGGAAAATTGCCTGGTGAGAAGATGTGGATCAAGAATTTTATCTATATAAAAAATAGGCAATATAAGTTAGACCATAAATGAGGCCATGAAGAAGCTTATGAAATAGAATGTGGTGAGGAAATCTATCATTTAAGTAGAAGCCACAATTCAATATAATGAACTAAGATTTTATGTGATCCCCAATAACAAGTTAAAAAATTCATTTAGAATATTTGGGAATATCTGACAGTTTTGGGAGACAGTTTTTGATTCAGAGTTGTTGCCTGAGATATTGTGTATTGCCTTATAATTGAAATCTACAAATTTGCCTGCAAGCTGGCTAAAACTGAGAAGCAATTCTGCATTGGGTAAATTATTATTAAATATTGAGTACATTAAATATTAAATATTGAGTACATTGTTATTAATTGAAACCCTGTCTTCTTCTTATACACAGAGTCTTGAGTCAAATTCACATGACTACAACAGCAGCCACTGCAAAAACAATTTTGGTTGCAGCTCATTTTCTCTAAAGCATCATCATACATATGAAGTAAACTTAAATGCTACTTTACTTTTTGAGAATTAAATGTTAACAAATTTGAAAAAAATAAACTATAATTCCAGATAAATATTTTATACTTGAAAAAAATCATTACTTGGCTGTCTCAGGAATGCATGTATCATCTATTAATAAAATTATGATCTTGATTTAACCCTTTGTCTTTGGGTTCTTTAACATATTCTCATATATGCAAGCACAGGCACATACACAATTGAAATAGAGCAGTGAAAATATTTCTTGGACTATCTTAATCCATGTTACAACACCAAGCAAATGGTTAGGTGAAGGCTTCTGTATTACTGCCTCGACCTTTACTCCACTTCTTCGTCAAGTTAGCCATTAAATCTTGAACATTTTGTGTGAACTTTTGGTAAATGTTCATATATTATGTTGATTTCTTTTGTATAGCTTCATATGTCTTTTGAGAAGAAATGGAAATTTGTTAAGCCTTCTTACTTCACTCACTTGGGATATTAATATGATAAGGCAGTTTTAAAAGCATTACTAGAATTGATGATACAATGTTAAGTTATCATGAATTGCTACTAAAGCCAAACGTAGATGTGAAAATCAATAAATTTATTTTCTAAAAATAACATATGTGAAGAGCCTTAGAGAAGCAGTGACTCAAGGCTAAGCATGGTGGCTCTAATTCCAGAACATTGGGAGGCTGAGGCTGGAGGATTGCTTGAGCCCAGGAGTTTGAGAACAGCCTGGGCAACATAAATGAGACCTCATTTCTACAAAAAAAAAAAAAAAAGTAAAAAGAAAACATTAGCTGGATATGGGATATGGTAGTGGGTGCCTGCAGTCCCAGCTACTAGAAAGGCTGAGGAGGGAAGATGGCTTGAGCCTGGCTGCAGTGAGCCATGATGCCGCTGCTGCACTCCAGCCTGTTTGACAGCAAGATCTCGTCTCTCCAAAAAGGAAAAAAGGGGAGAGAGACAGAGACAGAAAGCAGGAGAGAGGGAATATCAATGATTCAAATTTTGAAAAATAAAGGACTTAAATTATTTTGAAATCATATGAACATAATTAATAGGAAAACATAATACCCTCTGTGGAAAAACTAATTAAACCTTATTTTTTATTTTCTCATTACCGTCATTGACCACTATATTTCAGAAAAAGAAACAGATTTTAATCAATTTGCTATGTTGCATAAAATCTACTACAGTAAACATTTTAATATGCAATAGAATTTTGTTTTGATTATTCATTCAGTGTGTCACCTCATACACTTAAAATTCTTGAAAAGTCTAACCTTTAAAAGTGTCCATGTCTGGCATGCTGATTATGTGTGCCCTTATTTTTTAATTCTGTTGCTGACTATATATTAACAACAAAAAATATGGTCTCTCATGCAAGCTAAATTTAAGTTCGAGTTTTGAACCAGAGCATGGATATGTACTGTTTTTTTTTTTTTTTTTTTTTTTTTTTTTCCAATTAACCTATATCAAGAGATCTGGTCAGAAGCTTTGATACCTAAATAAGCTTTGTGAATGTAATAGGATAAGATAATATGACAGCAGCATACCAATATAGTTTATTTTGTTAGAAACCAATTGGGGTGATTTGTATGTCAAAGCAGCTGCATAGCGCAGTCCAATGTTAAAGTACTAATAGGGTGGGAGGCAGGGCAATCATGTCTTGTGTTCCTTTATAGGATGAATCGTTGTTCCACATTGAATCTTTGCAATGCAGTGTAAAGGATGCTGACACAATCAATAATTCCCTCTTGGAGAAAAAATGTTCAAAGATTCTATGTGAATAACATTATCCTATTTTTCTCAAAAGCCCTTTCCTGCATCGAGTAATATGGCTTCAGACAAGGATTCCAACTGAGTTGTGGCATAAAAAAGATTACAAGGATTCAGTAGATCAGCAGGAAGCACAAATAGAAAGCATCCTTTCTTGCAACTAGCTTGATTAAACCTAATGATCTAAGATAAAATTAAAATAGCTAACTTATTACTACTTTCCCCTCCAAGAGTTTGCTTTTCTGTTTGTCCAAGTTGAATAAATAAATACCTGTTACATATTCTAAAAAGGTTCTGTTTTTAAATATTTTACAGATTTATGAATCTTCATTTTTGATTGGTCTCTAAAGCATCCATCATGAAAACAGTAATGATTACCATTTATGCTTTTGGTGGAAAGTCTCTGTGACTCCATTCTCAATCCTCCATGCTTCAAAAAGCCTAAAGACGCTAAATTTATATTTCTTATCTTTTTTAAAATGGCAAACAAATAAAAACACTTGATTAACTTGGTAATATTTTGTTTATTGAATAAATAACATTCTCTCAAGTCAATATTAAATATTAGGCACATTTTATTTTATCGGATTATTTAAAATCAAATTATCCCATTTTTTTGAACTCTGAATCATTGTTAAGAAATAAGTGGCTATGTACAAATCGGAAAACTAAATTATTTCTTAGGCAACAATTGCACATTAAAATTTTGCATGTATAATCATACTATATATTCCTTATATTTCCAGATTGTAATCGTATTACTCTCCTTTTTTATATTTTATGGTATATATGAAAAGAAATTGGATACAGTTAGCAGCAGTTGATTTGGAGCCAAAAGATTTTGGCAGCATCTACGAATGTACTGATAACCCCATTAACTGAGCCATTGCTTTTGATCATTATGAAGACATTACCATGAAAGTCCAGCCAACACTTGAAATAGGATATGAGCCATAGTGTCTAGGATAATAAGAAAACTAAATTCTCATCACTGGAAGTGACCCAATTATATTTCACTGTAAATAACATCTTTTCTAGCAACACCTGGTAGCAATATAGACATTATACATGCCTTTTTCAAGTTACTCTTTTTCATTATTTCAAAAGAATTGATTTTTCCCACATGGTTGTCAGACCAAATGGTGCTTAGTTGGTATCTAATGCAAGTTGGAAATAAATTAAATTTGCATCGCTGGACACTATTATGCTACAATGGGTTGATACCATCTTAGCCTAATACCCATGGACTAGCAAACATGGAGGTTTATTCTACCTCTCCTACTAATTATTATATCTATATCCTATTTTGGAATTATAGGCTCTGTAGCATGTACAGATTTCCATATAGTCAATTTCTAATTGCACACAATTGACTTCCTTTTAAACTATAGATTAATTATTTTAGTTAAATATAACATCCAACAGATAATGCTTGCCAGGGTCCGAAAAAGAGTTTGAATTTCATGTAGTTCTACAATTTGTGAATGATTCCTATGTTATCTTATTGAGGCAAAGAATGTCTAATATAGTATTATTTTTATAAAAATGTAACTGATATCTGTTTATGTTCTTTCCAATAATGTCTAGCATGTAGTACACATAAACTGCTAATGGTGTTTATATATTCGAAATGCTCATGTAATGTTTGAAAAATGCAATTCAATCTCAAAACTGAGCAAATGTAATTATGGAATAGATATATGTGTACATGCAGCTACTATGAAATGGAAATTTAAGTGACAGTAAGACTCATTGTCAACTAGGTATATTCAAGTTTTTCACTATAGCTGTTCTCAAATATAATCCTGTGTGTGTATGTATGTGTGTGTGTGTGTGTGTGTGTGTGTGTAGGTGTGTTTTTTAGTATTATTCTTTGCTCTCTTTTCTTTGTTGTTGTAGATTTTTTTTTTCATTGTACTTTTGGTTCTGTGATACATGTGCAGGATTGTTGAATAAGTACACACATGGCAGTGTGATTTGCTGCCTTCCTCCCCATCACCTACATCTGGCATTTCTCCCCATGTTATTACTTCCCAACATCCCAAACCCCTGCTGTCCCTTCCCTAGCCCCGTCAGACCCCAGTGTGTGATGCTCTCTTCCCTGTGTCCATGTGGTCTCACTGTTTAGTACCCTCTTATGAGTGAGAACATGTGGTGTTTGATTTTCTGTTCTTGTGTCAGTTTGCTGAGAATTATGGTTTCCAGATTCATCCATGTCCCTGCGAGGGACACAAACTCATCATTTTTTATGGCTGCATAATATTCCATGTTGTGTATGTGCCACATTTTTCTTGTCTGGTCTATCATCGATGGGCATTTGGGTTGGTTCCAGGTCTTCGCTATTTTAAACAGTGCCAAAATGAATATACGTGTGCATGTGTCTTTGTAATAGAATGATGTATATATTGTATGTATATATACCCTTTGGGTATACGGGCAGTAATGGGATAGCTGGGTCAAATGGAATTTATATTTCTATATCCTTGAGGAATCATCACACTGTCTTCTAGAATGGTTGAACTAATTTCAACTTCCACAAACAGTGTAAAAGTGTTCTTCACATCCTCTCCAGCATCTGTTGTCTCCAGAATTTTTAATGATCACCATTCTAAGTGGCTTGAGATGGCATTTCAATGTGGTTTTGATTTGCATTTCTCTAATGACTGGTGATGATGAGCATTTTTTCATATGTTTGTTGGCCTCACATGTCTTCCTTTGAAAAGTGTCTCTTCATATGCTTTTCCCACTTTTGAATGGGTGTGTTTGTTTTCTTCTTTAGGCCTCCACTTTATGGAACTTAATGTAATATTCTTATATCAATAAACTAAGTCTACATATTTAGTTGTTTTAGCCAAATTTACATTGTTAGCCTTATCTGTATTTATAAATTGAAATAGTTTGCATTTGTCAATAGTTTTAGGACATTAATTTTGAGAAGGAAAAGATATTTGAGGGAGAGAGCAAATAACATTCAAACATCGTGGAAAGCTCACTAAAAGAACAGTTTGAAATCACAACCACATTAAATCATTCACTTGATAATTTGATCAAAATAAATTAATTTGCTAAACCTTGTTTTTATCTAATAACACAAAAATAATAAAGATGACAGAGTGACTCACAATTGTACAAGAGCCTCAACCCTCACTGGAACATTTACCCATCTCTCATGTGAAACAGCCTACAAACATTTCTTTATAATTCGGAATAAAACGGCCCTGCAGAAAACTTGCCTTCCTCAACAGCTTTTGCTAATACACACACACACACACACACACACACACACACACAGACACACACACACACAATTATATAAGAAAGATAAATGCTTCTGCATTGGGTAGTATTATAGATTGTTCCAGCAAGAAACAGATATTTCTAGATATAGGGTATAAAATACACAAAATATGTTATGTATGGAGAAAGTAAGCTGAATATTTTTTTAAAATGATACAGAAGTCTTGATTTTAAATAAATATTGCCTTTCATTGGTAAGTAAAATTTTAGATTTTCTTTAAATGGCAATTAGAAATGACCATATATATAAAATATACCCTATAAATTCAACTAATAAAAAGCCACTTATAGTTAGATTTAATGTTTGTAATTAATAAACTCTATAGTCAATTTATACAATAAGGTATTAAAAACATGCCACAATGACTCTGAAACTAAACAGGAACATGAAAACATCACAGGTTTCTATAACTTTATATTAGCACTAAAAGATATATTTTGACAGTGATTTGCTTTTATACTTACTAAATATTAGTGTTGAAAAACATAACTATTAATTATTTTAAATCTATCACATTTTCTAAAATTAGAAGTAATGTGATTACATATAAAAAATGGAGATAACCTCACAATTTTTTTTCACTTCCTCTTAGAAAAGTAGAAATACATCCTGGGGCCGGGCGCGGTGGCTCAAGCCTGTAATCCCAGCACTTTGGGAGGCCGAGGCGGGTGGATCACGAGGTCAACAGATCGAGACCATCCTGGTCAACATAGTGAAACCCCGTCTCTACTAAAGATAAAAAAAATTAGCTGGGCCAGGTAGTGCGTGCCTGTAATCCCAGCTACTCGGGAGGCTGAGGCGGAAGAATTGCCTGAACCCATGAGGCGGAGGTTGCGGAGAGCCGAGATCGCGCCATTGCACTCCAGCCTGGGTAACAAGAGCAAAAACTCCGTCTCAAAAAAAAAAAAAAAAAAAAAAGAATACATCCTGATTTCTACCTTGAAGCACTAACAAATGAAAACTTACAAATAATTCTGAGAATATTCCCAGGTGTGTCTGAATTCTTGTAACATCAAGAACAGCAGCAGTAGCAGCAGCAGCAGCAGCAGCAACTAAAAACAAAAACAACAACAAAAAAACTTCTTACGTTTTCATCAGATACCTGATATAGTTTGACTGTGTCCCCACCAAAATCTCATCTTGAATTGTAGTTCATATAATCCCCATGTTTGGTTAGAGGGACCCAATGGGAGGTAATTGAATCATGGGGGCTGTTTCCCCCATGCCATTGTCATGATAGTGAGTAAGTTCTCAAGAGATATGATGGTTTCATCAGAGTCTTCCCCCTTCACTCACTCTCATTCTTCTTCTTCCTGCTGCCAAGTGAAGGAGGATGTATTTGCTCCTCCATTCATCATGATTATAAGTTTCTTGAGGCCTCCCCAGCCCTGTGGAACTGTGAGTCAATTAAACTTCTTTAGTTTATAATTTACCCAATCTCAGGCAGCTCTTCATAGCAGTGGTAGAATGGACTAATATGGTAAATTGATACCGCAGAGGGTGGGAAACTGCTGTAAAGATAACCAAAAAGGTGGAAGTGTTTTGGAACTGTGTAAAACACAAAGTTTGGAACAGTTTGGAGGCCTCAGAAGAATACATGAAGATGTGGGAAAGTTTGTAACTTCCTAGGGACTTGTTGAATGGTTTTGACCTTGTTGAATGACATCTAAGCTAAGGTGGTTTTAGATGGAGATGAGAAACTTGTTAGAAACTGGAATAAAGGTGAATCTTGCTATATTTTAGCAAAGAGACTGGTGGCAGTTTCCCCATACCCTAGAGATCTCTCTAGAACTTTGAAGTTGAAAAAGATGATGTAGGGTATCTGGTGGAAAAAATTTCCAATCAGTAAAGCTTTCAAGATGTAATTTGGGTGCTGTTAACAGCATTCAGTTTTATGTATTAACAAAGATATGGTTTGAAATTGGAAATAAGTTTAAAAGGAAAGCAAAGCATTAAACTTCAAAACCTGTGCAGCCTTACCATGCAATAGAGAAGAAAAAACAATTTTCTGAGAAGAAATTCAAGCCAGTTGTAGAAATTTACATAGGCAATTAGAAGTCAAATGTTAATGGTCAAGGCAATGGGGAATGTGTCTCCAAGGCATGTCAGAGCCCCTCTCATCACAAGACCATGGTTCTAAAAAGAATAAATGGGGTTTCATAAGCTAGGTTTGTGAGCTAGGCCCAGGGCCTTGCTGTTTTGTAGAGTCTTGGGACATGGTGTCCTGAATACCAGCCATGCAAGAAAGGTGCCAACATAGTGCTCAGGCTATTGCTTCAGAGGGTGTAAGCCCCAAGTGTTGGCAGCTTACACATGGCGCTGGGCCTGCAGGTTCATGCAAGTTAAGAATTGAGGTTTGGAAACCTCCACCTAGATTTCAGAGGATGTATGGAAACACCTGGATGTCCAAGCAGAAGTTTTCTGCAGGGTGGGAGCCCTCATAGAAAACACCTGCTAGGGCAATGCAGAAGAGAAATGGGGGGTCAGAGCCCTCACAGAGTTCCCACTGGGGCACTGCCTAGTAGAGCTGTGAGAAGAGGGCCACCATCCTCCAGAACCCAGAATGATAAATCTACTGATAGCTTGTATCATGCAGCTGGAAAAGCCTCAGACAATATTAGCCCATGAAAATAGCCAGGAGGGGTGATGTGCCCTGCAAAGCCTCGGAGACAAAGTTCCTCAGGTTGTGAGAGCCCACCTCTTTCATCAGCATAATCTGAATGTGAGACATAGGGTCAAAGGAGGTCATTTTGGAGCTTTAAGGTTTAAATGCCTCTCTGGGTCTCAGACTTTCATAGGGCCTGTAGCCTCTTAATTTTGTCCAATATTTTCCCTTTGGAACAAACGTATTTACACAATGCCTGTATTGTCATTGTGTCTAGTAAGTAAATGACTTGTTTTTGATTTGGCAGGCTCAAAGGTAGAAGGGACTTGCCTTGTCCGAGTTGAGACTTTGGACTTGGACTCTCAGGTTAATGATAGAGCAAGCTAAGACTTTGGAGAACTATTGGAAAGACGGGACTGTGTTTTGAAATGTAAAGGCATGAAATTTGAAAGGGGCAAGAAGTAAAATTATATGGTTGGCTTCTGCACATACCTAAGTCTCATCTTGAATTTTAATTCCCATAAACCCTATGTTTGGTTTGAGAAAACAAGTGGGAGGTAATAGAACCATGATCTGATGGCTTTATAAGGGGCTTCCCCCTTTACTTGGTTCTCATTCTTCTCCTTCCTGCCACCATGTGAAGAAAGAAGTGTTTATCTTCTCTTCTGCCATGGTTGTAAGTTTCCTGAGACCTCCCCAACCCTGCAGAACTATGAGTCAATTAAATATTTTTTCTTTATTATTTACCCAATCTCAGGAAGTTCTTTACAGCAGGGTAAGAATGTACTAATACAATACCTAAGAAGGCAAACCAAGAAAGAACCCAATAAATTTTCACTGCTACCATTAATAATTACATAAAAGAGAAAAAAACAAGTATTACAGTGTTTCTTTCAGGTCTGGGAAGAACAAAAAAAACAAAAGCTAAGAAAACTTTAACACTCTAAAAAGTATAAATATAAATATGTTTAAATTCTGGAAGGCAGGATGGATAACAAACAGGCTTCAAAATTTTTTCTGCAGATATTTTGCCCATCATTTTCACTAAATTTAATATAATGTATTTTACTTAAATAATATATTATAATAACAGAATATTTTATATATATATGTATATGTATATGTATATATATATGTATATGTATATGTATATGTATATGTATATGTATATGTATATGTATATGTATATGTATATGTATATGTATATATTTTGAGATGGAGTTTTACTCTTTTTACCCAGGCTGGAGTGCAATGGTGCAATCTCGGCTCACTGCAAACTCCACCTCTTGGGTTCAGGCAATTCTCCTGCCTCAGCCTCCTGAGTAGCTGGGATTACAGGCATGTGCCACCATGCCCAGCTAATTTTTTGTATTTTTAATAGAGACGGGGTTTCACCTTGTTGACCAGGATGGTCTCGATCTCTAGACCTCGTGATCCACCCGCCTTGGCCTCCCAAAGTGCTGGGATTACAGGCGTAAGCCTCCACGCCCGGCCCTTAATATATATTAATATATGAAGGAGAAAACTTTTTTTTGCATTGTCAGGAATGCAATGGAATGGTATTATAGTTTGGACATATATAAATGGCATTTCAAAATTACTCCTTGAGAATGATATAAGGTAGTCTCAAGAAATGAAAAATTACCATGCAAAATGACAAGAGTTCTTTTTTTTTTAAACTATAATTTTTTTATTATTCCATTAGAGGAAGAACTCTTCATTTGAATTTCTCTCATAAATAGTAATTATGAGCATTTTGAAATTTATTTTGGCAGATTGTGTGTATTCTTTTGAGAAGTGTCTGTTCATGTTCTTTGTCCACTTTTTAACAGGGTTATTATTATTATTTCTTTTTTGCTTGTTGACTTAAGTTCCTTAAACATTCTGGATATTAGTCCTTTGTCTAATATTTTGCCAATATTTTCTCCTATTCTGTAGATTGTTCACAATGTTCATAGTTTATTTTACTATACAGAAGCTTTTAAGTTTAATTAGGTTACACTTATCAATTTTTGTTTTGTTGTAATTGCTTTTGAGTACTTGGCAATAAATTTGCCAAGGCTGATATCCAGAAGAGTATTTCCAAGGTTTTCATCTAGGATTTTTATAGTTTCAGGTGTTACATATAAATATTTAATCAATATTGAGTTTCGTATTCGGTAAATGTAGGGGACTAGTTTCCTTTTCCTGCATATGGTGAGCCAGTTTTCCCAGAACCATTTATTGAATAGGGAGTCCTTTTTCCATTGTTTATTTTTTCAACTTTGTTGAATACTTGTTGATTGTAGGTATGCGGGTTTATTTCTGTGTTCTTGATTCTGTATAGTTGGTCTATGTGTCTGTTTTTGTACCACTCCCATGCTGTTTTGGATATGCAGCATTATAGTATAGCTAAAAGTCAGGTAATATGATGCCTCTAGCTTTGCTGTTTTTGCTAAGGATTTCTTTGACTATTCAGTCTCTTTATTACTTCCATATAATTTTAGAATAATTTTCTTATTCAACGAAAAATGACCTTGGTAGTTTGAAAGAAATAGTGTTGAATCTGTACATTGCTTTAGGCAGTGTGTCCATTTTAATGATATTGAGTCTTCCAATCGATGAGCATGGAATTATTTTTTCCATTTTTTTGTGCCTATAATTTCTTTCAGCAATGTTTTGTATGCCTCCTTGTAGAGATCATTCACTTCCATGTTTAGTTTTATTCCTAGGTATATTTCATTTTTGCGTGTGTGGCTATTGTAGATGTGATTGTGTTCTTGATTTGGCTCTCAGCTTGAATGTTATTGGTGCATACAAATGCTATTCATTTTTATACATTGATTTTGAAATGTTTCCAAACATATATATCGATTTTAAGAGCCTTTGGCATGATACTTTGGGTTTTCTAGGCATATAATCATATAGTCAGTGAAGAAAGATAGTTTGATTTTCTTTATTCCTAGTTGGATGACTTTTATTTCTTTCTCTTGTCTGATTCCTCTAGCTAGGATTTCTAGTATCACATTAAATAGAAGTAGTGAGAGTAGGCCTCCTTGTCTTATCCTAGTTTTTAAAAGGACTGTGTCCAGTCTTTGCCCATTGGGCATAATATTGGTTGTAAATTTGTTATAGATTACTGTCATTATTTTGAGGTACGTTCCTTCAGTGTCTAGTTTGTAGATGGTTTTTCTTATGAAAAGATCTTGGATTTCATCAAAGGCTTTTTCCAAATCTAATTAAGTGATTATATGGTTGTTTTTAATTGTGTGTATGTGGTTAATCAAATTTGTTGATTTGCATATGTTTAATCAATGTTGAATCCCAAAAATAAAGGCCACTTGATTATGGTAAATTAATTTATTGATATGCCACTAGATTCAGTTTACTAGCATTTTGTTGAGGAGTTTTGCATCTATATTTGTGAGGCATATTGGCAGTAGTTTTATTTTGCTCTGTATATTCTAAAATTGGGGTCGGGATGATACTCTTTTCATAGAATAAGTGAGGAAGAAATCTATTTTTTTCTAATTATCTGAAAGAGTTGCTGTAGCATCAGTATCAGCTCTTCTTTGTACATGTGGTAGAATTCATCTGTAAATCCATCTGAACCAGAGCTTTATTTCTGGGGATAGTTTTGAGTTTTTCGTTAAGTAATTCAAAATGTGAACCCATTTCTGCTCTGTTAGGCTTTCAATTTCTTTGTGATTCAATCTTCAGAGTTGTGTGTTTCTAGAATTTTATTCATTTTCTCTAGATTTTCTAGTTTGTATAGAGGCATTCATAGTAGTCCCTGAACATAGTTTTTCTATGAGATCAGTTATCATCTCATCTTTGTCATTTTTGATCACGCTTATTTGAATCTTCTCTTTTTTAAAAAAAAAACTTAGTAGTGTATTGATCTTGTTTATTTTTCAAGTAAGCAACTTTTCATTTTTTTGTTCCTTTGTATGTTTTTTTTGGGGGGGGTTCAGTTATGTTTACCTCTGGTGTGGTATTAGTTACTTCTTTTCTTCTTCTAGCTTTGAGATTAGTTAGTTCTTATTTTTCTAATTTCTTTAGGTGTAAAGTTAAATTGTCAATTTAAGCTCTAACTACTTACTCTAGGTGTTTAACACTGTAAACTTCCCTGTTAACACTGCTTTTGTCAGATCTCAAAGATTTTAGTGTGTTGGGTCTGCTTTGATTTGTTTCGGAGAATGTTTTGATTCCTGCTTTGATTTCACTGTTTACCCAAGAGTCATTTAGGAGCAAGTTGTTTAGTTTTCATGTAATTGTTTGGCTTTAAGAGTTCTTCTCGGTATTGATTTCTATTTTTATTTCACTGTGGTCCAGCAAATGCTTGATTTGATTACAGTTCTTTTGAATTTTTTGATACTTCCTTTATGACCAAGCATATTCTCAATGTTGGAACATATACTATGTGCATATGAGAGGAATGTAAATTCTGTCTGTTGGATGGAGTATTCTACAGAGAGCTTCTAAGTATAGTTGCTCAAGAGTTTAATTTAAATCCAGCATTTCTGATTTAGTTCTCTGACAAGATGCTCTAATTCTATCAGTGGGATATTGAAGTTTCTTACTATTATTATGTGACTAAGCCTTTTTCTAGGTTTAGAAGTACTTATCTTATAAATCCAGATGCTCCAATATCAGGTACATATAGATTTAGAATAGATAAGTCTTCTGGTGGAACCATACCCTTTAACATCATATAATGCTATTATTTGTATTTTTGTTGGTTTAAATTCTGTTTTTTCTGATACAAGAATAGCAATCCCTGCTCTTTTTTGTTCTCCATTTTCATGACAAAACTTTCTCCATCATTTTACCTTAATCCCTTGGATTGTATTTCATGTGAGATGAGGATCTTGAAGACAGCAAACAATTATTAGTTTTTTTAATCCAACTTGCCATTCGATGTCTTTTAAGTGGAGTGTTTAGACAATTTAGAATCTGAGTTAATACTGATTTATGAGGTTATCTTCCTATCATGATAATGTTAGAGGGTTTGTTTGTAGTTTTAATTGGGTAGTTGCTTTGTAGTGTCTGTGAACTATGTACTTACCTGTGTTTTTATGGTAGCAGGTATTTATTTCCAAATTTAGAGTTACCTTCAACATCTTTAAGGCCAATCTAATATAAAAAATTCCTTAGAAATTGCTTACCTGGAGAACCTTTACTTCTTTGCTTTTGAAGTTTAGTTTGGTGGGTATGAAAATCACTTTTTTTTTAATTACAAAATCGACAAACTCTTTTGACTTTTAAGGTTTCTGGTAAGAAGTTCGATATTAATCTAATGGGCTTTTCTTTACAGATGATCTTATTATTTTCTATAGCTTTCTTTAAGATGTTTTCTTTCACATTGACCTTGGAAGTGTGGTGATTATGTGTCGGGGATGGTCATCTTGTATAGTGTCTCACAGGGGATTTCTGAACTTCTTATATTTGCGTATCAAACTCCCTAGCAATATTGGAGAAATTTTCATGGCTTATGTCCCCCAATATATATATATATATATATATATATATATATATATATATATTTTTTTTTGAGACAGAGTTTCGCTCTTGTTACCCAGGCTGGAGTGCAATGGCGCCATCTTGGCTAACCACAACCTCCGCCTCCTGGGTTCAGGCAATTCTCCTGCCTTAGCCTCCTGAGTAGCTGGGATTACAGGCATGTGCCACCATGCCCCGCTAATTTTTTGTATTTTTAGTAGAGATGAGGTTTCACCTTGTTGACCAGGTTGGTCTTGATCTCTTGACCTTTCAAAGTGCTGGGATTACAGGCATAAGCCGCTGCCAATATGCTTGAGTTGCTTACTTTCCCTTTTTTTCTCTCAGAAATGCTAATGGGTCATAGGTTTAGTCACTTTACATAATCCCATATTTCTCACAGGTTCATTTCTTTAAAATTAGTTTTTCTTTAATTTGGACAACTATGTTGAATCAATGGACTAATCTTTGCACTCGTAAATTATTTCCACTACTGGGTCTAGTCTGTTAAGGCTTTCAACTGTAGTGAATTTTTTAATTCCAGAAATTCAGTTTTGCTCTTTCTTAATATGGCTATGTCATCTTTCAAGTTTTAGATCACTGTTGTCTTCTTTAAATTTGAGTTTAAATTTCGCTTAGATCTCATTGAGCTTTTCTGACATCCAGATTGTGAATTATGGGTCTGACATTTCAGAAACCTAAGTCTTGTTGGAATCCACTTGAGAACTAGAGCTGTACAATCCTTTGTAACAAAACACTTTGGCTTTTTGAATTGCTGAGATTCCTGTGCTAATCCCTTCTCATGTGAGAGAACTGACATTATTTTTTTCTTATTGAAATTGCTGTAATTTGAATAGGGCTTTTTGTTTTATATTATAATTTTCCTCGAGTATTTGACTCCAGTGAATGTTGTGAATAGTAAATTGACTTTGTTTCTATGTGCTTTTCAGGGCCACAGCTCTGTACAGATTCTAGGTTCCTTTGGTGGGTTTCAGAGGCATTGCACACTGGAGGAATATATTTTCCTTTGGTGGTATAATTCAGGCTGCAATCTAGTAGATGCTGCTTAGGAGTAAAGGCCACCAGATAGGCTCCTTCTCAGCTACAACACCCCTTTTGTATTTCAGTCTGTATGTAGTGAGGCTCCCTTCTTTTGCTCTGCTTTGGGGCTGGGACACATCAGAGCACCTGATGTCTCTTCAGCAAGCTTCCCAGCTTCTTCCTTCCTCAGCTGTGGTGTTTGACTAGCCTCTCTATAAAATGTCAGTGTTTTCTCAAAATATCTGCTTGAAGTGTTATGATTTCCATCAGTATTTTGGTGCCTCTTGATAAAAGAGACATTTCCTGGTTGTATCACAAAATATAGCTAACAAAAGTAAGATCTGTAAGTATTTAAGAGACATTTTAGTATCTGTAAATATAATGAGTTCTATCATCATATGCTGTATGATAATTTAGAAGCAGGGAGAAAAAGGTTTTTTGATAGGACAAATAATACCTATACAATAATTGCCTTACAAATAAAATATACATGCACACAAAATATATTAAATTATATTGTATTTATAGGACTTAAATGAATGCAAATATCTAACAATATTTTAAAAATCAATCAAAATGTACATATTTTTTACCAAACTTTTACTTCCAAAAGTTATTGTATGTATAAATCCAAAATTAAAACAACAAACCATTACTTTTTTCTTGTATTGTCATTGAAAAAAGTAAGAAAACTTTACATTTTCTTAAATAAAATATCTAATAATCTAAAATTTAACAAAGAGCCTAGAGAAGCACAGAATATGTATATTTTACTTTCTTCATTCAGGACCTATTAAAATAATATATGCCTGTGAATGCTAAATAAATAATTTTAGCAAAATAATAATGACTGCATATTGTCACTGATAAGAAAGATATAAAATATGAATTATGTTTTGTAGTAAAGATTTTAATCTACCATTACATAATGATTTAACAAATGGCCACCATTTCTCTCTAATTCTGCTACTTTTTGCACTGGCTTCATGCCCTTTTTCTCTCCTTGGTTTTCTATGCTATGAGGTAATTCCTTAAGCAGTGCAAATTAAAATAAACTCATGTGATTGCTTCATTACCTTTTAGCATGAAGCCGCAGTTGAGTAACTTTTCCTGAATCGACTGTAAAGCAAATCACATTGTAGTGGGATACCAATGTGCATCACTGTTCATTGTAGGAAATAAAAACCTGTAGATTTAGCTAAGAGGGCATCTATGCCAAACTCTTAACTTGAAATAGAAATCTCCACAACAATACTAAAGGGTGTTATGTCCCATCAATTTGAATATATGTGACAAAATAAAATATTGACTTTCAGCGTATTCTATTTTGTTTGAATGTCTCCAACTGTTAGATAATATTTTATTTATTGACCCAAATCCTAAATTCAATTAATTTTTATTTCTTTCCTCTTGTTCAATTTCTAAGAACATATATAGACAAAATCTTAACTGTATTTAATATTACAGCTTTATAAAAAAAGAATCTTCAAGTTACTTACAGTAGTACTACCAGATGTTATGTTTGTCTTAGAAAGTCATAGTTTATAGCTATTTTCCTAGAAGAGCATTTGTGTGCCATAGGTATTTTTCCCAGATTTTTCATCTTTTAAAAATAAAGTACTATCAAGAATTGTATAAAACAAGCCAGAATCAGTTTAATAGACCTATAGTTATTCTCCCCATCATGCAGCAATATTCATCAAACAATCTATGTGATATATATGTGTAGTAACAAAGTTACGAATGTCACATGTGATTAAGTTTGAAAAATGACAAAATATAATTTATCACTGTTTTCCTGAGGGCACTTGCTGATAAAAATGTAGTATTAAGAGAAAGGATAAAGTAGGAGCAGATAACACTTTCTAGCTCTGCTCAATGATAGAAAAATATCCAATCCTGATGTCCCTGTAAACTGCTTGGACTTGCGTTCGACTCTGCCATAGTCTACGCCACAGCTCGTGAGATGTAAGAAACTGTCAGGTTATGAGTCAGTATGGTCAGTTGGAAATGTGGGAAAAAACCCACTAGATATATGTGAAATACATGTTAGCAATATTGTGACAATGCAGAAAAAGGAGAGAAATCGGAATGCTTTTGCAACAGCAGTCTAGTAAACTTCATGCACTGTATACATATTTCAACTATTTAACTTGCTGTTAACATCACATTTTAATTTAATTTCTCATAAAAATTAAGAATCAAATTTCTGTTTTATCAAAATGGACAATAAACAAGAATTACAAAATTCAGGAAAGATGGTAATTAAATACATGCAGTTAAAGAGAACATGCATTTTCATATCTCTCAAAATTATAACTTTTTAGTTAGATCAAATAATTATTTTTTTCAAGTAATTTTGCCTGTTTTCCACTATAAAGTTTGAATGGTTTGTAAATTTATTTGAAAAGATTCACACTGAATAAAAACTCATTGCATATATGTAGTAACAATATTGACACCAACAAAACAAATTTTCATGAATCACAAAATTATAATGAAAACATTTTTAAATTAAGAATCCTATGTAACCAAATATAGTTGAAATTGGTTATGTGAGTGATTAATCCATAATTGCATTCAAATGAGCAGTGATATTTTAGCAATTGAAATAGACTCTATAATTGTCAAAATTTGCATATGCAAGCATCACTGAACTACCTATTTTCTTGTGATGAGTTGATGTTTAATAATAAATATTAAATAAAATAATAAACTATTCATTATAATAGTGCATAATTTTACTCTTTACTGCCTGGCATCAATTATATTTTAGAAAGTTCAGAAATTGCACAAAACTTATTTTGAAAATTAACTTCAATAGGCTGAAATCCCTACGTTTTGTAAATTGGTTCTCTACGTTCAGTTATATATGTCTCAATATAAGGTCAAAGTCTTTAATCAAATAATTCAATTAATGAAACTAAAAGGGGTGATATTTTGCACCTTTTAGAGAATTTTAACTATTGAAAATAAAGCTTGTAAAGAAGATTGCATTACGGAAATGTATTGAAATTATTATCAAAGTTAGAAAGTAAACAAATGTAATGATTCATAGAAGCTCAAATAGGGTAGAACACTTAATTCTCATATTCTATAATTGTACCTTGGCATATGCTTTGAAAAAAATGATTTTCTATACATCTCATTTTTATTGGATAAATTTACATTATATGATGAAATGAAATTTGAGATGGCCTAAAATTTGTCACATTTAAATTTGGCAAAACCTTGAAAATAAAATTATATTAAATAGACTCTCTGAGACTTCCATGTAACTTAAAACTACAGAGACTATTTTGTGACTTAAAAACACTGAGAGAATTGACTGAAATTGATAATCTAACTTCTATAAATAAGCTATAACTGAATATTGCAAACATTAAAATATTAATAGTAAAACATTTTAGATAATGTCATAGCAAAGCTATTTTTCAAATCGCAATTTTTATAATAATCTATTCATTTTATCTACACAATTTGAGATAAACTCAATAGATCAGTACACTATCATTTTTAAATATTGCTGGACTTTTTCATTTAATATTTTGATATACACCTTTGTCTTTATGTATCTGAGGAATAATTTTCTGTGATTTTTTTTCTTCTTTCCATTAATAGAAATGTATCAGCTTTTATTATCAGGTTTATGCTGCCTGGCCTCACCAACTTAATTGGGAATCCGTAAATTACTATTATAAACAATCACAATTGTTTCTGAAACATTTGGATTCAAAGCAGACTAGAAGTTAACTTGGGTTTGAATGCTACCATTTAAATAAATTTATCATGGATAGTAAGTTACTTAAAACTATGTTCCTATTTTATATGTAAAGTAAGCTTAATAACTATGTAATATAATAGCTGTATCAACACTGTTCAGAGATTTCATCAACATAAGAGAGTCACCTTGTTTAATATCACACCACATTCACAGAACAGCCTGTCCCCACTGACTATTCAAAAAGAGGATATGCCCCCTAGCCTTCAGATCTCAGCTGGACAGAACTCTGAATGGTCATTTCAGCTCCAGAGCTCTTCATAGGATAGACAAGCATAGTTGTTGAAAATATATCACAAGTAATCTTTTTCCTTTGTTCAATAATGTACTCCTCTTTCTTTCAGAAATGTTGACTACAAAAGCATTCTCTTATAAACACCCTCCTTGCTTATTTCCTATCCTGAGGAACCTAACTTTTAATGATAATGACAAACAAAATTATCGTGAGGGTAACATTATATTCTATGTATGAATTACTTAAAACAGTGCCCAGAACTTTGTAAGCACTGAATACCTGTGATGAGAGAAGACCGTATTTGAAAAAAGCCTAATCTTATGATGATAAGATATAGCAATCAGTAAATATGAGTAAATATGTCACAAATATCTTCTCAGAATCAGAAATTCAAGAAGCACTTTCATTTAATATTATGTTTGAGAACACATAATAAATTTTTCAAATGCTATGAGGCATTGAGTGGTCAATAGTGCACCTTTGACTTATTAATAGGCCATATTCTACTGATTCAAGAGAAAAAGCCTAGATTAATTCATACTCATACTAATTATACTAAATGTAGTAAAGGAAGGCAAGCTTTAATTATATATTTATCTATTAATGCATAATAACTATTTTACTTTGCTTACAATTTTATGGGTCAAACACTCAGAGAGGGCTAAGCTGGACAATTTGTTTCTAATTTATGGCATAGTAATATGGGAGGCTGGCAGGGAAGTGCTGGGTAGAGAAGGGCACTGACCCCAGCAAGGGCTCCACCCTTGGGCCTGTGCCCACAGACCTAAGTGAGGACAAGCCCTCCTGTATTCATACGCAAATGTTGCATTTTCCAAGACTACTGTGGCCTCACATGTCCCCTATCCTCGCCTATAAAAACCTTGAGACCCCCACAGCCAGACATCCAAGTGGATGGACTTTGAGAGAAATGCACTAGCAGAAGAACAAACTGACAGACACCAGCCGGCCATCGATGGTAGAATAATGTAGATGCCAAGGGGAATTTGGCCAAGGGTAGTCAGAAGAGAGCTTGGCTACTGGGTGGCCCAACTCCAGGGGAAGACCACCTTTCCACTGGTGTCTAGCTCCCCATCCATCTGCTAAGGGCTATTTCTGCCACTCATTCAAATCTTGCGTATGTGATCTGATTTTTCCAGTACACTAGGGCAAGAACCCTGGAATACAGAAAGCCCTCTGTCCTTACAATAAGGCAGAGGGTCTAATTGAGCTGAATAACACAAGCCACCTGCAGATAGCTAAGCTGAAAGAGCACACTATAACACACACCCACTAGGTCTTTGGGAGCTGTAAACACTCAATCCTAGATGCTGCTGTGGGGTCGGAGCCCATGCGCCCCATGACCTGCCCTTCTGCATGGTTCCCCTGGGTGTTTAAACATCCAGGCACCTAAGAAGAAAACCACACCCCTGTTGCACATCTTGCAAGGGGGATAAGGGAAATCTACCATTTCAGCATCAAGTGGCAAGCCAGGTACTAGATGATCCTTATCTGAGATACATTCTAACTTGCAGGGAACCAGCCCTACATCACCCGTGGGCACACCATGTTCAGTGGCAACAAAGGAATGAGAAAAAGACAGATTGAGAGAGAAAGTGGGACCAGGGGGACAACACCTACTACTTCTGGAGGAGACAGTGAAGGTCCTGAGCTCTGATCATCCACACTATTTATTGATTACAATCATTTTGTTCTATAAGGTAGGGGTGGAGTGAATCAGTGAGCCGGAACTGAATCAGACAGCCTGAATTGGTGCATCATTCTAAAGATTGATCACAGTGGCAGTTTGGGAGTTTCAGAAAACAGGACCATGTGGTTATCTTTAGCCTATTATCTATGTGTGGCTGGTGGAACTCTGGCCTTACAAGGAGCCTACAAGTCTGTCTACGTCATAGAGCTATGAAGGTTTTTTACGTCCTTGAGCACAATGTCTATGGTAACACAGCCTAGGTCACCCTGAACTGGAACATGAGCCATGGCGAGGCCTTCCTCCTCAGAGGCCTCCTGCAGCCTTTCACAGTTTGTTGTTCCTTATTTATATGTCATTCATAACCAATTTATGTAGGAATTCTGTAAGTACTTTCTCCTTTGCTGCTTCTCCCAACACTAACTCTACTTAGTCAACTTTGTGCCTCTGTGCCCCTTCTCCACCTAGCATTTTATTCTTCAGACACACTCCTACCTGACCTATGTCTCCAGTGTATTGATTACAGTTCTAATCATATTTTTTCATCTCTGTTTTACCTTTTGAGTTCTTTGTTCTGTGCTTCCTCTTCTATAAAATATAAACAACATTCACAGAAAAAGAAGCATCTCACCATGATCATCCCCAAAGAAGTTTATGGGTTCACAATCTTCTTTTCATTTTATATTATCTCCTTCCTATCAGTTCAACCTGGTAATAATGTTTTTAAACATCGTGAATGTGCAAGGTATGATAATTTATCCCACTCTATTATCTAAAAGTTGTATCCACATTTGTTTCCAAAATAGGCTCTGCTCTACCTTGGATCTAAAGTCAGGTTGTTGTCCAACATTTCCCTTAAGATTCTTATAAATATTTTTGTTTAGTTGCATGGTTAATGAGTGTGTTAGGAACACTCTTCTTTTGGCAGAGTAATTCCAAGAATATTTTTGAGAGATTTTTAGACACCTTCGTAGTTGTGTCCATAAATTTTTCTGAAGTCTCAGCACATAATCTGAAGTCGGCTCAATTGATGGCATATGGATTTGATTATTTCCCTGAAACCACTTCTTACCTTGAGAATCTTTACTGGGAAATATTGGATATGAAAACTAGTTTATCTTTGAAACCAGGAAGTCCTGAATCTTTTATACTTTTTGTAAACTCTGTTCAAAAATTCAAAAGTTTATTCTTTAGTTGGTTTATCTTCTCTATTTTATCATAAGCATCTGCTAGAAGACAATTAGAACTTTCAAGATTTCACCAGGAAATCATCCAAGCCAGAAAAAAAGTGTTAACTATTTGTCTTTCTCTTTTCCACATTACCACAGGTAACAGTGTTGCAAAAATTTCTTCTACTAAAGAAGAACTTAGTATTAATGTCCCCTTTTATTCAGTGTCTAATAACATTTTTCTTTTTCTTTTTTCTTTTTTTTTTTGAGACGGAGTTTCACTATTGTTACCCAGGCTGGAGTGCAATGGCGCGATCCCGGCTCACCACAACCTCCGCCTCCTGGGTTAAGGAAATTTTCCTGCCTCAGCCTCCAGAGTAGCTGAGATTACAGGCATGCACCACCATGCCCAGCTAGATTTTTGTATTTTTAGTAGAGACGAGGTTTCACCATGTTGACCAGGATAATCTTCAAAAGTCTTCCCAGTTTCCAGCTTCTGATTTACAGGCAATCTCATAACAATAAAATTTGTTTTAGGATTCAGTGATGGAAACAGACTGATTCGAAGTACCAAATTATCTTCCAGTTATCAGGTATTGACTTAAAAGTACCCTGAAACTGACTGACCTAATATAACTATTCCGTTTTGCTTATATTTTTGTGACTAAGAAATCAGGGATGATTTCTGCTGGGAAATTTGTCCCTCAACCAAATCACATCAACTATTGTGGATGAGTCTGGGAAATCCACTGAACACATGGCTTTTTAACTCAATTACCTGGTTTCTTAGTGCTCCTTAGTTTGTCTCTCTCTCCATGTGTTACCTCCTCCTACTGACTGCTTCACACAGTTTGAGTTTCTCACGTGTGGTCTTCCAACTTTTAATATGCTTCCTCACATATTCTAGAATATGTTTTCTAAGAATAAAGCATTCCAATAAGTCCAGGCAGAAGCTGTAAAACTTCTTTTTACCTAGCTACAGTAACCTTCCTGCCATATTCCATTGCTCAGGCAAGTTCCTAAGATCAGTCTACATTTAAATATAGGAGAAAAAACCTCTACCTCGCAAGAGAGGAATAGCATGCATTTACAAGAAAATATATAATCCATTATTATGAGGTAAGAGATAAGTTAACAAAAAATGAAGAATCATGAAACATTAAAAAATTAATATATAATATAAACAAAGGAACAAAATTTTGTTGCTTAATATAAGCACAGATTTCATAGCAGCTAATTGGCAACGACTTTATTTGAATAATTTGCTTGAATTAATCCACTTACATATATAATTTAATGAATTTTTAATACAAAAAAAAATAAGGGAAACAATTCCCAGTGAAATTTTGGACAATCCTATTACAAAAAGATGTTTTGTAGAAACTGCTTGCCCTAGAAGATTTTAACCCTCATTTGCCTCTTGGAATCAAAAGAAAAATCCACTAAGGACAGAACACACCTCTATAAAACTTGAACTACTATGAAGTTTTAGGAAGACACTGGCTACATGACCAAAGTTCAATTCACTTAACAAATATGGACCTCAAGTGAATTGTGTTAAGAATAAGTTCAAAAACGACTTCTCTTACAAATGCAAGAATTAATGAGCACAGATTTTTTATTTGCCAAGCCTGATCTCTTGGGAAGAGCATAGGACCCAGAACATGTGCTAATGGTTCTGTGGCCTAAAGGCAAAGCTGGCCTTTCAGTTGTTAGGTGTTTCATATACTAAGTTTCTCTGAGTGTTTTAAAAATGAATCCATTTCCTGACTCTAAGCAGTTTCTCAAAAATGTGGAATTCCTTTATTTAACACTGTAAAACTTGGTGTCAAGGGACAAGGCCATAAATTTTTAGTCTTTCCCTGTTATAGTGAGGGAAAAATGTTCAGTTATTATTTCTACCCTAACATCAGAGGTGTATACAGCAGAGAAAGACAGATTTTTAGAAATTGGACACTACAATCTCTACTCACACACTTATAAATTTTCTCTCCTCCAGAACAGGTACAAACTGTGCGACCCCCTGGAGACCCCTGCCCGGTACCCGATCCCAAGTAACAGCTCGAGCGAGAGTTGGAAGCCGAGTTCAGGTTTATTGGGACCAGCGGGCAGGCCAGGAAAGGAAGAGGATCGGGGCTGTCTGCGACCGCGTGGCTGGGGTAGGAGGGTTTTATAGGGGGGTGGACGGGCGTGGACACAGGGCTGGCGGAGTGTCGTGGGAGCTTAGGATAGGCTGTCCATCTCTGGGCGGACTGCTGAGGTAGCTCAGAGGGTTAGGTGTCGGTTCAGGATAGGCCGAGGCTTGGCGGGCTTTTCTGTTGCGACGATTGGCTACTTGT
>CM052665.1:8843983-8911261 GCA_028533165.1 Leontopithecus rosalia | reverse complement strand
GGTAAAAGGATCAATGCAACAATAAGAGCTAACGATCCTAACACCCAGATACATAAGACCCATAAAGAGATTTAGACTCAACGAGACAGAAAATTAATAAGGATATCCAGGACTTGAATTCAGATCCAGAACAAGTAAACTTAATAAATATGTATAGCGCTCTCCACTTTAAATACACAAAATATACATTCTCCACTTTTAATACACAAAATATTGATCAGCCATTATTAATAACCATTCTTAGAATTACACAATATTCCTGTTATCTCTCCCTCTTTTTCTTCCTCTTTCTTCCTCTCCTTCTCTCCTTTTTTTCTTAAAAAAAAAAAGAGAGAATCCAGAGTAGAAAGGCTTCATTAGTATTACCATCCCTATTTGAGGAGCATTAAGTGCTTCATTTAAACACCTTGCCCACTCCCTTCCCACAATGCAGAGAGCCGAGGAACAACAACAACAACAAAAATTAGTTAAAAAGTAGTTAAAAATCTGGAAATTATTATTTAAATTGACACTTCAAGCTTTTGTTATTTGTAACATTTTAAGAACTTATTTATGAGATTAACTCTTTGAAACATGAATTATTAGAAGTTAATTGAAACATAATTTTAATATTCAAAATCTTATACAATTGTAAAAATGAAAATAGATTTGACACGTAGAATCAATATAGAAAGTTTGTTAAGATTATTTCATGTGAAGTATAATTATAGTTTTGAATATGCAAGAATACTGGTATTAATTTTAAATAAGATTTAGAAGGAGATAGTAGACTTGAAATCACATTATTAAATAGTATCAAATTTCCAAAGATTCATATATTTATCAGGAATATGAAATAAATACCTTATTAATATAATTTATAGATAGAAATAAAGTATAAAGACTCTTTAGATCATATTTATATGTACTCTTCTTGTTTAGAATCAGAGCCCCCAATTCCTTCTTTTTTTTTTTAAATGAATAAGGCTTTTTCACCCAGAGCCGAAGTTTTGGAATTTTCTTTTAAACATAGACTACTTGTTTTAAGCAAAAGAAATTCTGCATGATATTTTTGATTTAATTAGTTTATAAACTCCTAAGTTTCATCTGAACTAGATATTCTTAGATTGCATTCATAACAACGGAAAAAAAATTTGACCAATTAGCATTTACAATACCCAAGGAGGAAAAAAAATGACAAAAAAAACACACACATGTGTATACACATGCACATGTACACACAAAATATTGAGAGTGGATTGGCTCTAGAAAAATGTAAAGTGATTATTGTAGGATCCAATTATCTTTTCTCTCCTAGAAAGAGAGAATGAGAATTATTAGGTGCAGAAAACCCATGTAAAAACCTGCAAACAGGAGAATTCCTTGTACCCAGGAGGTGGAGTTTGCAGTGAGCCTAGATTGCACCACTGCACTCCAGCCTGGAGGACAGAGCAAGACTCCATCTGAGAGTTGGGAAGGAAAGTAAAAAACAAACAAAAAAAAATTAAAAACAACCTTGCAAACACACAGTCACTCACCACAGAGAAGAGAGTTAATACAATTTATTTAAATAAAGTGATGTGTCTCAAGTGACTTACCTTTGAGATAGATTTGGCTATGACCCCTTCTCATGAGATGTTCTACCATTTTTGACCTAAGACCACTTCTCAAGAGAACAAATTTATTTACATCAAAACTTCTTTAAAATTGCCACTTCAATTATAAATGTTTCTAGTGAAATGCCTCTAAGTATTCAAACAATTGAGAGAAGAGGCACCTATATAAATAGAACATCAGCTTAGTGTGAACTTTTTTTTAATTGCGTTTAGGTTTTAGGGTACATGTGAGGAACATGCAAGATTGTTGCATAGGTACACACGTGACAGTGTGATTTGTACCTTCCTCCCCTTCACCTATATCTGGCATTTCTCCCCATGCTATCTCTCCCCAACTCCCTACCTCCTGCTGTCCCTCCCCAATTCTCCCCAACAGACTCCAGTGTATAGTACTCCCCTCTCTGTGTCCATGTGTTCTCTTTGTTCAACACCGGCCTATGAGTGAGAACATGCGGCGTTTGATTTTCTGTTCTTATGCCAGTTTGCTGAGAATGATGGTTTCCAGGTTCATCTATGTTCCTACAAAGGACATGAACTCATTGTGTGACCTTTTATCTGATAGTTGCCTATTGCCTTCCAGTGGTAAGAAGAAAAAAAAAGTGTGGGCTCCTCCTAAAAATAAAACAAATTCTTGTACACTTGCCATATCTTAAAAGACACTAGGAGGGAAAATAAAATAGATGGTTCTCATTTAAAGATTATTATAATAATGCTTATAATTACACAAAGGCTTGAGCAATACTCAAAACACCTAAGGGCAGAATGCCAACCGAAGGAATAACTCATCCAGATTTCCAGTAACAGGGCCTTATAGTAAGGGAGATTACAAATGTTCTTCAAGATGTCCTACTTTGTCAAAATTTCCCTAGGCACTAAATCTGTGGAAGCAAAAAAAAAAAAACTGATGTAAAACAAGTTTCAGTCTTTATTAAAATTATTTTAATGTAAGATGAGTACAAAATAAGGGTCTTAGCAACTAGGGCAGCTATAACAGTATGCCACAGATTTGAGAAAGGAAGAAGGAAGAAACCAGTCAAGCAGTCAGGTAGGTGGGCCCTCAGTAAAACACCTTCAAACAAAGAAACGCCCAAAAATCAAACTGTGGGCCACAGATAAGAAAAAGCACACATTCTTAAATGAAAATGCTATTCTGTGAACCCAGATGAACAAATTCCACTTCTTGTTTGGACAAATTTCTCTCATCTTGTTGTACCTTCTTGTTTCACACACTTTTCCCCAATAGATCCTCACCTTTTACCTATTTTACATTTACCTATCTTTCTGTGATTGGCTGTAAGCCAAGTATTTATTAGACATAAGTGTAACATTACTCCAGCCCCTGATTAGTTGCTGGTGGAGCCTTCACCTCTGCCTCTAATTGGTTCTTTTTACTATCATCTCTCTTTCTGGGTGGTGCTTTCTTCAAGATACCCACAGCCCAGCCAGCACCCTCCTCCCTCTTCCCAGTCCATAAAAATCCCTGAATTTATCCCTGTAGTTGGTAATCCTCTTTCAGGTCCCCTCTCCTTGCTGGTAGTTTTTCTATTGCTTAATAAATTCAACTCCTCCTTACACTCTCTGTTGTTCATGTGTCTTATTCTTCTTGATCATGAAACAAGAACGCAAAGCTTGCTGACAGTGGGAGTACAAACGCTGTAATACTCCCTCCTACTTGCTGAATAACAACAGTGAAAAAGCTATGGCAGATTCAGTGGCTTAAGCAATGGATATTTATTTCTCACAGTTCTTGAGGCTAGGAAGTCCAAGTTTAAGGGGTCAGTAGTTTTGCTTTTCTGTGAGGGTCCACTGCCTGGTGTGCAGATAACCACCCTCTCACTGTATCTTCACATGACAAAATGAGATTGAGTTGAGGTCTCTTTCTCTTTTTGAAAAAGACACTAGTTTCATCATGGGGCCTCTACCCACATGATCCATCTAAACATAAGTACACTCCAAAGATCTCACCCACTAACACATCACATTAGGACTTAGGGCTTCAACATGTAAATTTCAGAAAAAAAACCCACAAACATTCATTTCATAACAATAGGTGTTGTGAATAAATAGCTTACAAATTTTATAGGACTGATTGGGAAATATCAGTCAAGGTTTAGTTTTGTCCTCACAAAAATTCAGCCTTCAAAATTTCAAATGTGTGGTGATATGGTTTGGCTCTGTGCCCCAACCTAAATCTCATCTTGTAACTCCCATAATATCCACATGTTATGGGAGAGACCCAGTGGGAGATGGGTGCATCATGGGAGTGGATCTTTCCCATGATGCTCTCATGTTAGTGAATGGGTCTAATGCGATATGATGATTTAAAAAATGGGAGTTTCTCTGCCGAAGCTCTCTTCTTGCCTGTTGCTATCTATGTAAGATGTGACTTTCTCTTCCGTGCCTTCTGCCATTATTGCGAAGTTTCACCAGCCATGTGGAATTGTTAAGTCCATTAGTAAGTTGCCCAATCTCAGGTATATCTTTATAAGTAGAGTGAGAAAAGAATAATACAGTAACTTAGTACCAGGAGTGGATGCTGTTGACAAGATACCAAAAAATGTGGAAGCAACTTTGGAACTGAGTAAAAGGCAGAGGGTGGAATAGTTTGAAAGGCTCAGAACACAGGAACATGTGGAAATATTTGGAACCTCCTAGAGACTTTTTGAATGGCTTTGACAAAAATGCTGATAGTGATATGAACAATATGGTCCATCCTGGGGTGGTCTCAGATGGAGATAAAGAACAAAAGGTTAGTATACCATTATCAAGCAGGCCTCATTCTTGGATGCAAGGCTGGTTTAACATATACAAATCAATAAACGTGATTCAGCACATAAACAGAAAGAAAAGCTAATTCATATGATCATCTCAGCAGATATGGAAAAGGCTTCTGATAAAATCCAACAGCGCTTTATGATAAAAACCCTCAACAAACTAGGCATTAAAGGAACATACCATCAAATAGTAAGAGCCATCTATGACAATCCTACAGCCAATATCATACTGAATGAGTATAAGTTGCACACATTTCCTTTGCAGACTAGGACAAGACAAGGAGGCTCAATCTCATCACTACAATTTAACACAGTACTAGAAGTCTTAACCAGAGAAATCAGGCAAGAGAAATAAGTAAAAGTCATTAGAATAGGAAAATCATGAGTCAAATAATCTCTTTTTGCTAATCATACAATTTTATAGCAAGAAAACCCAAAAAACTTCATGAAAATGATCCTGGAACTGATAAATAACTTCAGTAAAGTTTCAGGATACAAAATCAATATACAAAAATCAGTAGTATTTCTATACACCAAAAAATCTAATATGAGAGACAAATCAAGAATGCAATCCCATTTACAACAGCCAAAAATAGAATAAAATACCTAGAAAGACACCTAACCAAGGAGATGGATAATCTGTAAAAGGAGAACTACAAACCACTGCCGAAAAAAATAAAAATGACACAAACAAATGGAAAGACATTCCATTCTCATGGATTGAAATAATCAATATTATTATAATAGCCATATTGCCCCAAGCAATTTACAGATAAAATGCTATTCCTATTAAACTACCAGCATGATTTTACACAGAATTAGAAAAAAAAAGCTATCCTAACATTTACAGATAACCAGAAAAGAGGAAAGAGTTTTAAACAGTTTTTCACAGTCAGCCATGAAGAATCAAAATGTGTTATTTTTCTTTTTGGTGGTTGTATTTTAAAGTAGGACAATATATATGGAACTAAGTATCCCACATAAGGTGAGATAGCAGTGAACAGGAAAAAAAAAATAATGGATCAAGTGAAGATTATAGGGTTTAGAATTTTCTATCATTCTCAAATCAAGTCCTGACATTTACATCCTGAGCCATCTATTCATTATATATATTACTGAAACATAATGGGAAAATAAGGCACAGATTAAATCCACAGTTAAGTATGACAAGATTACCCCACTCCCTACTTCCATTTTGCATTGTTATGTCCCCATTAGTGTTTACTTCTAATTCAGGTGTCTCTTCCTTGGCTACTCATGTCTCTGGTTTAGGACATCTTGCTCCAACGAGAAAGACAAACTTGTCACAGAAAACATGAAATAAAAGGTTTTCCAATAAAAAGCTTTAAAGCTATATACAAAAAACACCTATGGTAAATGGAATTATTTCATTTAAACATTAACAATGCCTGACATATTAGTAGAAGGTTTAGCCATTATTTAGATAAAAGAAGGACAAAAAAAGAATGTTTGGGAACTAGAATGGGAGTAATAAGTATCTGACTATTTGAAGAATATATAAGCTTCAACATAAAAAACACAAAGCAAAACTATGAAACACATATTCAAACTAATAGTAATGTTTAGCAAGATTATGATACATATTGAAAAGTTTCTGTTACTATAAAATATTTTCTTATTTCTCTCATCTTTAACAAAATCTATATAATGATGTCAGTTATCTCACTCACTATCACCCATTTTTTCTTAAGTTTTGAAACAAAACTGTCTTTTAGGATATGTGTAAATTAGCTTTCCTCTTTCCCCATCTGATAAAAAAAAAATTCCGCCTTTTACAGTCAAGAGTCTAACAAAACTCCTCCTGTCAAGGCCACCAATGACCATGATATTATTAAATCAGTTCATCAATTCTCAGTCTTAATCTTTTTCTATATCACATTTTTATTTTTATTCTTATTATGGTATCACTCATTCTGTCTCCTTTGCTATTTACCTCTCTTCCCCCTCAACGTTTTACTGGTGGGGGGCATGATTTTACTGGTGGGGGGCATAACCTAAGCATGATTTTTTTTTCTTTGTCTACGTTACTAACTCAGTGATCTCATCAAGTCTTAGGAGTATAAGTAACATGTGGTTAACTTGCACATTTACAGCTTTATCTCTGACTTTTGTTGTGAACTTCACATTTATATAACCTAAAAGGATCTTATAGGAAATGATGAAATAAGAGCAGTTATTTTTCTCTAAAAAGTCACCCTTACAGGAATGTGAAAGATGAATTGGTGATCTCTTCATGGTGACTTGTTTAAGGATGTATTTACCAAATTAAAGGATAGTGTATCTGGGAAGCAAGACATTGAGTTTGAAATAGCACAGATGGTGTTCAAATAGCCATATGGATTTTAAAAGAATATACCCATTATTAATAAGAGGGTTGAGATCCGAGACAAAATAAATATTTTGAACTGTCTTGAATTATTTTGAGTTTTGAAGTCATGTGGCTTAATAGGATTTAGGAGATTTTTTTTTAAATGAGAAGTGAGAGCTCCCTATAAAAGCACATCATCAGAGAGGACTCCAGTGGAATTGGGAGATTATATTTACAAAGGAAATTTAAAAAACTAAGGATTTTGAATTAAAAAATAATCTGATGTGTTCCTGAGTTATTTCAATAAGAAGTCATAATTATTACATAATTATCAAGGGAAAATATGAAAAGGAGCATAAAATTTCAAATGAAAATAGTCCCTATTTGTTCTTTTATTGTATTCCTATTCCAAATTGTTTAATAAGAGTTGTCAAATGTTGTGATGCTGGTGGTAACCATTTAAGTATTATTGCATCTCAGAGCCAAAGGGGAATTCTTTATGCCTTTATAAGACGGGTTTGCTTGAGAAAAAAGGAGTGATGGATGGAGAGATGAAATATTAAGTAAGTACAGAATAGTCTCCATGGGCTAGAAAACAAGCAAACATTCCAACGTCTGGAATGGCAATTGCAAGCAGAAGACAGGTTAAAAAGAGGCCTAGATAATTCATGAACCACACAGGAAATCCTAATTATGGAGATATTACTGTAAACTAAATAAATGCACAGCTTCTTTCTGTGTATGCAAAAAAACTTACCGAAAGAAGTCAATGTTTATATGAGCAGAAAAAGTACATTCTACATAACATCATTCTAACTTCAACTATATTGCAGACTTAAATTTAATTTAGCTAATCCATATAATAATACACTGATGGGGAGCTCTGCCAAAATGGCCAAATAGGAATAGCTCTAGAGTGCAGTTCCCAGCAAGAAGAACACAGAAGGTGAGTGATCACCACATTTCTAACTGAGGTACCAGGTGCATCTCAATAGGAATGGTTGGACAGTGGGTGTAGCCCAAGGAGGGTGAGCCGAGGCAGGGTGGGGTGCTGCTTCACCCAGGAAGTGCATTGGACAGAAGGAACCCCCCTCCTACCCAACAGAGATCATCAAGGGCTTTTCCAGCCACTCCTACACTCCAGTTCAGATAATGTGCTTCTCCCACAGTCTTTATGGCCCACAGACCAGGGGATTCCCATCAGCAACAAGTGCCACGGGTTTCCAGCACCAAAACTTGCATGAATCTGGGTGGCCATTTTAACTGGCACTGGGAATGCCTGCAGGACAGAGCCACACCTTCTCCTGAAAAAGAAGGGGCTGATGGCAAGGAGCCAGGTGATCTGGCTCAGCAGGTCCCATACCCACAAAGACCAGCAATCTGAAACACACTGGCTTGAGAGTTTCCTAGCCAGAACAGCAGTTTGAGCTTGACCCGGGACAGTCTAGCTCCATAGGTGGAAGGGCATCCGCCATTACCAAGGCAGTCTGCAATTACTGAGGCAGCTCTAACCTTACCTCTGTAAACAAAACCACAAGGACATTTACACAGCAGCTGGACAAAACTGTGGCAGCTCAGGAACACCTCTGCAGGCAGACTGTGACTAGACTCCCCCCTTGCTGGGCAGGGCATCTCTGAGAAAAGGCAGCAGCGCATCAGTTATTTATAATTAAAGCCCCATATTCCCAGGACAGAGCACTTGGGAAAGAATGCAGTAGTGAATTCTGCTGCAACAGACTTAAACATCCCTGCCCAGCGATTCTGAATGGAACAAGGGAGCTCCCAGCATAGCACCTGAGTTCTGATAAGGTACAGACTGCCTCTTCCTCAAGTGGCCCCCTGACCACCATATATCCAAAGAGACACCTCATAAAAGAAAGCTCTGGCTGACATCTGGTGGGTATCCTTCTGGAAAAAAGACAGCAGAAGAAAGTACGGGCAACAACACTTGCTGTTCTGCAGCCCCCATGGGGTGATTCCCAGGTAGGTAGGGTCTAGAGTGGACCTCCAGGACTCCTGCAGCAGAGAGGCCTGATTTTAGCAAGAAAATTAAAAAAACAGAAAGAAATAGCTTCAACATCAACACAAAGGATGTCCACTCAGAGACCCCATCTGAAAGTCACCAACTTCAAAGATCAAAGGAAGATATATCCATGACGATAGGAAGAAACCAGTGAAGAAAGGATGAAATCACCAAAGACCATAATGCTTCCCCTCCACCCAGGGATCACAACTCCTCACCAGCAAGGGAACAAAACTGGATGGAGAATGACTCTCACAAATTGACAGAAGCAGGCTTCAGAAGGTGGGTAATAACAAACTTCTTTGAGCTAAAGGAACATGTTCTAACCCAATGCAAAGAAACTAGAAACCTTGTAAAAAGGTTAGATGAAAGGCTAACTAAAATAAACAACTTAGAGAATAACATAATGACTTGATGAAGCTGAAAAACATAGCATGAGAACTTCATGAAGCATACACAAGTTACAATAGCCGAATTGATCAAGCAGAAGAAAGGATATAAGAGATTGAAGACCAACTCAATGAAATAAAATGAGAAGGCAATATTAGAGAAAAAATAGTGAAAATAAATAAACAAAGCCTCCAAGAAATATGGGATTATGTGAAAAGACCTAATCTATGTTTAATTGGTGTGCCTGATGTGATGGAGAATGAACCCAAGATGGAAAACACTCTTCAGGATATTATCAAGGAGAACTTTTGCAACCTAGCAAGGTAGGCAAACATTCAAATCCAGGAAATACAGAAAATATCACAAAGATATTCATCAAGAAGAGGAACCCCAAGACACATAATCATCAGATTCACAGGGTTTAAATGAAGGAAAAAGTGCTAAAGGCAGACAGAGAGATAGGTCAGGTTACCCACAAAGGGAAGCCCATCAAACTCACAGAGGATCTCTAGGCAGAAACCATACAAGCCAGAAGAGAGTGGGGGGCCAATATTCAACATCCTTAAAGAAAGGAACTTTCAATGTAGAATTTCATACCCAGCCAAACTAAGCTTTATAAGTGAAGGAGAAATACAATCCTTTATGGACAA
The DNA here is from genome assembly GCA_028533165.1 of Leontopithecus rosalia. Classification (NCBI taxonomy): domain Eukaryota; kingdom Metazoa; phylum Chordata; class Mammalia; order Primates; family Cebidae; genus Leontopithecus; species Leontopithecus rosalia. The sequence goes on along the minus strand of CM052665.1, from coordinate 8,901,500 downwards.
GTAAGTGCTGAGACATTTTTGTCACCACCAGGCCTGCCTTACAAGAGCTGCTGAAGGAAACTCTAAACATGGAAAGAAAAAAACATTACCAGCCACTGAAAAGCATATCAGACGGTAATGACCATCGACACAATGAAGAAACTATGTCAACTAACGGGCAAAACAACCAGCTAGTATCAAAATGGCAGGATCAAATTCACACGTAACAATATTAACCTTAAATGTAAATGAGCTAAATGCCCCAATCAAAAGACACAGCCTGATGAATTGGATAAAAAGTCAAGACCCATCAGTGTGCTTTATTCAGACCTATCTCATGTGCAAAGAAATACATAGACTCAAAATAAAAGGATGGAGGAAGATTTACCAATCAAATGGAGAGAAAAAAGAAAAGAAACAGGGGCTGCAATCTTAGTTCTGATAAAATGGACTTTAAACCAACAAACATGAAAAGAGACAAAAAAGGGCATTAAATCATTATTTAATGGTAAACAGATAAATAAAACAAGAAGAGCTAACTATCCTAAGTATATACACACCCAATATAGGAGCACCCAGATACATAAAGCAAGTCCTTAATGACCTACAAAGAGACTTAAACTCCCACACAATAATGGGGGAGACCTTAACAATCCACTGTCAATATTAGACAGATCAACCAGAAAGAAAATTCACAAGTATATTCAGGACTTGAACTCAGAGCTGGACCAAGCAGACCTAATAGACATCTACAGAACTCTCCACCTCAAATCCGCAGACTATACATTATTCTCAGCAGGACATCCCACTTACTCTAAAATTGGCCACATAATTGGAAGACAAACACTCCTCAGTAAATGCAAAATAACAGAAATTATAACAACCAGTCTCTCCCACCACAATGCAATCAAATTAGATCTCAGGATTAAGAAACTCAATTAAAACCACACAACTACATAGGAATTGAACAATGTGCTCCTGAATGATTGCTGGATAAATAATTAAATGAAGGCAGAAATAAATATGTTCTTCAAAACCAATGAGAATGTAGATACAATGTATCAGAATCTCTTGGACACCTTTAAACCAGTGTCTAGAGGGAAATTTATAGCATTAAATTCATATATATACTTTTGTATATTATATCTCACCTATAATAAATAGAGATAGCTCTCTGTACAAGCTTATCAATACTACCATTCTCTGATTTCTTAAAAGCACATATAGATTACATAAATATAAATTGCATTTACTACTTTGTTTTATTGGATCACCAGTGATGTTGAATTTTTTAAATTATGTTTTGTGATTAGTATTTTAAGAAATAACTGTTTGTATTTTTCAACCATGTCTTCTTTTGAAATAATCTTCCTTTTCTAGTTGACTTACCTGTATTCTTGAAGAAAATTGTCTCCTATTTATAGTATTAACAATTTTTATTCATATTTAATACAGCTCACTATGCTTTTAAATAATTTATTTTAAATTTATAATTAATTATCTCAATCATGAAAACAAAAGGTGTTTTCCCATAACTACTGATGAAATTTCTGTTTATTTTTAGTTAATAGGCATAAAAATATTTCTCTCTTTTAATGCTTTTCCTACAATATTCTATTAATCTCATATTAAAATATTAATCTGATTTATTTTTAATTCTTCACAACCCACTTTAAGTTTTAGTAGAATATGCACTTGTGGAGCAAAGTATTCTAATTTTTAAAAATTCTAATATGTAACATACCGATTTTAAACCATTGTTATTAAATCTATCTTTGGTTACTGTTACTAATATAATATTTGGTTTTTGTTTTGACAATGTATTTTAAACTTTTCAGTTTATCTTTTCTTTTTTTTTAATTTTTATTGCATTTTAGGTTTTGGGGTACATGTGCAGAACATGCAAGATAGTTGCATAGGTACACACATGGCAGTGTGTTTTGCTGCCTTCTGCCCCTTCACCTTACCAGGTTTTCTTATTCATTCCTGTGTTACTCAAATTTATTTCCTTCTAATCTTTTTTTCTTAGTCACTTTAAATTGTATTATATTTAAATATTTCCACTATTAGTTTCTTACTATTAATATTACTATAATCAAATTTTAAAATGATTCAATATGCAATTTTTTAATAGAACGGCATTTACTTTTTATTGACCATAGTGTTCTACATATAAAGTCAGCCAATTAACAGAATAAATTTAGTGTTCATTTCCTCTCCTCTCTCTTGTAGTTATATTAACTGAAGTAGTTTCTTTTCCTTTTTTGGATCTATTTCAATAATTTTGAATTGTATAAGCAAATTACTTTCTGTGACATTTTGCTGGTTTAAGTCTTGTATTTTATAAATTTTTGAGATTGAAATTACTTTTCATTACTCTGCTATCCATAAGTTTTACTGATTTCACTGATCACTGTCATTTTTGGAACAAATAGATTCCTCACAAGTCAATTTTTAAAATTTTTATTAATTTCTCACGTTATTTAAGTAATTCTCTACAAAACTAACTCAGGAAAGGCAATTGGTGAAATATTTTCTGTTCTTGCATTCCCTGAGTTTGATCATTTTATCAACATATATTTACAGTAATATGTTTTAGCATGGAATGTTGGGTAAACAATGAGGACTAGTTGTAATGCATCAACTTGACTGGACAATGGGATTTCCAGATGTTTGATAAAACAGTATTTTGGGTGTGTCTGTGGGGGTGGGGATTGATGAGATTAACATTTGAATCAGTAAACTGAGTGAGGCACATTGTCTTTCCAGTGAAAATTCCTACTCCTTGACTGCTTTGAACTCGGACATCTGTCTTTTTCAATTTTCTGAATTAAACTGAAATGTTAGTTCTTCCTGAGTATAACTGAGTAGAGGCTAAACATTACTAATAGGAAAATCCAAAATGTGAAATCCTTCCCCGTCTGAAACTGCAATGCTGACATGATGACATAAGTAGATAAGTTTACACGTGACCTCGTGTGACAATTTGCAGTCAAAACTTTGTATCTTGCACGAAATATAAAAATACTGGATGACGTTGTCTCCAGATTGTGTCTATATGATGTATATGAATCATAATTAAATTTCATGTTTGGACTTCAGTCACATTCCCAAGATATGTATGTGCAAGATTATGCGTGTGCAAACATTCAAAAATTTGGAAAAAATTTAAGACCCAAAACATCTCTGATGCGAAACATTTTGAGTAACTTATACTCAACCTGCATAATGAAGATGACAAGTTTTGATGAAGATGTGGAAAAACAGAAACACTTCAAAAATGTAAAATGATGTATGTTATTATGGAAAACAATGTGTCAGTTCTTCAAATATTTAAACATGAAGATACTATATGACTTGGCAGTTCTACCTCTAAGTGTATATTTGGTCTCAAACTCCTGACCTCAGCTGATCCACCCACCTCAGCCTCCCAACATGCTGGGATTACAGGTGTGAGCCTGTAATATAAATAAATATTCATACATGGGCACCCGGCCCGTGTATATTTAAGAAAATTGAAACATATCTTCAAAAAAATGTATATGAATCTACAGATTAAACAAATGTGGATGTCTATGCAATGAAATATTATTCAACTATAAATATGAAATATTAATGCATGCTACAACATGGATGATTCTGAAAATAAGAAAAGTATGTAAAAGTACTTACAAAAAGCCACATATTGCATGATTCATTTATATGAAATGTCCAGAATAAGAGAATCCATAGACAGAAGACGTGTTATTGTAAGGGACTGGGGACAGCAGAGAATAGAATGACTATTGATGAATATGAGATTGATTTAGGGGATGATAAAAATGTTCAGAAATTAGTAGTGATGTTTGCACAATGCTTAAATGTTCTCAAATCCACTAGACTTTACACCTAAGAGAGTGATTTATGATATATAAATTACATCTCAAATATTATTGAAAATGTTCCATGTAAAGCATTGTTCTATTGCAGAAAATGTTGCTGTAAATAGAGTAGATAAGGTTTCTGTTATTAAACTTAGATTTTACTTTGGTAGAGAAAGAAAAATAAATAAACAAACATCTAAAAGGCCAAAATAATTATATCATGCTAGTGATGATAAATACTGTTATTGACTGAATGTATCCCCATGCCAAATGGCATACGTTGAAATCCTATCTCATAAAGTAATGGTAATAAGTGTTGGGGCCTTTGGGTAATTAGTTTATATAGTTCATGGGTAACAAATTACCTCCGGGTAATTAGTTCACTAGGATGGAGTCCTGATGAATGAATGTGGTACCCTTATAAAAGGAACCCCAGAGAGCTCTCTGGCCCTCTGCTGTTCACTATATAAAGAAGTCAGCAGTTTGCAGCCCAAGTAAGGTCCCTATCCTGAACCTAACCACGCTGGCACCCTTATCTGGGAATTTCAATCTCCAGAGCTGTGAAAAAAAATATATATATGGGTTTCTAAGCCACCCACCCACTCTACAGCACTTTGTTATAGCAACCTGAACTACAGCAAGTGCTATTCCAAAAAAATCAAAGAGGTATAGAGTAAAATGATAACTACTAGAAACTGGATATGGTGGTAGAGAGATGAAGAGAGGTTGGTTAATGTGTACCAATATACAGTTAGTTAGAAGAAATAAGTTCTAGTGTTCAATAGCACAGTAGAATGACTAAAATTAATAACAATCTACTGTATATTTAAAAATAGTTTAAAATATATGAAATGTTCCTGTTACAAATAAATGTTGGAAGTAACTGATATCTTAAATATCCCAATTTGATAATAATACATTGCATGTTTTAATTAAAATATCATATGCATCTATAAACATGTATAATTACTATGCATCTATGTTTTTAAAAAGATGATGTGATAAGAGGATCTGGTTCATAGCCTCTTGCAAGTAAATAAAGTATAGGCTAGGACAGAATGTATATGAAATTAGCCAGCCATGGTGACATTTAGGGGGATGACATTCTAGGCAGAAAATATCAAATATATAAAGCACCAGTTGAGACTGAACCCAGCCAACTGTAAGAACAATAAAAGAAGGGACATGGCTGGAAGAACACTGAATGAGGGAGGGAATGCAATGGAATAAGGTATGAGCATTAGGCAGGGACCAACTTGAGCAGAAATTTGATATCCAAAGTTACAAGTTTGAATGCTTTACCTTAGCAACATGGAAAGCCAATGAAAGTCGTAAGAAAAAGAGAAAAAGCAAGACAGGAAGGACAGGACCAGATAGGTCAGAACAGGAAATGAAAAAACTGCAAAGGAAATAAACGAAGTCTAGTTGGCATTTCAACGGTATAGACTGTTGAGTTTGGAAGCAGTTAGAAAAAAGGGAGGGTAGATTTATAGGCATTTTGAGTTGGCTGGAAAAACGTTTTTAAGTTTTAACTCTAGCTCGACCTATGCTTAGAATCATATTCTTAAGCATATTTCTTACTGTGTTACCTGCATTGAAAATAAAACAACAGCTTCCTCATTTGTAAAAAAAATAAAATAAAATAAACAAGGTTAACATCTGACTTTTCCATTTCATCATCTTATAGTAAGGAATAATCGGAAAAATTATATACAAAATGCATAAAATTGCATATAAATGCAATTCAAACTCTGAAATGGCACGTAAATAGACAGAAAGCAGAGATGAACAGCATGGAATTTGTAGGAAGATTAAATTAACTCTGAATTTTATGATTGCCTCTTACCATCTTCATTCTGAAAAATTTGATAAACTCTGTGAGTCTCAGTATCTTTCCTTATACAATTGTGGTAATAATAATTAGCTTATTGAGTATTTTTAAAGTGTCATGATAAGGTTCATAAAGCACTTAGCACCAGCCTCACACACAGCAAGTATATAATAGATGATATTTTAGTGATGGTGGTGGAACTGGTGATAGAAGTGGTACTAGTAGTTACAGTAGTATTAGCACAAATCAAACTGTGCCCACATGAAAATGCTGCGGGACTCTTTGCATACAATGTAAGCACTATCTGTTTCATACTCTAAAACCTACTATACTTCCCACACTAAGAATTTTATTGCAGCACTGTTTACAATAGCAAAGACCTGGAATCAACCCAAATGCCCATCAATGATAGACTGGACTGGGAAAATGTGGCACTTGTACACCATGGAACATTATGCAGCAATCAAAAATGATGAGTTCATGTCCTTTGTAGGAACATGGATGAATCTGGAGAACATTATTCTCAGCAAATTGACACAAGAACAGAAAATGAAACGCCATATATTCTCACTAATAGGCGGTGATAAACAATGAGAACACATGGACACAGGGAAGGGAGTACTACACACTGAGGTCTATTGGGGGAAATAGGGGAGGGACAGCAGGGGGGATAGTGGGGGAGGGATAGCATGGAGAGAAATGCCAAATGTGGGTGAAGGGGCAGAAGGTAGCAAAACACACTGCCACGTGTGTACCTATGCAACTATCTTACATGTTCTGCACATGTACCCCAAAACCTAAATAGCAATAAAAATTTTAAAAAAGTATTCGTAATTATAGCATAAATTTCTCTAATTTCAACCTAAACTAATCCTGATTTTAATTCATGAAAATGAAGAAAAAGAAAACTGACAGGTGATTAAATGTATCTTTCATTTGTAGGTGTGCATATTTTAAAGTAGCTTTAAGTAGAGAAAAAAACACAAATATTGGATTTAAAATGACATGATTGTACCATCTATAAGGCATGTTAAAATAGATTAACATTCCAATTCTCTCATCTGTAAAATGGCAACAATACTATATGATGGTGTTGTGTGGGATTAAACACGGTATACTATATAAAGGTCCTGAACTTAACCTGGCATGGTTAAAAGTCAATACATAATAATTTTTTTGTTATATCTTAATCTAAATATCACTTCTATCTTCTACTTTTAGAGGAACTGTGAAAATCATTTTTATATTAAAGTGACAATATTTTCCGTATCAGTTCTTCCTAAAGAGAGTGAATTGAGTATTTATCACTAATTTTAGATCATTCTTCCTATGATGTTGGTCCTTTTGCACCTGATACAATCTCGAAAATGCATTCATTTTATCCGAGAGATCTGAAAATTATATCAAATGCTTTATTTCCTGGAGTTTGGATTAATGCGACTATAAGCATTGAGGTTTATCTCCATTGAATTAATAATCACTTAATCTTTTGCTGAGCAAGAGCCTCATGCTTTCCTGTTACCCTTGCTCCTCCAAATAAACTGTCTAGGTATGTTTATCTCCCTTTACCTTCTACAAACTTTATGTTTAGTATCTTCAATGGAAACAAATAAACAATAACAATAAACAAGAAGTCAGAACCACTTTAGAATGTATCTTGTTTTCTCTTATTCCCATTAATGTTTTCATATTGCATTCTTCTCTCTCCTTCTTTGGTTGTTCACATCCTTTCTTCTATATGATTTTCTTTTAAAAATTGTCATGCTTTAACAGGTCACACCTAAAGTATGTATTTGGAGACAAAAGAGGACAATCGTTCATATGATTTTCTATAACTACATTCTTCTTTCTGTTTTTTTTTATTTCTGTTTTTTTCTCTTAGCATGTTCAGTTTGATTTGTATGCAACCCATACACTCAAAGGTATTCTGTGACTTCCACTTGTTCTGTTCTGTTGAAGTTTTCATAGAATGGCACCTAGGAAAACTTGCTGACTATGCAAAATTCATTTCATTATACTTGCAAGTCAGAAAGAATACCAGCTATTGACCATCTCAGGAATGTCTCAAACAGGGAGGTCCAACAGAATCGGTGAGACTTGGTAAAATGCAGCAGTTACTGGAAAAGAGGGGAATTTATCTTCGGAATATTTGTCCGTGTAAAATTTGAGTTTAGTCTATCTATGTTCTTACCTTGGAAAAAGATGACTATTAACACTCATTAAAATAATTTTAACTCTAGCTACACTACATGTTATTGTTTGTTCAGTTTAACTGCTTTTGAAGTCATGGTACAGTTGCTTTCTAAATTTTGGGTTGTGTTCAATTTGTCATTTCTTCTCCCTTACTCTTTTCCCATTCTTCCTTCTCTGTCAGAGAGAAAAACATCACTATATAATCATGGGGAAACATAATCAAAGTCATCTCGTAACTGATACATAACAGAAATAGGCCTAAAATATGACTCTAATATAAATACTTTTTGATTATTCTAGCAGCATTTCTAAATACATTAGAAAATATTTTTAATGATTCATCATTTACATGATTCTATTGTAAAATTCATAAAAATTAAGACAAAATTAATGAACAATGTGTATTATGGAAACTATTTTATTATTATATTTTTAATGTCAACACATAATTATGTCTTCAAACTGATGTTTTAAATGCAGAGTATAATTGTGTATTTTTAGTAAAAGCTTTCAAATGTTCCCTCACTAGTTTAGTGGTTACTTTATTTCAAATCACATAAATTATGAAAGGTAAGAAAATTTGCATTATTAAAGCTTTCAAATGGAATTACAAGAGCCTCCTTTTAGAGGATTACATGCCATATATTTGAAAAATATGGTTTATGAAGTTAAAGAACAAGAAGCAATGAAGGAGAATTGGATTACAGATGAGCAGAGAAGTTTCCCACTTCCCTCAATGTTCCTGGAAACATCACAATAAGTGCACAAGGTATTTGTCCAAAATATGTAATACACCTGGGCATGAAATACCTCATCCATCATATGTACCAAACATAAAAATCCATAACAAACCTTAATAGGAAAAAAAATGTCTTTTTCTGTCTCAAAGCCTAAAAGATTTCAGCTTATTTCTATGACTTCACTCAGGGACAGATCTGTAAAACAAATAAGCTACAAATAAGGACTAATTTGATGAATATAAATGAGGCAGGGTGATTCATTTAGATATTAATTGTGTTTAATAATTTAAAGTCTCCTGTAAGTTATCTATAATTTTGCATTTATTTTTCTGGGTGAATGATGCTATTTGAGTATCAAGAGTTGGTTCAAGTCAATGATTCTTCCTGCAGTCTGTAAAATCCCATACTGACAAAACTAAATATGCTAGCACTTTAAAGAGTAAAGGGAAAACAGGAATTGGAAATGAAGGAAAACATTATCCCAAACTTGGGAGAGATTCTCAAGAGTGGAAAGCTGTAACTACTCAGAATGGTCTCTTTGGTGGGGTGTGAACCTGCAGAGCAGCTTACTGACTGGTGCTCCTGATTGACCAGTCTCTGAGCATTAAAATACTTGATTTACCTATATTTCCTGGCTCCAAGTTCATTAAAGATATAAGTCTGTGTAAAATTTTAGTTAAATTAATCTGTCTATGGTCTTATCCTGGAATATATGCCCATAACACTCGGTTATTAAAATAATCTGAACTCAAGAGAGGCTAGTAAATCTCAAGTCAAGAAAATTAGACATTCTCAGGATCACCATGAAAGTGTGATGACCAGAAGAGCCAATCAATGACTTGGAAGTGTGTGACAATCTGGGACCTTAAAAGGACTCTAGAGAAATGAATAATGAAGACTGAATTATTTACTAGTCTTACAGGGACAGTGAGTTAGTTGAAGATCTCTCTGATAAGTGGCCAACAATCAGTATTAAACAACTTAAAATGTTACCTTCTAAGGACAATGCATGCAGATACAAATGGAGAACCACAAAGCTGTAGGCAGCCTCAGAGAAAAATGCTCACATTTTGTAAGGCATGAATAAGAATTATTACACCATATCTTCTGCTTTGGAATTTGTTCTAAGTGCATTGCAAGTAAAACACGTGGTGTTCTCTCTAAGCCCAAGAAAAATATAAATGATCTTGTGTTGTTCCTAGTGCTATATGAAAGGCTGCCTCTGAGTAGAAACTACAAAATATCAAACATCAAAATCATTTCAAGGGGCTGTGGTTATGGTTTAATGTATTGGTCACCCCACATCTAAATGTAAACTCATTTTTGAAGTTAAACAGAAAGCTAAAACTCAGTAAAAATAATAGAAGCGCACTGGTAACCTTAAATACATTAGAAATATTCAACCTGTGACTTATCTCTTTGCCTAACTCCTCCATAATTTCCAAATGAACCCTAAAGTTACATCCTCTGCAATTATTGGCCTTACTTTTAAGTTGAAAAAAGGGTAATATCATCTGTTTTCACCAATAAGAAATTGTGAATAGATTACATGAATGTAGCAATTTGTATCTCTGTGTGTTTGTGTGTGTGTGTGTGTACCTCTGGAATTAGGTAAATCTTTCTGGAATTTTCTTATACGTGGAATTGTACATGGAGTGGTAAATTAATTTCCAGACCTTGCTATTTTAGCCCAGGCCAAGTTTCAGTCATATTTGCTCAAAAAGCTCTAGCTGAGTACAAATATAAAACTGTTATCTTTACAGCTTCAGAGTTTCATATCTATCTGGCCCTTCATGAACTCTTTGAACTCTGTATGATAATTTATTTTTGTTTACTAATAGTTTACATCTACTTTTTGACAAATTGTACATGAATTTAAGGTCTGCTTTCTTCTAAAGCTGTAAAAATATAAATGAAAGACTAACATAAACCTACAAATAAAAGGAGAATGAAGAACAAAGTAGAAAAAAATATATTAATACAGATTTGAAACTGAAATGATAATGGTAAATGGTAACTGACTAGAAAATCCCTGTGTTGAAGACAATCAGACTGTGTATCTTGCAGAAGCTTCATAAAGCTCATGTGGTAGAAAAGCTCTTCTATATCAGGTGTGGAAAAAAATGGAGGCAAGTTGGGAGAGTTGGCTCGCACCTGTAAATCCAGCAATTTCGAAGTCCAAGGCAAGTGGCTTACTTGAGCCCAGAAGTTGGAGACCAGGCTGGACAACATGGTGAACCCAGCCTCTACAAAAAATGCAAAAATTAGCTGGGCATGTTTCGCATGCCTGTAGTTTCAGCTAGTCTGAAGGCTGATGGAGGATTGCTTGAACCTGGGAGGTGAAGACTGCAGTGAGCTGAGATACCACCACTGCAGTCTAACCTATAAACACACACACACGTGTGTGTGTGTGTGTGTGTGTGTGTGATTTTAAAGGAATAAAATTATTTTGAACATTAAAAGTCAAAAAATTCTTTCAAAGGCCATGTAAGAAAAATGTATTATCTAGCCACCAGTTCGAACTGGAAGAGGCTGGTAATAACACTTCTCTGTCTCCACAAAATCAAAGACAAGTGAAAATGCAACAAGCCTTATTAGAAATAAAACAAACGTGCTCTGATATTGAATAAAAATATGAATGTTAAACAAAAAAATCTACATATAGACTCATTGTAGTGAAAGCCAAAATGTAATGTATTTGCTTGCTGCTGTTGCTGCTATAAATTACCAAGAGTTTGAAACCTTAACCTAAATTAATTATCTTTCATTTTGGAAGGTCAGAATTCTAAAATGGATGTTGACTATATGCCATAGAGGATATTAGGCACATCATTTTCCAATTGGTAAAATACTCTAATTTTCGTTATTTACCTTAGATTTTTCAGATTAAGCAATAAATTTTTTAATAATTGTTTTTCCATTTAAAATGGAAAATATGTATAGGCTAATAAGAGGCTTGTCTCTTCTTTCTGTGAGCAGAGATTCCCAGATGATAAGTGTTTTATAAATCTTTTGTGCAACGTGAGCTCTGCCTACAAAGTTTAGTCAAAAAATTTCGGAGTGTTTCAAGGGATGACCGTGAATTTCAGCTTTTAAAAAGGAAATTGGAATGTGATGTTAAAAAAAAAGGTAGTGAGAGAATGGCACGAGTCAATGTATGGTGTCATTAAAAATTCAAGCCAAAGCTTTTTATTACTTTTATTTAACCTTTTTAGCCACCACAATTTTATATGTGGCAAGAGAGCTTTCTCATGGCAGAGAAGAGAAAAGCTAGTGCACAGTTAATTTTACAAATTGTTTTAAAAAGGTCACTTATGTCTTCATACCTTTTAAAATCTATGTTCAGATAAAGAATATAATTGTCAGTCAATTTTTTAAAAATTTCAACTGTAACATGCAGAACTGAACCTTATGTACATGATGTTCTCTGTGTTTTAGCATTTCTTTCCATTCCTTTCCAATTTGATTTTCATATACAGAGCTCTCTATAAAAATGCTGACTGGTTCTTTTCCAGTAACTGTCTTATTGATAAATTATAGCTATAGATCCTTTCCAGGCTCTGCTATGGTACAAAATTTCTATACTTTGGAGCACTGCTACCAAAGGTTGGAAAGACTCAGAGTGAGTAAAAATCCATAGTTATAGAAAAAAAAACAAAAGAGTTATTAATTGAAGCTTATATGCCACATATGCATGCTTTTTAGGAAAACAGTCATTGGATGATTTTTTTTTTAAATGGCAAAATGAACCTTCCTGGAAAAGGGAAGAATGAACCAATAAATATAAACATACTGAACACATAACAAACCTGAATTTTACTTCATGATATTATTATGAAGGGGTAAAACATATTGGGGGGAAGTTTCTATATCTCAGCCTTTAATAGCAAGGCATTCAATGCTTTATGGAAGAGGGGAATTCTTGTTCATATCTGTAACTATGCTAATTCTATCTATTGAACCACTGATAATTTAGGGTAAGAATAACAGCTGCTGGGATAGGGAAATAACTACCTTCCACATAACTTTAGTTTATGATTACTTTGACTTAAAATATTTAATTATATCCTAAGCCAAAGAAGAAAGAGGTAGTTATAAGCCAAAATCTGTCTGTACACATTGACCTTCAATTTGACCTCTGTGATATACCAAATGTAGACTTTTCCCTAAAAGTCAGTGGTCCAGTGTTTCCAAGTTGAAAACATGTCCATAGCATTAGAAATTATTTAAGAACACAGATTTTGGAGTCAAATTGCCTTGATTGGAATCTAGACATTTTTTCCACATATTAGCTATGTGGTCTATGGCTAGTTTTATTACTTATTTGTGCCTCAGTTCAATCCTCTGTAAAATAAAGTTAATAATAAAGTGTGTACATGTTAAGATTATTATGTTTGAAGTGTTTCGACCAGTACAGAGTATAAAACATTATAGACTGAGTGCTACATATATATGTGTGTAGTGTTTATACATATGTATATATATATATATATATATATATATATATACACTACACACACACACATATACACACACACACAAATACATTAAACTATATTAAATTTCTTTGTTAAAATCTAGCTATATAAATGTATACACACAAATACCTTACTGTCTTGAATTTTTTCCATGAAACTCCATAGCCCCAGTTCTTTGTAATTTGGGGTGTTTATACCAGATATTGAAGCTTCTGGTATTGTTGAACAAATGTGGCTCCCTTTTTTTTCTAACTATGCTGCTGTTATTTCAGTATTGGATGTTATTTTCTATTTTGGAAATGTCATTTATATTTTGAATATTGAACTACGTAGGGTTCAAAATCCTGATGCTTGCTACTAAACTATGATTCTTTCCCTCTAAATTAAAAATACATTGAGATCAAAAGACAGGCCTCACATTTTTCCAACACATTTTACCTTATTTAGCAAAAAATACTGAAACCAAAATCTTTAAATAAGAATATAGGTGTTTCTGTTTGGTGAGTTAACTCTCCGTGGTAAACAATAGTTTTGTTCATCAAATGTTCCTGGGTCTTTCCCTCTCTTGGAATTGCACTTCCTGCCCCATTTTAACTAATAAGGTGAGAGTGGAAAGTGAGTGACGCTTATTGGTTTAAACTATACACTGCTCTTCCTCTTGTTTACTTGAATTAGGATAATATGGAGGATTTTCCAGTTCTTCTACAGTGAGAATGAAACATGAGTACAAAATAGACATTCACAGTATTCAGATAATACAGACTCGGAAGGGTCTAAGATTTTCCCAGCTTGTGAGCTAGCAAGTTAGTCTGTTACAATTTCATGGTCGTACACTAAAAGAAGAACATAAGATCCTTGGATCAAAGGAATAGACCATGCATTACTCTCAGCAAAATCCACAGGCAGAGTACGTCTTCCAGGGTTCCCACAGCAGAGTGAGGGTTAATTGTTTACCTGTGCCTGCAGGGAGCTGTAATACATGGGAGGAAACCCAGAAAAGATTCTAAGATTATATTGGACTGGAGCACATCTGCCTATCCTCTCCTCTGAAGTATAAGGTTTTATTCAGTAAGCAATTTTCTTTCAGGGAGACAGGGCGGTGTCTCTAGGTTTATTATCCTGGAGTACGTTAAATGCCTTACATTTCCAAATCTCTCCAGAGGGATACACTATCTCTAGCTTTCAAGGTATGTTTTTCTTTCAGATATACCTTTGGTTTAGAAGGCATGAACTGTACATGTATGGAGAAGTCCTCAGAATATTGTATCTCAATACTACAGATATTTGGGGGTTGCCATATTTTATCTGAAATATTTCATACTTCTAAAAATCTAGAAAAAATAATTGAGCTTCTATATGTGACCACCCAACTAGCTACATAAAATAACCCCTCAAAGATTGCACATGGGCTTTTTATCACATACAAACACACATTAAAAAATAAAATGTAAGTTAAATATAAAACTAGCAAAGGTGTTCAAAGCAGTCTAAGTCTTACTATTCACTGGCACTTGATGAATTTGATGAAATGTGCTTGTTATAGTGAAAGAATAATAAACAGCATAATAAAACTGTCTTTGTAACATAGTTTTAACCTTTTAGAAATATAAAGCAGGGAACAATTTTGGATATATATATATATATATATATATATATCTCCAATAAAATGTTGTGTTCAAATAAACTTAGGACATCTATGTAGAAATGCCCTATGTTTATCTCATGTAAGTTACCTTACATTTATTTGAATACAATCTTGTTTTCTCACAATGCACTTAAGATCCTGTGAAAATATTGCTGCAGAGAAGGCAAACTGGAGAACACTAGCAAGTACAATCAAATGGAATAACCATTAAAATAGAGTTCTATGGGAATTTGGAAATTTGGAAATAAAGAACATATTTCTAGAGAAAAAATCTTCGGGATTCAAGACAAGCCATACATAAGCAAATAAAGCTCTTCTTGTATAATAGAAACATCAATCACTTTAGCCATATGGTTTATTCAGATCAGTAGCTATTTCTTCTCTTATCTCTCTTCTTCACATCTAACCTACACACTATACTCAAGGCATAATGATTTCAAATTTGAAGGTCTATCTATGCTGAAGTCCAGGTCAAAATACACCAGATGTAGAAGTTTTACATTTGTCTCAGGGTTCACTATGGTTGATTTGCACTCAGCTTCAGCTTTCATGCCCACCCACTTCAAATACGTCTTTCTAAAGCAGAGATCTGAAAGCTAAAATCTGCATTTCCCGGAATACCCAGCAGTGAATACTCTGCCAATCAATTTCTTCTAGTTAAATGCATTTGCAATATTTGTAAGACAATTGCTTTACTTATGCTGGGATCATCAGGACAAGATCTAGAGAAGCCTTCTCTCAAAACCACAAGAGGTCAATGATTGAACAATTAAATGTGGAGGTTGGTCATTGCCACCATCACAGTACCCAAAAAGTTATAGGCTGGGCATTAGGACATTACTGTAGGAATCATGTATGTACTATGTCAAAGCAATGAAGAGATAGTTTCTGATAAATCCTGAATAACTGTCCTGATTCTCTATATTAAAATAGTGACTTCCTTCTCTTCTGCTTCCACAGTTTACATAATTTGCACGTATGCTGTTCATGTATGACTTCCACAACAAATTGTAAAACATTTTGGACAATATAGGACACTTTAAGGTGATATATTACTGATGGATTTATGCTAATCAAGACAGTGCTGCCAATATGCCTAAGCACATAGGCCAAAAGAGTAGATGTGAATGCCAAAGAAAATGAGGATGTTCTTACCAAAAGAACGGGTGGTCAAATAAACAACTGAAGATTATCATAGGATGGCATCCCATAATTTCTATTTTTCGTTTGATTTTCCTAATGTGCAAATGTTGTCTACTGCAATTCTGTAACATTAAATGTAGTTGAAATGTCATTATCCCTGAGAAACAGAACTGGTAGAAAACAAAGGGTCTGGTTCAAGTTAAAAAAATTGATGACCACATAATCTAGTTAGTATTGAAAGTAGAATTCAGTGACTATATTTAAGGTACTAGCAGTATTTAACATGCACCGTGTTGCATAATGTATTATAAATCCATGAAAAAATAGTTATGTACAGATCCTTCAAACTTCCACTTTCTTGATTCTAATGCATTACTAATGTCAACTCTAATGACTTATGGTCCAGTTATGGACTTTACCACTAGAGCATTCAATCTGAATCTTGCTTGGCTTTAATAATAAGTATTATTGTTATTCAGAACAGTTTACCTTCAAGAATTCTTGAGAAGCAGTTTCCCATGAAAATTAAAAGAGCAAAAACATTCATCGGTTTAGTTCTTCTGCCCAAGATAAGCTTGTGGTCTCAGCGGGCTCAGCACAAGACTTCATAACATGATCTAAAATCTTGTTTTCATTAAGTAGAATGCTTATATACTCCTGCAGAATGTGTACTAAAAATGGCAGCCTAAGACAACAAGGATTGCTTTACTCCTCTTAGAACTGTGGCATGGTCTTGATCTCGCATTTACATTCCATTTCCCAGATACATCTCATAATGTTGAGAAACGTTTAAAAGGATGAAAATATGATCTCCCTAATCTACCTAATTAGTCAAGAATCAATTATCATAAAATATAAAACTGATATGAAGAATTTAAAATATTTTTGTTCATAGTCATTTCTTCAAGATAAAGAATGGTGCTGAATTTGACAGTGGCCAACAGTGCACAATTTGAAAACATTTTTTCTTAAGCAGTTGAGTGGTATCCTTTGTAAGTACACTTCTATGTTACTGGACATTCAAGGGAAAAATTAAGTTAGCTTCCTTGAGAGAACTTTCTGTTTCCTGTTAACCAGAGAACTTCTTTTTTTTATTTTAGTGCTGCTTATTTCTTTCTTAGTGTTTTGTTTCTCCACAGCCTACTATAAGTTTAGTAGCTTCTATAAAAGGTAAAATTAAATGTGTCACTCCATAGGCACTTACACTTTGGGAGGATTTAAACACACACACATACACACAGACACATACACACACTTTTATTAAATTGTTTTTCAAGTACTACATTAGAAAACAGATAGACACTGTTATTTATTTACATAAAATTTCAATATAAAACACAACTCTCAGACATGAGTCATTTAAATTCAGATGTCTATTTCCAAGTATTTTTCTTCTCATTCCCATTACACCTCACACATTTTGAAATCATAACATTGATCATACTGAATTATTATAATATGGTAAGAAATTTTCAACCCCTTTCCCAACCTTAGACTATGAACTCCTGGAGGGCAAATCTGTGTTTGATTCATCTTTATATTCTGAATGCCTATGTCAGTGCCAGCACATAAATTGTCTCTAAATAGTTACTGAAAAGACCCGCATCATGGCTCATGCCTGTAATCTTCCTTTGGGAGGCCAAGGCCTGCAGATGACCCGAGGTAAGCGGTTCAAGACCAGCCTGGCAAACATGACAAAACCCCGTCTCTACTAAAAAGAAAATACAAAAATCAGCTGGATGTGGTGGCATATGCCTATAATCCCAGCTACTCAGGAAGCTGAGGCAGGAAAATCACTTGACTCCAGGGAGCAGAGGCTGTAGCGAGCTGAGATCACAACCAACACACACCAGCCTGAGTGCTGGGTGACAGAGACTCTTGTCTGAAAAAAAAAAAAAGTTAAAGAAATCAGGGACCGAATCAAATGAAGGGCTAAAGACCTTCGATAAATAGGATAGCGGAGCTTGTTTAACAACTGGCTGTCCTGGCTCTACCCTCTTCTAGGCCTCTTTATAACCATTCTATTATTGCTGACGTTTGGGCCTCTCATCTTTAACCTTCTTGTCGTTTTTTTTCTTCTAGAATTGAAGCCATGAGGCTACAAATGGTCCTGCAAATGAAGCCCCCAATGTCCTTGGCTTGTGAGTTCTGCTATGGACCTCTGTATCAGCCAGCACCCCTGGAAGACTCCCCTCTGAAGGAAACCTCAACTGCAGGGCCCCTTCTATGTCCCAATTCAGCAGGAAGTAGTTAAAGAGGGATCAATGCTTATATTCCAACAGCAGTTGGACTTTCCCATTCAGAGGGGGACTGAGGGGGTTCTCTTTCCAGGTCCATGAGGGGCATGGTTTCAAAGGTAGGAGTTTCCAGGCTCCAAGCCTCCTTCCGGGAACCAGAGGGAATTCAAATGTTAAGTTCATCATCTGGGTTTCCCTCACACAGGCTAGATAGAGAAAGCCAGGTGAGGCTCCTTTGTCCCAGAAAAACCTGCCAAAAGCTCTGGGAGGAGGGGGCTGTATAACTCAGAGTTGTGGACAAAGCAGCCAATCCTGTATCAGAATCAAAGATGAATCACTGCAAAGGAAGTTAGAAAGACCTCCTCTCATTGGACAAGAACATGAATGGGGCGGGAATAGAGGGAATAACTCAAGGGTTAAAACTCCAGCTGCTCCTTACCTATATGGATTCCTTCTCAGGGCCCCCGCCCAGGGTGGCATGGGAGCTGTATTTCTTTCTCTCTCTGTCTAGTAAATCACTTTTCCTCAAAACTCTTTTGGGTCCACAATATTTATTTGAACAGCAAACTCACCACGCCTCCAGGCCCCTTTCCACATTCTTCGAGGTTAGTGAGGCTAAGAATCTCTTTGCAATGGGGCACTGATATGCTCCCCTGGTTACAGTTGTAAATATTTGTTGAGATCTGTCATTCTCATGAAGAAACACCTTTCTGTTTCATCAGTGCATGCTATGATCTGTAATTTAGTGGTCAGAAAACATGCATTGTGCTGTCTTTGGATGATATGCAGCTGCTAACATTGATTTTACCACATACACATGTATGTACCTATGCATACACAGCTGGCATCTGAAAGACTCACTTTGTCATTTAACAAAGGAAGATAAAGTATTACATGGAATTAAAATAAAGAATACATATCGCATCGCTCTTGCAAGATCTAAGCCTAATGGAGTCAGTTAAGGTCACATATTTCAGTCTTGACTGAGCAGTTATATATAAATGTAGATTTAGTGAAGCAGAGGGATATTTAGTCCCACCATCCTCATTAATGTCACTGAAAATTTCATGCCTAAATTTGCAAGTATTATACTTCAAATGAAACCTGCTGTTATTTACTTTCCAACTTCTTTCTGGCACATTTATTCTTTATGTTCAGAATTGTATTTAAAAAGCCTGAATGGAATCTCCTTTGGAAATACAGCAGGTGGTAGGATTAATATAGAACCATGTGGCAAATAAGATGTTTTCATATTTAGAAAGGAAATCCTAGCCTCTGAATTCAGAAAGAAGAATTTTGGTTTCTTCTACTATTAAGTAGAAATTTATTTTCTATTTTTTTTTTACATATTTATGAATTGTTTACAAAAAACATGAGATAACTTGGTTTTATGTATTTGAGTTTGTACATAATAAATTGTTGAAACTTTATTGACAACATTCAATTTGTTCTTTAGGCTCAATTGGGGTAAAGAATATAAAGAAATGTAGTCAAACCAACTCAAGAACAGCACTGTGAGCCTGTGAACAATCTCCAAAGTTCAGCCATTCTAGAGATATTAACAAAAGGCTATACTTTTCTCCCTGAGATATTGAATAGAGACACTGAGGGAAATGTTCCAATATGTATCGAGTTCTATGTATATACTCCTGCCTGATGTGAATTAAAACATATCAATTAAGTGTGTTTCACATACAACCTAACTTTTCCTTTAGTGGAAAAATGCAAAGATTACAGGAAATGTCTCTTCACCTCTCAGCTTATTTAAAAAGATGATGAGTTCCTAGAGCATCTGGGAAAATAACACAAACTCAAGAAGACTTTTTTCAATTACCAAATGAATATTAAAAACAATTTAACAAAGCTTGTGGCATAACACAAAGAAATGCCTGACATCAAGGAACAAAGAACACTCACAATCTGTGGTAAGTAAAAAATTTTCACACAGCCACTGGATTCACCAAAAATGAGGTTAGATTCCTATGACATGTAACAACAACTTTACACAGAAACTGCTAAAGTTATAATTAAATAGCATATTAAAGTATGAATAGGTGATTTTAATAACTTTTTTCTGGAAGAAGATGAGATTTCTTCATAGATCATGTATTAAGATGAAATCTTTTCTAGAGACCAGTAAGAATGAATGTCATGTTTAAATAAACTATGTCATGACTCTCTAATTATTTTCAATACCAGAATGGAAAAAAGACAGAAATACTAATACCATTGGCATTTTATTATCTTCTTTGAGGAATGATATAAGAATGATGGCAGTATAGAAGTTTCTTATCTTCCTCTTCCCACAGAAACGCTGATTTAAAAACCACCCATGAGTAACATTATCTTCTGTATTAGTCCGTTTCCATGCTGCTTATAAAAACATACCCAAGAATGGGGGAAAAAATAAAAGAGGTTTATTGGACATACAGCTCCCCATGGCTGAGGAGACTTCACAATTTTGGTGGGAGGTAAAAAGCATTTCTTATATGATGGCAGCAAGAGAAAATGAGGAAGAAGCAAAAGAAGAAACCCCTGAAAAATCCATCAGGTCTCCTGAGACTTATTTACTGTCAAAAGAAGAGCACAGAGAAGACCAGCCACCATGATTCAATTTCCTCATCCTGAGATCATCTCACAACATGTGGGAATTCTGGGAGACAAAATTTAAGTTGAGATTTTACTGGGGACACAGCCAAACAATGTAATTCTACCTCTGGCATATCCAAATTGCTTGTCCTCACATTTCAAAACTAATTATTCCTTCCCAATAGTTCCCCAAAGTCTTAACTCATTTCAGCATTAACCCAAAAGTCCACAGTCCAAAGTATGATCTGAGACAAAGCAAGTCCCTTCTGCCTATGAGCCTTTAAAATCAAAAGTAATCTAGTTACTTCCTCGATTCAATGAGGGTACAGGTATTGGGAAAATGAAGCCATTTCAAATGGGAGAAATTGTCCAAAATGTAGGGGTTACATGGCCCATGCAAGTCTAAATTCCATCAGGGAAGTCAAACTTTAAAGGTCCAAAATGATCTCCTTTGACTCCTGGTCTCACATTCAGGTCACACTGATGCAAGATGTAGGTTCTGATGGCCTTGGGCAGCTCCACCCCTATGGCTTTTCAGGGTACACCCGCCTCTCAGGTGCTTTCACAGCCTGGCATTGAGGGTCTGCAGCTTTTCCAGGTGCATGGTGCAAGCTTTTGATGGATCTACCATTCTGGGTTCTGGAGAACAATGGCCTCCTTCTCTCAGCTGCACTAGGAAGTGCCTCAGTAGGGACTCTATGTGGGAACTCCAACCCCAGATTTCCTTTCTGGGCTGCCCTAGAAGAGATTCTCCATGAGGTTCCTGCCCCAGCAGCAGACATTTGCTTGGGTTTCTGGGCAATTTCATTATTTTCATACATATTCTGAAATCTAGGTGGAGATTCCCAAACCACAGTTCTTGACTTCTCTGCAGCCATGGTTTCAATGATATTTGGAAGCTGCCAAGGCTTGGGGCTTCCACCCTCTGAAGCCACAGCCAGAGCAATATGTTAGCCCCTTTCAGCCATGGCTGGAGCGGCTGGGACACAGGGCACAAAGTAACTAGGCTGCACACAGCATGGGGACCCTCAGCTCGGTCCACAAAACCACTTTTTCCTCCTGAGCTTTCAGGCCTGTGGATAGAGAGGCTGCTGTGAAGGTCTCTGACATGTCCAGAAGACATTTTCCCTTTGGTCTTGGGGATTAACATTAGGCTTTTGATGCTTACACAAATGTTTGCAGCAGGCTTGAATTCCTCCCCAGAAAAATGAGTTTTTCTTTTCTATTGCATTGTCAGGCTGCAAATTTTCCAAATTTTTATGCTATACTTCCCTTGTAAAACTGAATGCTTTTAATGGCACCAAAGTCACCTCTTGAATGCTTTGCTCCTTAGAAATTTCTTCCACCAGATACCCTAAATCATCTCTCTCAAGTTCAGTGTTCCATATCTCTAGGGCAGAGGCAAAATGCAGCCAGTCTCTTTGCTAAAACATAACAAGAGTCACCTTTGCTCCAGTTCCAAAAAGTTTCTCATCTCCATCTGAGATCACTTCAGCTTGGATTTTATTGTCCATATCACCATCAGCATTTTGGGCAAAGCCATTCAACAAGGCTCTATGAAGTTTCAAACTTGTCCACATTTTCCTGTCTTCTTCTGAGCCCTTCAAACTGTTTCAACTGCTGCCTCCTACCCAATTCCAAAGTCACTTACACATTTTTGGGTATCTTTATAGCAACACCCAACTTTACCGGTACCAATTTACTGTCTGTTTACAAAATGCTGATACAGACATGCCTGAGACTGAAGAAACAGAGGTTTAATTGGACTTACAGTTCCACATGGCTGGGGAGGCCTCAAAATCCTGGCAGGATATGAATGGTACTTCTTACATAGCAGCAGCAAGAGAAAATAAAGAAGCAAAAGCTGAAACCCCTGATAATCCAATCAGATATTGTGAGACTAATTCACTCTTACAAGAATAGCATAAGAAAGACCAACCACATGATTCAATCACCTCCCCTAGGTCCCTGTCTCAATGCATGGGAATTTAATTCAAGTTGAGATTTGGATGGGGACACAGCCAAACCATATAATCTTCCAAGCACAGTGCTGAGAGATTCCTTTGACCCACAAGTTCTTCTATGAATAAAAAGAAGAAGAAATTTTGCATCCAATTTGGCTGTAGATTTTGAAAACAGAACACTTTGGTGCCATGGTTTGGTGCCATGGACCATGGCACCAAAGTCTAGTTAATAAACTCTGGGCCAAGATCAGCTTAACCATAGACACTAGCAACAGGTATATGTGACTGTAGACCTCAGCACCAAATTCACATGCAGATCCCAGCACCAGACCCACTCAACAGCAAACCCTAGCAGCAGACACGTTAGACTGCAGACCCAGGAGCCAATGCCACCTATACACAAATGGGTGGCACTAGACTCAAGCATACATGAACCCTAGCACAAAGCCGACATGCACACAGGTTAGGGTATAAGTCCTGATTGTTCTTAATTCCATCATCAGGCCCATCTGTCCACCCAGCCTAGACCCCAGATTACTCACGAGGGCTACACAGAATTTCTGGACAGACTGACTAGTGAGGGGTTTTCCTGACTAAATCTAGTCTATGAAAACTGAAAGAGGTGAATTTTTTTTTAAAATGTGTACACATGAAAACAAAAATAGAAAGGTAATAAAAAAAATCAGTAAAAATCAGACACCACCAAATAAGAATATAAAGTACTACTAACCAACCCTGAGAAACAAAGATACATGGACTGTCTGACAATGACTGCAAACTAATAAACTTTAAAAAGTTTAGTGAGCTACAGAAGAACACAGATAACTAAACAACATCTGAAGGGCAATACATAAACAAAATGAGAAATTCAATAATAAGGTTCAAACTATTAAAAAGAAAACACAGAAATTCTGGAGATGAACAATACAAAAAATGAGATGAAAAATTCTATAGAGAGCTACTGTACCAGACTTAATCCTGAAGAAGGAGGAATCAATGAGCTTGAAGACAAGTGTTTAAAATTATCCAGTCAAATAACAAAAATAAAAAATAAATTTTAAAAATGCAGTGGGCTATGAGATTTCTGGGATACCATTAAGTGAACCAAATAAACATTATGAGAATCACAGAAGGATCTTAAAAAAAGAGAGGAAGAGAACATTTACTTGTAGAAATAATTGCTGAATATGTCCCAAATCTGGGGAGGAAAATATACTTCAAGATTCATGAAGCCTCAAAGGACCCAAATAGATTGAACTTAAAAAGATTTATAGCAAGACACATTATAATTAAATTGTCAAATATCAAATACAAATAGGGAATTTAGCAGCAGGTGAAGTGACTCTTATATTCTAGGGAATAGCTGTACTACCATCAGCAGATTTCTCAGTATAAATATTTCAGGCCAGGAGAAAATGGGATAACAGGTACAAAGTACTGAAAAAAAAAACTGCTAAATAATATTATTTTTAAAAAGTCCTTTAAAAATAAAGGAGATGCAAGCTTCCCCTGAACAAGCAAACTGAAGGAATTTATGAACACTAGACCTGCCTTATAAGAGTGCTAAAAGGAGTTCTTTATGATGAAATAAAAGGATGTTAAACAGTAACACAAAAGCATATAAAAGCAGGAATCTCAATGGCAAAGTAAGCATATAGATAAATGCAGAATAATGTAGTACTGCAGTGGTGTTGTATAAGTCACTTTTAAATTTAGTGTAACATTTAAAAGACAAAAATACAAGAAATACTTATGTTCAGAAATTAATTATGGATGCAATACAAAAAGAAGTAAATTCTGATGTCAATAACACAAAGTGTGTGGGGAGACGAAAAATATAGACTAAGTTAAGTGTTTATCAGCTCAAAATAGACCTTTATAGCTACAAGAAATTTTATGTAAGTCTTATAATAACCACAATGAAAAAACAAAACAAAACAAAACAAAACTGAAAGCAGATACCAATAAAAGATAAAAAGTATCAAAATATATTACCATAAATATTATCAAATCAAAAGCTGTGATAGCAAGAGAAGAAAGGAAGAGCTAAGAAACTATCAAACAAACAGAAAATTATTTAAAAATAACAATAATAAGTCCTGATTTATCAATAATTAAATGTAAATGGATTAAACTCACAAATCAAATATATAGAGTGCCCAAACAGATTGTTTAAAACATCCAATTACTGTTCTTTGCCTGGAAGATACTTTATATTTAAAGACATACATAGGCTAAAAGACAGGAGATACAAAAATATACTCCATGAATATTGTAACCAAAAAAGACAGAAATTCACTTGCTTATATCAGATAAAATAGATCTCACTTCATTTGAGGTCTATTTTACCTGATATAAGCAAGAGACACAGAGTGTTAAATAATGATTTAAAAATCAATTTGAAAGGCAGCTATAATAATTGTATATAAATCCAACATTAGTGTGCTTAAATATGTAAAGCAAGATCTGAGTGGGGAAATTGATAACCATATGGTGATAGTAGGAGAATTTATTATTGCATTAACCACAATGAACACATCATCCAGACAGAAAATCCATATGGAAATAGTGACCTAGAAAAATATTATAAATAAAATGGCCCTAAGAAACGTATACAGAACAGTGTAATCAAAAGTAGCAGAATACATACTGTTCTTAATAGAACATTCCACCTAATAGATCATATAAGATACAAAACGAGCTTGATAAATATAAGAGTAATTAAAACAACCTGAAATTTATTTTCCAACCACAATGAAATGAAACTAGAAATCAACAACAAAAGAAAAATATAAAAATTTATAAACATGGAAATAAAAATGATGCTTTTGAACAACCAATAGGTCAAAGAGGAAATCAAAAGAAAAATTAGAAAACGTCTTGAAAATGAGTAAAAATAAATGTACCACAAATTTGATAAAAAATAGCAAATAAAGTACTAAGAGGAATATTAATACTAATAATGCCTGCATTAAAAAAAGAAACAACAGAAATAAAAATCCTAGTATTACACTTGCAGAAATTAGAAAAAGAAGCACAATCTGATCCCAAAACTAGGAGAAAAAAAAGAAATTAAAATTAGAGCAACAGTAAACAAAATAAATAAATCCAAAAATAGGAGAAAATGTAAATGAAACTAAGAGTTTGTTTCTAAGAAAACAAAATTGGCCAACACTTAGCGAAACTAAAATAAGAGAAGACAAAAATAAAGTAATAAGTGGAAGAGATATATTACAAACAGGACATAAACAACAGATTATAAACAATATTACAAATAGATCTTAAACAAACAGATCATAAGGGATACTGTGAAAAACTACACACCAAAATATTGAACAACTGAGAAAAAGTGAATAAATTTCTAGAAACATACAACATTTCAAGACTCATTTGGGAAGACTAAACAGACAAATACAAAATGGGGAAATTTAGTCTGTGATCAAAAAGTTCTAAACAAAGAAGAACCTAGGGCCAGATAATTTCATGGATGAAGTCTACCAGACACTTAGAGGAGAATTAGTACCAGTCCTTCTTAAACTTTTCCAAAAATAGAAGAGGGCCTCTTTCTAATCTGCTTTAATGAGACTAGCAACCTCCCATTATTAAGCCAGACAAACATACTACAACAAAATGAATCTATAGCCCAATATCCCTGAAGAACACTGATGCCAAAATCTTCAAAAAACTACTAGCAACCGAATTCCACAGGATGTTAATTAATGCAATCACACACCATAATAAAGTGGGATGCAAGGATGATTCAGCGTATGCAAATTAATCAATAGATACACCATATGAGCGGAATAAAAGATGAAAATCACATGATCATTTAAATTGATGCAAAAAAAGCATTTAACAAAATTCTACATACTTTTATGACAAAATCTCTCAACAAAATAGGTATAACTTACTTGTAATGCTTCTGCTAACATAATGCTTAATGGTAAACAAGGCAAAGATGCCCACTCGCCATTTCTATTCAACATGATATTAGAAATTCTATCCATAGAATCAAGCAAGAGAAAGAAATAAGTCATTCAAAGAGAAAAGGAAGATGAAAAATTATCTATATTTGCACATTGCATGATCTTATAGATAATGTAGGAAACTCCAAAGACTTCACAAAAGAACTGTTATAACTAGTAAATAAATGCAGACATGTTTCAGAATGCAAACGCAGTATACAAAAGGCAATTGCATTTCTATACTCTAGAAATAAATTATCTAAAAAGGAAATTAAAGAAACATTTACAATACCCATTTATAACACCATCCAATAAAAATCTAAAAAATAACCTCAACTGAGGAGGTGATAAATCTGTATACTGAAAACTATTAAACATTGAACAATTGGAGTAGAAAGAAATAGATGAAAAAACATGTTGTGTTCATGGATTGGAAGAATTAATATTGATGTTTTTTGCCTTTTTGATAATGGTCAATCTCACAAATATGAGATGAAAACTCTTTGTGATTTTGATCTGCATTATCACTGATTGTTAATTATGTTGAACACCTTTTCATATATCTGCTGGCCATTTATATATATTCTTTAAAAAAATACCTATTTAATTTATTTGCCCATATTTAAATTGGGTTACTTGATTTTTGCTATTGAGTTGTAGGCTATTTTGGATATTAATTCTTTATCAGAGATTTGGTTTGCAAATATTTTATCTGTGCATCATTGGTGGGAATGTAAGCTGGTGCAGCCATTATAGATAAAGAGTATGGAGATTCCTCAAAATAATAAAAATATAACTACTATATGAAACAGCAATATCAATACTTGGTACATATGCAAAGGAAATGAAATCATGATCTCAGGGAGATATATGCACACCCACGTTTACTGCAGCATTATTCAGAATAGCTAAGATACAGAAATAAACCAAAAGTTTGTCAAACAATTGATACAGGGAAAAAGAAATCATGATATTTGCAACAACATGAATAAACCTGGTAGACAGCATACTAAAT
This sequence comes from Leontopithecus rosalia, assembly GCA_028533165.1. Taxonomy (NCBI): domain Eukaryota; kingdom Metazoa; phylum Chordata; class Mammalia; order Primates; family Cebidae; genus Leontopithecus; species Leontopithecus rosalia. Next base: position 8,873,858 of record CM052665.1, on the reverse strand, counting down.
GAAATAAGCCAGACACAGAAAGATAGATAATGTATTATCTGACTTATATATGGAATATAAAATAATCAAACACGCAGACGCTGGGAATGGACTGGTTATTGCCTGCCTTGGGGGAGAGAGAGATGTCAAAATGTGGAAATACTGATCCAGGGATACAAAATTTAAGTTATATAAGATGAATAATGGCTGGAGAATTAATGGACAGCAATGTGAATATGGTTAAACATTTGTATTATGCATTTTTAAACTTTGTTAAGAAAATTAATTTTATATTATACATTATCACAAAAAAATAATATCGAGGATAAGAGAAAAATTTTGGAGATGAAAAATTTTCTGACATAAATTTTGGTGATAGTTTCATGGATATATTCTTATTTCCCAACTCATCAGGTTGTATTCATTAAATATGTACAAATTGTTAAAAAAATTTGTTTTCTTTTTAAAGATAAACAGGAATATGAGAAATGGACACTGTTTTACAAAATAATATCAAGAATCTTTTTTTCTATATGATGTTATACAATATGATGAAACAAATAGATAAAGCTCACCTACAGTCTCTAAATGTTACGTTTTTATTTGTGTAAAATAGGATGTTTAGAATTGCAAAATCTCTTGAGAAAATATTACAAGAAAACAGGTTTAGAATTTGTAGCTAGATTCTAATAGAAAGATCACTCAGAAAAGAGGGTGAGAAATTGGACCAATGATTTGTCAGGAGGCTATTCCTTGCCAGATAAATCACCTACAAGAAAATTCTAATGGGAGTGTGGCCACTAAGTTAATAATTAATCTGCGTTGTAAAAAACGAAGGAAGCAAAATACATCTGGGATTTGAGACCTCACAATTGCTGATTATTATTGGAGGAACAAAAATCTAAATATGGTTATAAAAATTCATAAACTTTACAAAATTCTGTGAAATTAGACATCCTAACAAGCATGAATTTTAAATCTTGAGTCAATTATCCTTTCAAATGCATTTGATATTTTATTTACACATTGAAACAGTTTTGATATCTTGTGTTCTTATCATAAAAATAATAATTATAACAATAATAATAAAGACAGCAACAGGAACCTTCCAAAAGTGATAGATATGTTTATGGTGTTGATTATGGTGATGGTTTGTTGGGTGTATAATTATCTTCAAACTAATCAAGTTGTATACGTTAACTCTATACAGGTTTTAAACACCTCAATAAAGTGGCTTAAAAATGAATATTTCAAAGAAAACCACACTAATCTCACTAATTATTTAATTCAACAGGTGTGTATTTATTGTCTAATATATTCAAAACACTCTGCTTGGCACAGCAATTGATAAGATGTCATGATCTCTACTCTCAGAAGGCTTACAACCTATGAGGAGAGAGAGACTTGAATCAGTTGTAAAATGAAACATAAATAAAATTTTAAGTTACATAAAGATGACAATGGTGCTTACATTGTAAAAATATTCTAGGGACTCAAGACTTTTCTGATAAGGTGATCATAAGACCATAATTTTTCATTATTCTGCTCTCCAGTGGCTCTTTCATTCCCATTTGCAAAAAAAAAAAGTGAACTTTCTAACTTTTTAACTGAGAGTTAATCAGAAGATAATATCTACAAACGATTTTCAGGTCAGCATATCTACTAACATCTATACATGTATCTTTGCCTTCCCATTACTAGAGATGAACAATGAGAGGACTTTCAAAAGTTCATGGAAAAGATGTATTATGAAAAATGAATGCAAGAATTCCAAAGTTTTCACACCAAGATAAACTGATAGGAAGTTATTATGACATGTCTGAACAGGGTCTAGATTGAGACAATTAGAAAGGTAAGATACCATTTTGAATAGACCCCCTATTGGAGCAATATGAATTCTGCTAAAATTGAAGCAAGAACAAACATCAAATTTATGACAAATCTTAGGTTGAATAATGGTGAAATCAATGATGCCTCATAAAAAGTTTCAGGGAACAATATCTTAACAAAATCATTAGTTTACAAATGAAAATCTTATTTTAATAAGGGACAAAAAATATTGAGGTTATGAATATTAACATAACACTATCTCTTGCCTGGATCAGGCCTCTATCTAGTTAATTGGACTCCATAATTACAGTCCTGGCCCCTCACACCTTTTCTTCAATTACATGATCAAAACAACAATGTTAATGATCTTTTAAAAATTAAAAACAGATCATATCAGCCTTCCATTCTAAACTTTTGAATGATTTGCCACCTCACTCAGAGTAAGATGCAAGCTTTACAATAGACTAGAAGGCTGCTTATGATCTGCTACCTTCCTCACTGCCCATAACTTTTCCTGTGACTTCATCTGTTCTGCTGCTACCTTTAAATTATACTTATCTCCTGTCTCATCCTTTCCTACTCCTTGAGGAGGCTAAACATGCTCCTGAGCTTTTGCCCCTTTGGATCACAGATACTTGTTCCTCAAAATATTTTCATGAATTAGCTGCTCACCTTATTTAAATACGTGCTCCAAAGTCACCTTCTAAGTTAAGCCTTTTCTATCTGTTCTATACAAAATTATAAAAACCTTTGCTCTCAAACTTTACTTTCTAAATGTGTCTCAAAAATATTTACCACCTTCTAGCATGCAAAAATTTGTGTATTTTATTACAAAAGTAATACAAACACTTTGTGGGCAGCAGTTTTATTCTGTTTGGGTAACTGTTGTTTCATTGGCACCAAGAATATTGGCTTTTATATTAATATTTACTGAATTCTCTTCATGGATATACTTGATTGCTTTGAGGAAACAATTATAATTTGTGTGCCTGTAATAGAACATGAGTTTACCCATTAGATTTTGTAGCATGCCTGCTTCAGTAGAGGAACTTAAACTGAGAGTATGCTTAGAAAGCACATAAAATTTGTATAAGCCAAGAAAAACTGTGCTAAGCTTTATACATAACAGAATTATTTTTGATTGGATCCATTTATACATCCTCCAAAATAATTAATCTGTGTTGGAAAAAAATGAAAGAAACTTATGTAAAAGACATCCTAATAACATTGCATTCTGGTACATACACACACACACACACACACACACACACATACACACACATATATATATAAATATAATATATTTATATATAATATATTATATATTATACATAATATATAATATATAAAATATATAGTATATATATTATATAAAATATATTATATAGTATATATTATATAAAATATTATATAGATATATATTTTTTTCCCCATAAAAGCTTTTTTATTTGAGTCAAAAAGAAGTCTTGCTGAACGGATTACAATTCCAAGCAGTCAAAACTCAGCTATTAATGGCACCATTTTGACCTGGTAAATTTTGCTTCTCTTTGGTCAGAAAAGGGTATTCAGATTGTACTTTCCCCAGCAGGGCAAAAAGAAGGGCAAAGCACACTGGAAGAGACTTCTACTCTACTGACAGGCCTCGTTAGATCCAACATCAAGCTAGACACACCCTCGCTGGGCACTCTACATGTTGCTGTTTCACTGCTGAGTGACACAGGCTATCCTACATTTGCAAGGAATAAATGAGGCAGGAAACACAGGTATAGGCCACTTAGGGAGGAGCAGGCATCCACAGCTTCAAAACACTTCATGGAAGGTGGGTAATCCTTGTGGGAGGCACAGCTCACCAAGGCGCAGACCCTCTGGTTCCTGTTGCAGCTGAGTAAGAGGATCATATCCCGGATGCTCAGATCAAAGTCAAAGACCTTAAAGTTCTCGGCAATGTGTTCTGGTGTTATAGACTTGGGGATCACCACCAAGTTCCACTGCCTGGGGAACAGGATCAGGACCTGGGCTGTAGCTTTATTGTGCTCGGCTGCGATTGCCTTGATCCTGGGATCTTCCAGGAGGGAAGGGTCCTCGGGCTGGGCCCAGGGCCTGTCAGGAGAGCCGAGGGGGCTGTAGGCAGTCTCTACGATGCCTTTGGACGGGCAGTACTAGATTAACTTCTCCTTAGTGAGGTACGGGTGGCACTCAATCTGGTTAACTGCGGGCTTATACTTTAAGCCAGTTTCGTTTAATATCCTCTCCACTTGGAGATGGTTGAAGCTGGAGATGCCAATAGCTTTCACAAGCCCTTCCTCCACCAGCTCTTCCATGGCTGCCCACGTGTCCAGAATGTTGATGTCACTGAGGACCATGTTGCCTACCTCATCCAATGGGAAAAATTCCTTTCCAGGCTTAAAGCCGGTCAGCCAGTGAATAAGACAGAGGTCCAGGTAGTCCAGATTCAGGTCTCTGAGCATTTTCAGGCAGGATACTTTGACCAGGCCCTTCTCATGGTATGTGCACCGCAGCTTGTTGACGATGAAGAGCTCCTCACGCTTCACCAGCTGCTCCCTGAGCTTCTCTTGAATGGCTACATCCACCTCATTCTAAAGGGTACTTATGGGCACAGTCGATGTGGTGGTACCCAACGTCGATGGCCAGCTTCACAGCCTCAGTCACCTGGTCTGGATGGGACTTCCAGGTGTCCAGCCCCAGGATGGGCATCTTGACTCCATTGTTGAGCACGAGGTGGCTGGCCATGGCTGCCGCGCTCCCCAGATCCCCGCCCAGAAACGTCTGTATATGTATATTTGCTCATGTTTAAACATGTACCATATAGCATGTTACTATCTATTTTATGAGGAATTTTAAACTCTTACAAAATAATAAAGAAACAAGCTTAGTGGATATTATACCTAAAATTAATTGCAGATTACTATATCTGCCCATTAAAATTACATTTTTGGCATGAAAAATATTCATAAGCAGCTTTCCAAATTTTATGTGCAACATCATGCTTTTTGTAAATTTATGTAAATTTTCTTTATGCAGACATCTTTATTGTATATTATTTAAACAATGAATAAACACTATTTATAAGTAACATACCTTTTAATTTCCCCACATCACACAAAAAAGTACATAATGTAATAAGACAGGAGACCTTTATGTTTACAGGCAACATTTTCAAAACTACTGGTTGGGAAGGATTCAATATTACAGTACAAAATATTTTTATTCTATTTATTTGTTTGTTTATTATTTATCTATTTATTTGAGACAGAGGCTTGCTCTATGGCCCAGGCTGAAGTGCAGTGGTGTGATCTTGGCTCATTACAACCTTTGCCTCCCAGGTTCAAGCAATTCATCTGCCTCAGCTTCCTGAGTAGCTGAGATTACAGGCACACCCGACCATGTCTGGCTAATTTTTTGTATTTTTAGTAGAAACAGGGTTTCACCATGTTAGCCATGGTCTTAATCTCCTAACCTCGTGATCCACCCACCTCAGCCTCTCACAGTGCTTGGGTTACAGACCTGAGCCACTCACGCTCAGCCAAATATTTTTAATTTTAATTTTTAATTATTTAATGCATATTTTAGGTTCACAGGAACACGTGCAGGTTTGCTATATTGGTAAATTGTGTGTCATAGGGGTTGGATGTCCAGATTATTTCATCACCCAGCTAGTAAGCATAGTACACAATACTCCTTGCTCCCAACTTCCACTCTGAAGTAAACCCCAGTGTGTGTTGTTCCCTGCTTTCTGTCCTTGTGTTCTGAATGTTTAGCTATATTTGGTTTTCTGTTCCCGTATTAGTTCACTTAGGATAATGACCTACAGCTCCTTTCATGTTGCTGCAATGGACATGATCTCATTCTTTCTAAGACTGCATAGTATTCCATGGTACACATCTACTACGTTGTTTGTATCCAGTCTACAACTGATGGGAATTTAGATTGAGTCCATGTCTTTGCTGTTGTGAATAGTTCTGTGATGAACATACATGTGCATGTGTCTTTATGGCAGTATAATTTACATTCCTTTGAGTGTACACCCAGGAATGGGTTTTCTGGATCAAGTGGTAATTCTATTTTACGTTCTTTGAAAAATCAGCAGTCTGCTTTCTACAATGATTGAACTAATTTACATTCCTTCTAACAGTGTATAACCTTTCTCCTTTCTCCACAACCTTGCCAGTAGCTGTTATTTTTTGACTTTTTAACAATAGCCATTCTGCCTGGTGTGAAGTGGCATCTCACTGTGGTTTTGATCTGTGTTTCTGTAATGATGTGTGATAGAAAACATGTTTTCATATGCTTGTTGGTTGCATGTATGTCTTTTAAAAAGTTATATGTTCATGCCCTTTGCCGACTTTCTAATAGGGTTGTCTTCTGCTTCTTAATTGGTTCCTTATAGAATCTGGGTATTAGAATTTTGTCAAATGCTTAGTCTGTGAATATTTTCTACCATTCTGTAAGTTGTCTGTTTACTCTGTTGGTAGTTGCTTTTGTTGTAGAGAAACACTTCAGCTTAATTAGACCTCGTATGTCAATATTTACTCTTATTGCAGTTGCTTTTGGCAACTTCATCACAAAATATTTTCCAGGGACTATGGCCATAACGATGTTTCCTAGGTTATATTCCAGAACTTTTATAGTTTTGGGTTTACATTTAAGTCTTTACTCCAGCTACGCCAGCTTGAGTCTTTTTTTTTTTTTTTCTGTATATGGTGTTAAAAAGGCATCCAGTTTCAGTCTTCTCCTTGTGGTTAACCAGGTTTCCTAGATCCACTTATTGAACAAGAATTCATCTCCTCATTGCTTGTCTCTCATGACTTTGACAAAGATCAAATGGTAGTAGATGTGTGGCATTTTTATCTGGGTTCTCTATCCTGTCCCATTGGTCTATATATCTGTTTGTGTACCAGTATCATGCTGTTTAGGTTACTGTAATCTTTTAGTATAGTTTTAAGTTGGGGAATGCTCCAGCTCTGTTCTTTTTGCTAAGTGTAGCCTTGGATATTAAAGATCTTTTCTTATTTCCATATGAATTTAGAACATTTCATATGAATTTTAGAAAGGTTTTTTGTCTAATGATGAAAAATGGTCATTGGTAGTTTAGTAGGTATAACATTGCATCTATAAATTGCTTTGGTCGGTATAGCCATTTAAATTTTTTCTTTTTAGGTTCGGAGGTATATGTCTAGGTTTGTCATATAGGCAAACTCATGTCATGGGGTTTGTTGTACAGATTATTTCATCATGCAGGAATTAAGTGCAGTATCCAAGTATTATCTTTTCTGCTCCTCTCCCTCCTCCCACCCTCATCCTCAAGAAGATCCCAATGTCTGTTGTTTCCTTTTTTGAGTTCATAAGTTCTCATAATTTACCTCCCACTTATAATCACGAGCATGCCATATTTGGTTTTCTATTCCTGCATTAGTTAACTTAGAATAATAGCCCTCAGCTCAATCTATTTGCTCACAAAATACATGTTCTCATTAATTTTTATGGCTGCATAGTATCCCAAGGTGTATATGGACTATATTTTCCTTAACCAATCTGTCATTGATAGGCATTCAAGTTGATTTCATGTGTTTTCTACTATGAATAGTGCTTCAATGAACATTCACATGCAAGTGTCTTTATGATAGAAAGATTTATATTCCTCTGGGTATTTGCCAGGAAATGGATTGCTGAGTTGAATGGTAGTTCTCCATTTAGCTCTTTGAGGAATTGCCATACTGCTTTCCAGAATGGTTAATCTGATTTACACTCCCACCGTCAGTGTATAAGTGCTCCTTTTTGTCAGTATCCTCACCATCATCTGTTATTTTTCTGACATTTTGGTAATAGCCACTCTGACTGGTGTGAGATGGTATATCCTTGCAGTTTTGATTTGCTTTTCTCCAATGATCAGTGATATTGAACCTTTTGTTCATATGCTTCTCAGCCACATGCAAGTCTTCTTTTGAAAAGTGTTCATGTCCTTTGCCCATTTTTAATAGGTTGTTTTTCTCTTGTACATTTGTTTAAGTTCCTTATTGATATTGGATGTTAGACCTTTTAGAGATGCATAATTTGCATAAATTTCCTTCCATTCTATAGGTTGTCTCTGATGATAGCTTCTTTTGCTTTGCAGAAGCTGATAAGTTTAATTATATCTCACTTGTCAATTTTTACTTTTGTTGTGATTGCTTTTAGTGTCTTTGTCATGAAATTTTTGCCCATTTCTATATCCCAGATGATATTTCCTAGACTGTCCTCTAGAAATTTTATAGTTTTGCTTTTTACATTTAAATCTTTAATCCTTCTTGAGTTGATTTTTGTATATGATATAAGCAAAGGGTGTAGCTTCAGCCTTCTACATGTGGCTAGCCAGTTATCTCAACACCATTTATTGAACAGGAAGTCTTTTCCCCATTGCTTCTTTTTGTCAGCGTTGTAGAAGATGATGATGGTAGATTTGCAACCATATTTCTAGGCTTTGTGTTTTGTTCCATTGGTCTATGTGCCTGTTTTTGTAGCAGTACCATGCTGTTTTGGTTACTGTAGCCCTGCAGTATAGTTTGGAGTTGGGTAATGTGATGCCTCCAGCTTTTTTATTTATGCTGAAGATTGTAAATTTGGGTTCTTTTTTTTGTTCGATATGAATTTTTAAATAGTTCCATGTTTTGTTTTTTGGGTGTTTCTTACTACTGTGAAGTATGTCATTGGTAGTTTGATAGGAATAGCATCAAATCTGTAAAATTGCTTTAAGCATTATGGCCATTTTAATGATATTGACTCTTCTTATCCATCAGCATGAAGATTTTTTTCTATTTGTTTGTATGTTCTCTAATTTCTTTAAACAGTATTTTATAATTTTCATTGTAGTGATCTTTCACCTCCCTGGTTAGCTCTATTCCTAGGTATTATATTCTTTTTGTGATAATTGTGAATGAGATTACCTTTCTGATTTGGCTGTCAGCTTGACTATTGTTAGTGTATAGGAAGTTAATGTTATGTGTACATTTGACTACTGTGACCAGCCTATGAATAGCAATAATAAAAATAGCCCACCTAGTGTCCAGATCTTCTTTTCTAAATCCATTCTACACTATAAATTCCAGAAGTATAAAAATGTCAAAAGACACTGAAACTAGCTTGAGGTAGTTCCCAGTGACACTTTTAATTATCAGATTAAAATTGGAAAATTTGATAATTAAAAAATGATAGACATTAATTGCAATTCATTAAATGAAATAGAAATTCATGAATCCATAACTATGTAATAAAATATAACAGTATATAGGCCAGGTGCAGTGGCTCATGCCTGTTATCCCAGCACTTTGGGAGGCTGAGGCAGGTGGATCACGAGGTCAAGAGATTGACACCATCCTTATCAAAATGCTGAAACCCCGTCTACTAAAAATACAAAAAATTAGCTGGGCATGGTGGTGCGTGCCTGTAATCCCAGATACTAAGGAGGCTGAGGCAGGAGAATTGCCAGAAAACAGAAGGTGGAGGTTGCAGTGAGCCGAGATCACACCATTGCACTCCAGCCTTGGTAACAAGAGCGAAACTCCATCTAAAAAAAAATAAATAAATAAATAAATAAAAGAAAAAATAAAATATATATATTATATATATTATATATTATATAATATATAATATATAATATAAATATTATAATATATAATATATTATAATTATATATTTATATATTATATATTTTTATATAATATATTAATATATAATATTATATATATTATATAGTATATATATAATATATATTATATATTATGTAATATAATATATAATATATATATATATATATATAAACTCTAAACCATAATGCCAGTAAATATATTTAGAAAAAAAAAGTGAAATTTAAAATTCATAGTCTGTCTGTCTTGGCCTCCCAAAGTGCTAGGATTATAGGCATGAGCCACCGTACCTGGCCAAGTTCAGGTTTTTAAAATCTGTGGTACAGATTGTACTTTATTATGCATCATTCACCTAAACCAAATTTGTTAATCATCAAAGTAATAATGAATTCAGGCAAGAGGCTTCAGTAGATAATAAAACACATGGTAAGTGTTTGAGGAGGAACAAGATATTTATAACGTATCTTTCCATGAAACACTTACTAAGTTAAATGGGAAAAGCAGTAACTTTTAATAAAGAAATCTGGCAGATACCATTTTATATAAAGTGATAAACTGTAGTTTAACCAGTGATGGGATAAATTGAATAGGACACATGAAGAATACAGGACTACTTGTATGATATTCTTACCAAAAATTCATAAATTGAGTTTATGCATGAAAAAAATTTATTAGGTCACTTAAATAAATAGACATTTTATTAAATAAAAGACCTGTAATCTTTAAACATATCAAGATTACAAAAGTCAAGAATAACTTTAAAAACCTTGCCCAAGAAACAAATGAAACAGACACGACAAACATATTTTCAGCAGACAATTTTCCATGAGTCTTTTGCATTTTTGCACATCCCATTCACACAGGTACTGACAGAGTTTGTTCTGCAATGTCTTTTCAAGGATGGTTGTATAACAAAAGGCTTGGGAGAAATGGTATTTTTCTTTAAAGCAGATACTAGCTTTTTTTGTTTGTTTATGTGTTTTTGTTTTTTTGCTATCTAGATAACTAGTAAGAGAGATAATGTCTCCATCCAGGGCAAAGGTTAGATAGGAAAACTCTCAGTCCATCACATAAACATAGCTGTCTCTTAGGTTCAGTTTTGGATTTGTTGTTGTTGTTGTTGTTTGTTTGTTTTATATTTTTAGGGATGAAGTCTCACTCTGTTGCCCAAGCTGGAGTGCAGTGGTGCAAACTCAGCTCACTGCAACCTCCATCTCCCAGGTTCAAGCGATTCCCCTGCCTCAGCCTCCCAAGTAGCTGGGACTACAGGTTCACACCACCATGCCTGGCTAAGTTTTGTACTTTAGTAGAGCCTGGGCTGGTCTCGAATTCCTGACCTTGTGGTCCTCCCACCTCTTCCTCCCAAAGTGCTGTGATTACAGGCATGAGCCACTGCACCCAAACAGGTTCAGGTTTTTTAATCTGTGGTTCAGATTGTGCCTTGTTTGTGTAGTATTCACCTAAACCACACCATGGCACCTCCATGGAAACTGAGGAGTAAAAAATTTGAAACAAACATGGGATATGTTAATTTGTAAGCTTACAAATCAGCTAAAATCTGAATAAGTCTTGAAAGACATAATTGGCAACAATTGAATATGTCTGAGAAGTAGATAGTAATAATGTGTCTACATTAATTTTCTGGTTTTGGTAGTTACTGTGATTGTGTTGTAGAAAGTCCTTTTGTATAGGAAATATAAATTAAATTATATGGTGATGATAGGCACCACATGAATAAGATATATACAAGTGTCAGGAAAAAAATAATGTTAATTGTATTTTACCTGCAATTTTTTCATGCTTGAAATTATTTAAAAATTAAAAATATATATTGAAAATGAAAATAACAGATAAAATGGATGACAAAAATGACACACGTATTAGGACAGTCAATTGAGATCCAATATAGTTTTCTTTCAATCTAAAAAAAGCAATACGAAGGGTGCAGAACAACTTCAAAAGCTACACATAAAATAACTTTCATGAAAGAGAAAAAACTATATTGAAATTGCACACTGTAAGCTTTAAAACACAGTGAAAAAGCACATTGTATACCTCAGAATATTGAAGAAAACTTACCAACACCAAGAAAAGTCCTAGTAAATATATTGAATTAAAAAATCATAACAATTATTTGGGTTTTTGGAAAAACACAGAGACTTATAAGAGGAAAACATTGTAACTATCATCACAAATTTCATTCTGACTTTTATGATAATCATTTTCCTGTATTTTTAATATTTTAACAAAAATGTTTGTCATGTCAGAAGAAAATGGTAAAAGCATTCAAGATATTCAAGAAAAGAAAATATGACGTAAGAAATAGACATATTTGTAAGTGTAAAAGTCACTGACAGACTACTATCAACATAAATACAGAAGAATTCAGGTGTTATGGCTCTCATCAAACCTTCCGAAATTCTGAAATATTTTTTTCCGAAAAATATGCTTAAGAACAAATTTCAGAAAGTCAAAATGACCCAGGAAACACTGACATGAAAACAAGTGGTGGACATTAAACATACGTTTACCAGTAAATTTCTACTAAAGGGAGGTTAAAAGTATATAGTGTATGTTCAGACAATTAAGTAAACTCTTTTTAAGGTGTAGAGAATATAAAAAGCATATGCCAAAAATATTATAAATATTTTAACCATATTGCTCATCATAGCACTAGTATGGTTCAACTGAGATGGTTGTGTGCTAAATGTGGGATAAAGCAAATAAGTAGTTTCAGGATATTAAATTTTTCCTGTGTTAGTGAGAACCAGGTTTGTTGCATATTAAAAAAGAAAAAAAAAAGACTACACACACTAATCTCTCTCTCTCTCTCTCTGTCTCTCTCTCTCTCTCTCTCTCTCTCTCTCTCTCTCTCTCTCTCTCCCCCCCCTCTAACTCTCATTCTCTTTTCTTTCTCTTTCTCACACACATCCTAAACTTGCCCTTAGCAAGGAACTGAAATCTTGGGAGGCCGAGAAGGGCTTTCAAGGTCAGGAGATCAAGATCAGACTCGCCAACATAGTGAAACCCTGTCTCTACTAAAATAAAGAAATAAATAAATAACCAGGTATGGTGGTTCACACCTGTAATCTCAGCTACTACAGAGGCTGAAGCACAAGGCAGGATAATCGCTTGAACCCAGGAGGTGGAGATTGCATTGAGCCAAGATCACACCACTGCACTCCAGCCTGAGTGACAGAGTGAGACTCCATCTCAAAAAAAAAAAAAAAAGAAGTAAAATCAATGAGAGCCTATTAGTAATGATAGCAATGAGCATTCATACAATTCAGATTATAGCCTTGAAACATCACTGCCTACTACAGAGACTAGGACTTCTTGCAAAAATGTCTGTTTCCTAGTTGTGACAGGAAATACCCAAGATGGGCTAAAGCTTTTTATCATCCTTGGTATTAAATAAGTGACTAAAACACTAAGGTTATGCCTTATAACAGTTTGCTGTTATATATATGCTTTGTCTGGGTGTGTTATTTTCTGTTACTCTGTCATCTATCACAGCTTAAAGTTAAAAATAATTAAAATGGATTATAGAAAAACTGGGTGATAGGAAGAAATAAAAGATAAAAACTAAATTGTTTTAATAATTAGGTGTGAATTAAGAACTAGAAATAATAACACATAAGATTTTTTGTAATATTAAAATTTTAGCATAATGGTTGTATGACATTTCTTAAAAGGTACTTGAATTAACTTATATATGAACATAAAAAGCAATTAAAATTAATTTAAGAATCATAAATTTAAAGCTGTAATTAAAAGTAATAAGTTTCAAAGTAAGCAAGTAACATGATGACATAAAAACTCACACAAAAGCAAAATAGATAAACTAATGATTTAAGAAAAAGTATAAATAAATTATAATTAATTTGTTAATCAAAATGAGTAATGCTAGTCATCAGTAAGTGCCAGAAAAATATCACAATATTATGTGGGAAATAAATGAATTGGAAAAAACAGTGCAATTTACTAAGCACAGTAATAAAGTACTATAATTAATCAAAGAAAAATAAAGTCAGTAAAATGGTCAGTAATTAAAAATCACAGGTTAAAAATGGTAGTTAATTATAGGAAAATTGATCCAAAGGCAAATTGACAGTGTAGGTAAACCACTGATGCAAATGCAGAATTTTAAACTTTTCTGAAGCCGCCATCATTCAAAGCTATGTACTCTACTACAGTGACAATTAAACAAAGGTGTTTCTGACCTTTGTTTGGTCTCCAAATATACTTGCTGTTGAATAACTAATTAGTTTTCATTAAGTTTAGAGAAAAGAGAAGAGAAGCAGTAACTCATAGAAATACGTTATTGTTTTTTTTTTTCTATGAATGTGGGTATATTTGAAAGGAGATACTTTTCTTAACTTAAACAACCATAAAATAATATTTTATTTATTATTATTTCAATAGTTATTGAGAAATTTATGGTGTTTTATTACGTGGATAAGTTGTTTAGGTGTCATTTCTGAAATTTGGTGCATCCATCACCAAAGCTGTGTACGCTGCACCCTCTGTGCAGTCTTTTATTCCTCACCTGCCTTCCACTCTTCCCACAGCGTCTCCAGAGTCCATTATTTGTTTCTTATGCCTTTGCAGTCTCATAAATTATCTCCAACTCTAGAAGAATCAAGCTGGATTTTTATCTCTCAGCTTAAACAAAAATCAACTCAAGATGAGTCAAAGACTTAAATCTAAAGCCTGAAGTCATAGAAATTCTAGAAGATAACATCAGAAAAACCTTTCTAGACACTGGCTTAGACAGATTATTACCAAGAAGGCAAAAGCAAATAAAACAAAAATAAAGATAAATGGATGGGACTTAAACTAAAAAACTTCTGTACAGCAAAAGAAATAGCAGAGTAAATAGACAACCCACAAAGTGGAAGAAAATATTCACAAACTATGCATCCAACAATGAACTAACATCCAGAATCTACAAGGAACTCAATAAATAAGCAAGAAAGACAACAACAAGAAATAATCCCATCAAAGGAATTCAAACAAATCAGCAAGAAAAAAAATGAAAACAAATAATCCTATTAAAAAGTTTGCAAATGACATGAATAGACAATTTTGAAAAAAAGACATACACGTGTCCAAAAAACATATGAAAAATGCTTAACATCTCTTATTATGAAGGAACTAAAAATAAAACCACAATGCAATACCACTTTACTCCTCTAAGAATGGCCATAATTTAAAAATTAAAAAATAATAGATGTTAACATGGATGTTGTGAAAAGGGAATATTTGCACACTGTTGGTGGAAATGTAAAATAGTACAATCACTATGGAAAACAGAATGAAGATTTCTTAAAGAACTAAAAGTAGAACTACCATTTGATCCAGCAATCCCACTCCTGAGTATCTACCCAGAGGAAAATAAGTCATTATATGAAAGAGACAATTGCACATGCATGTTTATAGCAGCACAATTTGCAATGCAAAAATATGAAACCAGCCTAAATGCCCATGAGCCAATGAGCAAATAAAGAAAATGTGGTGTGTGTGTGTGTGTGTGTGTGTATATCTATATGTATATATATATATATATATATATATATATATATATGTACCCTATATATATAATTTGTTAATCAGAATGAGTAATCTTAGTCACCAGTAAGTGCAGGAAACATATCACAATATTATATGGGAAATAAATGAATTGGAAAAAATAGTGGATTTAGTAAGCACAGTAATAAATGACTATAATTCATTAAAGAAAAATAAAGTCTGCAAAATATTTAATAATTAAGAATCATAGTTAAAAATGGTAGTTAATTATCGGAACATTGATCAAAAGGCAAATTGACAGTGTAGGTAAAACCACTGATACGAATGCAGAATTTTTAACTTTTCTAGATCCAGTGTCATTCAAAGCTCTGTACTATACAATGGTGGCAATTAGACAAAGGTGCATATATATATATACACACACACACATACACACATATATGTATATCTATTTTTATACATATATCGTATACACATACACACACACACACACACACACCATGGAATACCACTAAGCTATTACAAGAAATGAAATGATGGCATTTGCAGCAATCTGGATTCGAGTTGGATACCATTATTCTATGTGAAGTAACTCAGGAATGAAAAACCAAACATTATAAAGAATTTTTTAGACAAAGGTCTTGATATGAATCATTCTACATGTGTATGTAGACACATAAATGTGTAAAAGAGGAGAAATCAATGTGATTTACTAAAAGAAAGTCACTGGCTAAAAAAAGGAAAGAGTTATGACAAACAAACTCAGTATAAATATAAATATACAAAAGTTCCTAATAGTATATAAGCATAATATAAATATATATAGTGGACTGAAAGTATTATTTCTTATAATGTATAAGACATAATAAGACTTTGTCAGGGTTAGTTCAATCAGTTAAAATATTAACATATTAACAAGGACACCCAAAAAATGCCAACCATCTCAATTAATTGAATCACATAAATGTACACTCAGAAGGACATTTCAATCATGTTGAACATCTACTTTTAAATATAATAAAAGCAAAGAGGGCAAAAAAAAAGAAATATAGTATGTTATATAGTCCTTTGTTATGGTAATTATATGATAATTAAATGAGAATCAGTAAAATTATCTATATATAATCTCTGTTCTTTCTTTGTTCATCTGACTTTGACACTTCAGCATATCAGTGGTAGTGTAGTTTGGATATTTATCCCCTCTGAATTTCATGTTGAATTTGATCACCAGTGTTGGAGATGGGTCTGGTGAAAGGTATTAAGATCAGGGGCAGATCCCTCATGAATGGCTTGGCACCATTCTTGAGAGATTGAGTAAGACCTCACTCTCAGTTCTTATGAGAACTGATTGTTAAACAGAACCTGGTACTTCCGTCTCCTGTCTCTTGATTCTCTCTTGCCATGTGATCTGCGTATCCTGGCTTCCCCTCCCCTTCAAACATGAGTGAAAGCTCCCTGAGGCCTTCACCAGAAGCTGATGTTGTTGCCATGCTTCTGGTACAACCTGCAGAACCAGGAGCCAAATAAACCTCCCTTCCTTATAAATTGCCCACCCTTAGGTATTTCTTTATAGCAACGCTACTCAAACACAAGGGATTTTACTTGTTACAAGATGATTAAACCACCTTAGCTCACTGAAGTCAAGGGACTAAAGCAGTTGCAGCAGGATCTGTTTCTGTAAAATACAGTATAAGATGATTACATGTTATCTGAGTCCTTACTTAAATCATTCTCATTAAAATTAAACACTCTCTATGTGATATTAAATCTTTCAATTTTTATAACCTAATTTTGGACCCATAAAACATTAAATTATACTTAAATATCCCATATTAAATACTTAGAATGACTGTAAGAAAAAATAATACTAATTTAATATTATTACATTATATTTTATCTTTATACTTTAATACTATACTGTTGATAGCATAGATTCTACAGTACTTTAGGATTTACAATTTTTCTTATTTAATTACCTCAAAGTCCTTGTTAAAAAATGGGACGGATTTCTTTATTTTATATCGAAAGAAACTAAACGTTATGGAACTAAAATAGTTTACCAAGTAAGTTCAGATTCATTTCCTCCATATTTTTTATTTCTTTTTTTTTCTCAATTCACTTGAGAATACTTTCTGTAAGATGTTTTTCATTTTGATAATATAAGTTTATGGCAAATGGAATGTATTAAATATTGATATTTTCTTTTTTCTTGTAACTATTGTGGAATGAAATTGTTTTTTAAATTTACAAATAATTATATTATAAATTACTATTTTGTTCTTTCACTAAGTGAAAGGGGCATTACAGTCCAATATGAGTATGAATGGGAGATTGTTGATCTTGATCCTCAATGGAAGAATTCTGTGGCTAAAGTGAATCACGTCAGGGTGAATTAGTGATTGGTTACAGATGGTTAAGTGATGTCACACTTCCATTATTTCTACAATTGCCCATTATTCATATTCTCTTCATCAGACATTAATAAATTGGTGAGAACCAAGTAAAACATATTTCAAGCTCGTTATCCTGCTTCTTCTTATTTCCTAGAGTTTGACTTCCTTTAATACATAAAGGGGAGAATTAGTCCAAGAATGGCATATTTAAAGAGAGGCTGCTGGGGAAATTCAAAGTCAAAGTATTTGTAATCTTGTAGGTTTACTTTTTATAATATTTAAAATGAACAGAAATCAGAATTTTTAGAAAAATATTCGTAGAATAAAGTGCCATGTCATTATAAAAATAATATTAAAAAAGCAAAAATCACTTGACTTAGGGATTAAAAAATAGAAGTAATTAAAAACCAATGAAATTTCAAATGTCTCAGAAAATAGAATTGCAGGTTTCTGATCAAAATAGAATTGCATTCAATCAGATGAATAATTGTATGGTTTCAGTATTTGAAAATTAAGTGACTACATTTTGTTGCCATGACAAAATAGTTGTGATTATGTAAAGATGAAATGAAGAAACTTTCTAAGTTTGTTTTCTTATTTCAAAGTAAAATGTTTGAACAAGGTGATCTCTAACCATCTTCCAGTTTTACTATTGCACAGTGTTATCTTTTAGATATTGACACTTTACTGAATTTAAAAGAACTCCTCCTGAGTAGTTCTTTATGGTGTGTTTAACATGAGTTAACCTACCCCCACGTATCTGCTTACAACCCTATGTTATGTATGATTGTCACTCTTTACTTTCATCTGTGATTAATATTCTTAAAGACAAAATGAATTCAAACAACCTAACACCTTCCCTGATGCCTGCCCCAAACTCATTATCCATGCCTCTCTTAGGGAAACGCAATATTTCTTTATGATTTATTATGCTTCTTTAGGCATTCATTTATTTTCTTTCTAGACAATAGATACTGTTTATAGAACTTTGATTTGGTAATGGGAATTATCTTCTCCATTAAAAGGCTTTGAGGTATTAAAATGTAATTTTCTGCAGCTGATCTAGAATTACTGGACAACTTGCAGTTACCTTCTCTACAATATGCTAAAGTATATTCTTATAGACACTTAATGTTAAAGAGCCCCTGTTATAAGGTCTTTTCTTTACTCTTACATTTTCCAATTCCTCCTTTGTATCAATGATGCCCAATACACAGCTTCAGCCTTACAAACTTTCTGATCTAACCTTGAATATGTTTTCAGATTATCAGTATCCTCTGACTGATAGGGTAGATTTCCGTCAACCTTTTTGTTAGACATTTAGCTCCCTGGGGGCTATTTTCTGAGTGCTTTCCACTGTCTCTTTTTGCCTGTATTAGAATCTTTTTTTTTCAAAATAGACCACCAAAGGAAGCATAATTTTTTACCTGTTTGATTAATGCCATGGTCTAGGGTACATTATTGCATGTTTTATCCAACAAGCTGCACCATTTTAGATTTTTAAGACGGCCTGAATCAATCCCAAATGAGTCACTTCCTTTTGTTTATTCAAATTGGAACTCATTTTTATCCAGTGCATAGGTAAGCCCTGTGCCTATGATTCTTTGGAGGTCTGGTATTTATCAGGGGTGTGGATTTTTGTCTGTTTCTGTAAATACCAAGACTCTATGAATAGAAAGTCTGGTGTGTGTGTGTGTGTGTGTGTGTGTGTGTGTGTGTGTGCACGCATGTGCATGCTAAGAGAGACAAGTTCTATCCTCACTGTAGAGGGGCATTTGAGGCAACATTACCAGTCCTCAAAACCATTTGTTCTTTCTTTCTCCACCTCTTTCCCCATATGCCTAGACAGTGTGAAACAGATGCTCATTAATTCTTAAAATTCCTTCAAAATATAGAATATACACTCTCAGATTAGTGAGATTAAGACACATGGTAGTTATATCGTTTCCAATGTTCCCAGAATCAATCAATAGATCAACAGCATTGCGTGCAAGGAAGACAGTCAAGCCTAAAGAATTTTAACTGAAGCTTGAATAGGAAACATTCCTTCGCACATTGTCATTGGTTTTCATAATCTAAGCAAACAAATGATATTGTTGCACAATGTCAGTAGCCTACATTCTATTCCTTGTTTTGCTTTTAACAGACTGTGAAAAGACCAACAGCTGTTACTGAGCTAAGAAGGACTAAAAGATTCACAGTAGGTGGTACCACCTGTGCTTTTCTTGTTCCACCCTTTAAAATCTGTCACTTTATTTTGGAGCTGGGTGGAGAAAATAGCAGTGACTCAGTGTCAGGGGGGATGAGTAGTCAACTGTGGCTCAATTCTGATGTGAAGGACTTTACAAATCCCAGCAATGCGTGTTGAATCTCTTCTTTTGCTTTTGCTTTATATGTTTGAAATATTTAGAAAAGAACAAGCAAACAAATTCAGTTGACTTAACTTTAAAAATGAATGAAAAGATTTACAACCCAGATTTAATGCAAGATTCTGTATGTATGCAATTAATGATATTTTCCATATTGTGCTTAGTTTCAGTTTCTTTACCTTAAGGACTAGAAAACTACATTTGCCAAATAAATATCTAGTTGATCCTGGTAGGTGTGGAATTTCAAATTTAAGCAACTATTTGATGAAACATGCCTTAAATTTCCAAGTAAAGTATTAAAGAGATTACAGAAAATAGAGAATTATATCATCTGGTGACAAAAGTAGTTTCAAAATGTGATAGCTTGAGTTACCTACCACTTATATATGAAATTTTTGCTAAATGCTAAGTTTTAAAATGTTATATATAGAACGATTTAAGTCACATAACCAAAGTAAACCTTTTAAAATAAGCAATTATATAGAGTGCCTCAATTAAATCAAAGACTCCCTACTTAATCATGAGGTAGTATTTCTGCATCTTGCCATCCTAAAATAATTAATTTATAGAAATCCAAGTGGAATTTATTTGTCCAATGAAGAAAGCTTCCAGGTGATAATCTCCTCTCATTGTTTTTACTGCTTTTCACATATCCCACAGTTAATATAGAAATTTGCTCAAGAGTAGACATGAAAGGCACCTGATCTCCAAGGATCTAGAAAAAATTATATTTTTCAATGATTTTCCTTTATTAACGAAGTTAAAAGTGCTCAAAAGCTAACAATAACAAGACAAAAAAAGGAACTTTGAGACAAAGGACTCAAGGCAGTATGGTAGGACTCTTGTGTCTGTTGGTATCAAAACCCATAATGGAGATCTCTCCATTTCTGCACATTATGCTCAGACCTTGCTCTGATATTGTTTATTTTCTACAGAAAATTTTCCTGAATAAACTGGCAGTATGGCATGTTGCAACTCCATATAATTTTAACAACTTTTTGGCTTCTGAAGCAAAGAAATAAAAGAAATACTCTAGGACAAAAACATACAGTATGTGTTTCAAATGTAGCTTGATAGTAGTTTCCTTTAGATGAATTAGTCTAATAATTTAGTCAAGAAATAATCATGGCTTTTACTTGTCAGTTTGGGAATGTATTTGAACCTCTCTGAACATGTTAAATCTGAGTTTCCAATATAGCATTAATAATAGGTTTTATTTGTAATCATACAATTATCAGATAATTTAGAGAATGACACAAATATAATGTCTAAATTCTCACTGTTTTTGTTCTATTCATCTCAAATTTCCCTAATAGTTGTTCCTTGGCACCTTGTTTATGCTATTAATAAATTAATAAATATTAATAAATAATATTTATATAGGCAGTTGTTCATTACTTTGAGCACATTTTTATTGGTGGGACTATTTGCTAAAATGTATTTTCCTTTCCAATCCAGTGCCATACACTTTTCTCCATATGTTGGCAACAATAGTATCCTACACAGTGAAATCCTATACAATGATTACTACATTAGATGTTGGTAGTG
This sequence comes from Leontopithecus rosalia, assembly GCA_028533165.1. Taxonomy (NCBI): domain Eukaryota; kingdom Metazoa; phylum Chordata; class Mammalia; order Primates; family Cebidae; genus Leontopithecus; species Leontopithecus rosalia. Next base: position 8,852,567 of record CM052665.1, on the reverse strand, counting down.
CTGGAATGAATATGTCTAGATAGCTATAAAAGCTCTTTCTCTTATCAGTGATTATCAAGTCCAGGCCATAGTCGCTGATGTTGGTGGCACAGTACTTAGATTCAGAGTGCGAAGTTTAGGGGATTTTGTGACAAGTGACTGTCACACTGACAGCTAAGACCCATCACTTGGAATAGGGAACATCTCCCCCAAGGCTGCACAGTCAGGGCCAGTCACCAGAAGCCACCACTTATCAAGAATTTCCCATTGTAAAGAATAGATTTCCCAAGTGATTTTCTTTTCCACAAAGACTGTCAGGTTTTCTTTTACTTCTCCACAATTACTTCTGCTGACTTAAGGAACATACAGGAAGTGGACTGGTATTTAGAGTATTTGCCATCAGATAGCTCACCTGTGCAAAATAAAAAGGGAGCTGATACCAAGATGCGGACTCATGAAAGATACCCCGGTGAAAAGCAATGTTGAATTTAAAAACTGGAAAAATGAAGTCTCTAAGTCTGTATTTAACAGAAGGCATTTCCCAAAGGAAAATATTTTGAAAAAATAGCTCACAAAATTTGTGCTACCAAAAGAGATGAGGGAGAAAGTAGGCAAATAACTTAAATGGGACTCTCTATTTTACCTTTAAAGAGGTTACAAATGAGAAATAGTCTGCCAAAGGACCATAAGAAAATGTAAGTAAATATCTTGGATTGCATCTCAGTCCTCCTGGACTCTTGTACAATTTCTCTTTTCAGTAGACCAGACTACAACAAATTTTCATAATTGATGACTGACAAGTCAGATTTCAGACATTGAAATTACATGAAGTGCTTTTTCTGTCTATGATGAGAAAAGGATAAGGCCATTAATTCTACTGTGAAACCACTTAGCATTTCACAATTTATATTTGTGATGCTGAATGTCCAAATAACAAGAATTATATCTAAGGACAGAAAGATCATACCGTTTTATCCAAGAACAAGTAGGTAGATGTACTCCTATATCTACTTACTACAAAACCTACATAATCTATGGTCAATTTATTACTTTTTTACATATTTAATTGGCACATTCTAATAGGATATATTCATGAGGTAAATTTGATGTTTCAATATATGTATTTTGTTTACGATGATCAAATAAAATCTAGATACCACATAGATTTATTTATTTTTTATTTTTAGTAGCTCATTCAATTATTTGTATATATATTGAGTAGAAACTGTGGTCAATATTTTTGAATAATGTGCAAATTTCCAAATATGGCTACAGTTGATACCATTTGCTTTTCCTGGTTAGATATCAAGCCTATTTTTCCTCACCTTGAATGTGGGATGGTCTTTGGGTTTGCTACAGTAGATACAGAAATGCTCAGCCCACTTTCCCCTTCAAGCAAGAACTTCCTATTCAACTGAGGTATAAAATTAGTAGGAAGCCTATAAATGTCAGCTGCTTTGTAGTCTTCCTAGTTGAAGAGAGCACACCTCCTGAGGTAGTTTCCTTTCTAGGTTATCATGAAATTAGTTCATGTGCAAGAGACTAAATGCCTATTCATTTGTACCTGATGGAGGACGCTCTGACAGGCTCATTACCAAATTGAGCGAGACTTTGACACTTGCATTACTAATCAGCTTCTTCTTTTACACAGTGTTGCATCCTCTTTTTCCCCTTTGTAGGTGTTAGTTTCTAATTGGTATACCATCATACTATCTGCTTTTGTAGAAAACAAACTATGGGGCCGGGCGCGGGGGCTCACTCCTGTAACCCCAGCATTTTGGGAGGCCGATGCCGGTGGATCACAAGGTCAACAGATGGAGACCATCTGGTCAACATGGTGAAAACCATCTCTACTAAAAATACAAACAATTAGCTGGGCATGGTGGTGCCTCTGCCTGTAATCCCATCCAGGAGAATTGCCTGAACCCAGGAGGCGGAGGTTGCGGTGAGCCGAGATTGCGCCATTGCACTCCAGCCTGGGTAACAAGAGCGAAACTCCGTCTCAAAAAAAAAAAAAAAAAAGATGATTAAATGTGACATAAGTAGCACCGTATCAGCTCTGAGACTAGGTGTCAAAAAGTCTTGCAAACTTTCACTGTCTCTGGGAACCCTTCTATGGCACCATATTAATGAGTCCAGTATAACTTGCTTTAAAAGGAGACACCATGTAGAACAGAAATGAACTATCCCAATTGAGGCCATCCAAAGCAACTACCACCCGGACAATCCAACAGCTAAGTATAGACAAATAAGTAAACTGTTCCTAGGCTGGAAGAACAATGCAGCTGAACCCAGTCCAAATTGTCAAATAGCAGAATCAAGATCTTAATAAATGGCTGTTGATTTAGGATATAAAACTCTTGGGAAAATGTTTCATATAGTGCAAGCTATCTTATTATATAACCAATTTTAACTTATTTAAATATATAATCTTGAATGTATTTAAATGTTTACCATTTTGTTTCATCTTTTATAAAAGGACTATAATAAAATATTTGTGTGTGCATGTGTGCATGTGTGTAAAATTTAGGATGGAGTGACTTCACTTAAATGCAGACAGTGCTGTGTTTATCTCTAGGGTTGCCTATTATTGTGGCACTTACACTTGGTCAAAGTAAAGATATTGGGCTAACCAGTTATTTATCACGTGCTGTTTCGAGTTTGAAATAACCTTTGTTGCGTTCAGGACCAGTTGACTTATTGATGCTTACACTTAAAGTAATCAGTAGAGATCCTGCCTAAATTACATAATCAGAGGATCATGAAACATCCCATGGGAACACTCCTCTTTCCTGAAATCAACATTCTTTGTTTAAATTTTGGTGATTCAATTTAGAGACAAATAATGTCTTTGTACTCATAACATAGACTTAAGAGAAATACTACTGAAAGTATGTTGGGCCCCTAATTCTTTACTGACTTCTCCTTCTCCTCTTTCTTCTGCTTTATAATATACTTTACCTTTATTCAAAGACTTAAGTCCATATGCTTTATGGTGTCTTCTGTATCTTTCCAATTATATAATGTTTTATAACCCCTGCAGATATATGCATCTCTGTGTGTGTGCATGTGAGCTTGTATATGTATGTTGTTCCACATACTCTTCAAAAATTCAGAAGAACAAGATTTACAAAATTTCCTAGAGGTTATATATCTAAGAAAACCATATTTCCACAAAATAAAGATAAAAGTTGAATGTGCTTTTGCTTTTGGTTAAGGGTCTTTGTAAATGTGAATGTGTTTACAATGGAATGCTTTGTTTAAAATTCTACTTCTGAACTAGGAGCAAAAATGTCCAATTACAAAAGAAAAGGTAGAAAACAAAAGCACGAAGAGCAAAGTTCCTTCCTTTCTTTGCAGAGCAAAAAAGTTACCTTTCAAATATAAAGACTAAATACATATTGTTCATAAATATTAAAACATCACAATAGAAAAATGATTTCACATCCTAACAATGACAAGTGAAAAGAAAAATAATGATTTAATACAGAATGTCAACTTCATACATGGGACAATGAAACACAACTAAATAGTATCAGGGCTCTGTAATAGATATGCATCCAAAGTAATATCTTTTAAAAACTACATATATTGCCTGAATATTCTCTGAGAAACATTCTCTGAAACTGATGATGACGGAAAGGTTCTTGGTAGATTACAAATATGTTACTAAATCTAGAAACAACTTTATTAATTTACTAATACATGTCCCCAAACTATAAGCAGAAAATGTATTATTTTGTACATTTTCCAGAGGATAAAATTCCTGGTATCATTCACCATACACTAAATAATTATTAAGAAAATTAGAAAGAATATATCAAGGAGTGTAACAGAAAAAAGGACTGGGGTACACCACAGTGAAGAGTCTTCAGCAACTCAAGAGTGATATTAGTGAGGGGATAATACACTGAGGAGAAGGAATCTCTAGAAAAGCAGTAGTTACTAATATGGATCACAATTTCTTCATAAACATAGTTTTCACCCTTGCCAGGAGCAATGTTACAACCTGATGTACTGAACTAAGTAGTAAGATACTCACTGGTTTCACATATTCAACTATTCTCCAAAGTGCAAATCATTACTGGAAAGAAACTTAATGCCACTAATATTGTGTTACTATATGTTTTAGTTAATATATTAATAAAATCATTTTCTTCCTCATGAGAGTTTGAACTTATAGTAATCCTCACATTGTTGTCCAGGTAAGATAATCAGGTGCTATTTCCTCTTTGTTTCTAAGCAAGAAGGATTATAGTGAAAACAACCACTGTTGGTAAATTTCATCTGGACTAAGAGATATGAAAATACTCTATAAGAAGCCATAGCTTCAAGCGTCCTGAGTGTGATGATTCTAGGTGTATCTCTTCTGAGGACTCGAATCTGTACCTATGGAATTGTGACAAGACATTTTAGCTCCTTTGGAGCATGAGATGTGTCTCTCATGTCAGATCCTGCACCCACCTGATGTGCATCTTACCTCCTTGTACCTAAGTGGCATGGGCCCTGAAACATCTCCCGCAGAAAATAAATGTCTAATGCATTTAAGCTGTTTTCTGACCTAAATCTTGCTGAGTATCCTGGTAACAAATGTGGATTTGTGAGAATCATGGAGTCTAACTCTTATTCAATTCTATGAAGATTCCTTTGTAGGCATCACACTGTATATTTGCCAGAAGAAATGTGCTAATAAGATGTTATTAGATATTCACTATTTTGAACTTGATTATATGAGAAGGCTGCATTTCCAAACAAGGTTACATTCACAGATACTGGGGTTTAGCAATGCAACATCGTTGAGGGGAACACAGTTCAAATCGTAGCAGAAACAGCGCTGCAGGGCTGAAATCATAAAGGTCAGATGGTTGCCTAGTAAATTAAATGAAGCATCCTCAAATTTTGTTTGATATCATTTAAGTTATAAGCAGCATAGAAACAGCACCTCTTTCCTTCCACTACACCACAACTTTCCATCTTCAAGGGTCAAGTGATTTCATTACACCGTGAAATTAAAATGAATTTTTAAAAATTCACTTCCCCTAGGCATGGTAAAGGTATACACATGTAGTTCCTGCTACTCTGGAGGATGAGGCAGGAGGATCACTTCAGCCCAGGGGTTTGAGGTTATATGGTGCTATGATCATACCTATTAATAGTGACTGCACTCTAGCCTGGGCAACATAAAATGAAAAACAAACGAAATAAACCTTGGTCTCTAAAAACATTTAAAAATAAATTAAAAGTTTTCAATTCCGTTTTCCATACTCCAAGAACTTAACCCAATGCAATTTTAAGAAACCAATTTGGTAACATAATAGATATTAAGGAAAGTATGTGTAGGCAGAATATTTAAGAAAGTAAACCTGTAATAATTTTTGTAGTAGGCATGCAAATGCAAGGCAATAGTCCTTCTCATATAGTCCATATGTCATGCCTCTCTTTGAGTATATTTCTGATTTATGTACAGTTAAAAGAGATATGGAGAATAGGATACATTCTAGTGTATAATATCAATAAATAATATCCTAAATTGTGTAAAATACAATAAAATGTTAAAGTCAGTTTTCCAATAAAAAATAAACATGACAGATATATACTACTCATTGTTGTAACAGTCAAGTTGCCATTATTATGCATTAAAATTTTGTTCTTTTCAGAGTATTAGAGGTTACTACTTAAAAACCTAATTTAAATATCTTAAGCTTTCAAGAGCTGTTAAGAAAGTCTTTCAAATTTAATTTACATATATAATTAATCATATTTTGAGACAAAATTATTTGTTTTATTTGAACAAATTCTATTTAGAAAGTAGTTTTTTTAATAAACATGATATTTGCCTGTTAGAAATGCTGTCAGAAATGTATTCCTAGCATCTAATGCTAATAATGTCATTGCTCTCCATTATCACTTACCTTGAGGAAATTTGTAGTATCATATGAGTCCTCAGGAAAAATCATATGAGCTCACTTGGCAAAGTTCCTGGGTTAATGATCAATGGGATAAACATCTAAACACCTTAAATTAAGCAAACTATTTTAAACTAGACTTTATAGCATATACATATATTTGCAATATAAAATGCTTTTTGTAGTTTATATTTGTTTTTGTAATTTGTAAACATGGTTTACAAAACTTAAAAGTCAAACATTACAGTATGAGGGTGCAAAAGACCTGTCTTTTAAAGTTGCTTAGCATGTGTAACACACAATGTCCTAGGTGATCGTCACTCAGTCAACTCAGATGGTTCCCAAAATCAGAGTCCCCGTACAGATTTATATTTCTATTTTATTAAAGGTATCCAATAAGTCATATGATATTATTGCCTTAGACACACACAAAGGATGCCAAAATGGTTGGAGAGCTTAAACAGTTATTTATTTGTTTTCATAGCTATAAAACTTATTTTATCTTTCTATTTCCATTTCTGCGATATTTGGGACATCTGTATTATAATAAACTATTGCTTAGTCTTTCCTTTGAACTTCAAGCTAAAAGTTTTGTTAAAAGCAAGGTTAGTCATTTATACTTCTCCTATAGGTAGAATATACATTATTATTCTTTGAAGGTCAGCCATCAGGCTCATATTAATTCTTTCTGTATTCGAAAAGGAACTTGTCCATGGTATTTTTTCTTTTTTTTTGTTTTTCTTTAAACAGAAGTTTACTCTTATTACCCAGGCTAGAGTGCAATGGTGTGATTTCTGCTCACTGCAACACTTGCCTCCCAGGTTCAACTGATTCTCCTGCCTCAACCTCCCAAGTAGCTGGGATTACAGGCATCTGCCAACACTCCTAGCTAAGTTTTTGTAATTTTAGTAGAGACAGGGTTTCACTATGTTGGACAAGCTCGTCTTGAACTCCTGACCTCAGGCAATACACCAACCTCGGCCTCCCAAAGTGCTGGGATTACAGGCCTGAGCCACCACACCCAGCCCTGTCTATGCTATCTTTTGATTCATCCAGATAGTCTTTGCACTGATACTCTGAAAATTCCAAAAATTCTTCTCCAATTTTATCCATTTTTAAGGGCCTTGTGAGAGCTCGCTCATTTAATAGAAGCCAATGAGTAAGAGCACTTTCTCTACTGGCAGAGGGTATAATATAATTGACTTCATTTTAAGTTTATTTCTTTCAGACGGCCCAAAAACATGACCTCTTTTAATATCTATAGCAACATTTAAAAAGTTGAGCGACTATTAGGACTCACATGATCATGACTCTGGAGCTTAGCAAGTTTATGCTACTTTCCAAGATCAATTGTCCATTGAACTCTCAGCCACCCATGTGACTTTTCCTGTCCCAGGAAACTGCGTTTTTACCATTAGGTCATTATTTCATCATGGGAATATCATCAAACAACAGTCTTCTCACTTGCTTTATTTGTAAAATAAGGGAGAGAGTGGGCTGCTATCTTGTAAACTTCTGACATGTATGTTAGCTATATTATCTATTACCTGAAATGAGACCTTAAACAGTAAAAGACCATTGTTAATAATTACCAGATAAATATACATGTAATTGCTGAGGAATGTGGTTTTTCTCAGTAGACGTCTAACCAGTTCACTCTCATGCACTTTTGATCCATTTCAAGCTATTTGCCCTAATTATTTGTGGTTTTCTCTTATCATAAGTGGCAAAATCCACAAAGTCAATAGCTTTTCTAATTTTGTTCATCCCTTTTCCCTGTGAACCTAGCACAATTGTCTGGAAATTATCAGGCAATAGAAAAGTTTAAATAACTGCGTAAAAGAATGATTCAATAAGTGAATGACTGCTTGATAAAAAATGAATTAATGGCTTAAGGGGAAAAAGATGCAAGAGGGGAAAAGCTGTTAGCTGAGTATTACATAATATACGTTCTTCGTGACGGATATGGCTGTATAGGAAAAAGCTATATTTTGGTATATGTTGGTATAATTTACTCCAGAGAATTTTGTCCTATTTTACTTTGCCCAGTGTACTGGAGATTGTTCCTAGTAGCCAGAACTAGCGTTTATATTTCGGAACTTAGAATTTATCAGGATAGTAATAGTCGATATCAAATATCGAATTCTCCCTGTCCAAGAATGCTACCAATAAACAACATGCTAGTGTTGATCACAATGTTGAGCACCCATGAACATTCAACAGATAGTTGAACATGGTATTTGGTGCTTAAAAGTCATTAATAATCTGTTTCTAGAAAAGATTCTTGGGTGATTAATAGCTTCAGAAAGAACAATAATTTAATGTTTACTGAATAAAAAAGTATTGAAACTGCATATAGAGTATTATCATACCCGATAATGTATTCATAAGAAGGATAAAAAGAATGAAATCTTACAATATGTTTGACAATTACCTTATGGAGATGTGACTGCACATTATTTATCTCATTCATAGATAGATAGAGAGACAGATGATAGACTTTTTTTTGTAATCTTTAAACCGTCTATCTAAACATGATCATAAAGTTAATTAGAGGTAAATCTTGTTAGTAAGATATTTTGGGCCGGGCGCGGTGGCTCACGCCTGTAATTCCAGCACTTTGGGAGGCTGAGGCAGGTGGATCACGAAGTCAAGAGATTGAGACCATCCTGGTCAACATGGTGAAACCCCGTCTCTAC
>CM052665.1:8801643-8843483 GCA_028533165.1 Leontopithecus rosalia | reverse complement strand
AAAATATATATATATATATAAAAGGTTATTTTGGACCTACATTTTCTATCTCTTCAAGTTAAAAACAATGCTATTGCATAAGATTATGGAAAAAACTCTAGGAAAAGTATGATTTTTATGAAAGCTCCTAAGATCATATCTGATATTTATTTCATTGGGAAAATATGAGTCAATAATTTTTACAATATGGGTGAATACATACCTCACTCAATTACATCAAAGTGTAAGATGACCATTCCAGAGCAAATTACACTTTAATGTGGGTCAATGATCCAAAAACGTATTAAAGGTTATGCAAAACTTTTTTTTTTTTTGAGACGGAGTTTCGCTCCTATAACCCAGGCTGGAGTGTAATGTCGCAATCTCGGCTCACCGCAACCTCCGCCTCCTGGGTTCAGGCAATTCTCCTGCCTCAGCCTCCCGAGTAGCTGGGATTACAGGCACGCGCCACCATGCCCAGCTAATTTTTTGTATCTTTAGTAGAGACGGGGTTTCACCATTTCGACCAGGATGATCTCGATCTCTTAACCTCGTGATCCACCCACCTCGGCCTCCCAAAGAACATTTTTTCTTAATATTTCTGGAACTGAACAATGAATGATAAAAGGTACATTTACCTAATCAGTAAAAGGAGCTATTTGGAAAAAAAAAAAAGAAGATAACAAAATGGCAATTTATACATAGACTTGGATTGCTGTGAAACATTGGCACCCAGTATGAATTCTATTATTGAATGTACCAAAGCTAGATATGATATGTATTTTATGCAATTCTCTTTTAGGTTACCCATCTGTAATGATATCCCACCGCTGTCATCCATATCGACTTTTCATTGTCTGTAATACAGGTAGAGTGAAGCTAAAATGTTGCTCATGATAGAAAGGAAGAACTAGCATGAGCTAAAATGTAAAAAGCAGGTGCAAATGATTCTTTTCTGTAGCTTAAGAATCTTTTCCTCAGGTTAAAAATTCTTTTTGATATTTCAACCAGGAGAATTTGTCGTATAATTAACTAGCTTGGGAAGTATAGAGATCCAGGAATTTTCTTGTCCCCTGTGTGAAAAGATGCTTTTCATTTTATTCTTTCTAGTTAGCATCCTTATCTTTCACCTAAATCCTAACAGTTGATACTATGAAACAGAATATATTTTTATTTTTTTTAAAAAAAGTTATGTTCCTGACTGCAATGGATTTCATACATGATCAAAATAAAGCAGTTCATAGTATTTAAATCATTTGACATGTTAAGAAAGGGATCATGTAAAGTGAAAGTATTATTACTTTGAAAGTCATTAAGTCTCAGATAAATTAATTCTAATTGGTTTCGAGACATTTCCTTTATAAAGTATATATCTCTTACTACACAGATTGTCTCTTCTTGAAGTTTCAAAAGAAACGTATCATTACTAAATGACAGATGATTAATATGAAATACTGCCACACTCCCACCGGTACCATGACGGTTTACAAATGCCAAGGCAACACCAAGAAGTGACCCTATATGGTCTAGAAAAGGGAGGCATAAATAATCTTCCCCTTGTTTAGGATATCATCAAGAAATAACCATAAAAAAGGGTAATCAGCAGCCCTGGGGGCTTCTCTGTCTAGTAGCCATTCTTCTTTTCTTTTACTTTCTTAATGAACTTGCTTTCACTTAAAAATAAAATAAAATAAAATAAAATTGCTGAAATTTTCATATATTTTAACAAAACTATTAATGTTTTTATTAGAAACATTTCACTGCACAAGATTGGCTCAAGTGTGTTAATTTAATACCTTCAAACAACCACTTCTCATGTACTAATGTACTGTTATCTTTGCCCAGGATTTTTACCACGTTCTCTTTTCTATGCTTCTGTTTAATTTGTCACCTGGAAATGTGGGCACCACCTAAAACTGTCTGCCTAAATACCTCAATTGAAATACTATGGATAAGAAATTTTAGAAGATCCAAAATATCATGCATATTGGTTTAATCATTTATCAATACAGTTTTTTTGAAGAGAATATATCTATAGAAATTAAATATAAACGTCAAATATCTATGCTTCAAAACAGGTTTCTTTTGACTATCACAGTGAGTCAGACAGGGAATAAGACAGCTTGAATAACCGGGTTGAAACCTTTTAAGTAATTTTAACCCCAGCATGCCAGTGAAGACATTGCTTGGTGTACATTATTGAAACCTGTGCTTCTTTTCCCAAATGACAAGCTATTTCTCTTCTTCCAAACTTAATCTTATGGATTGACTGCTAACGCAGGTATAAATAGTATACATCTTGTCAAAAATGCCTCTTTGTATGAGGGGAAGGTGCTAGTCAGCCCATCAATTTCAAAATAGTCTCATTCTCTGTTCTACTGAAGTCTCTTTAAAAAAAAATGAAAAAGAAAGAAAAAAGAAAAATGTTGATAAAGCCTATCAAGAGAATGTATTTTAATCTAAAGAATAAGAATAAAACTTGAGAAATAATTGCTAGGCCTTCTTGTGTAAGCCTTAGAAAAGAAATACTTGAAGAATAGAATATATGGATTGCTTCCACAAGGAAAAACTACTGTTTTTTTTAAAGTGCTGATTCAAAAATTGCTGTGATTTTAGCCCAATCTCAATTACAGTGCCATAAATTGAGGCCCAGCATCATTATGCCATTTTCTTCCTTAAGTATACTTACAGAAGTAACAATGCTGAATAGAGGAGAATTTTAAAAATTACTGTTTGCTACATAGTCTATAGCAAATAGTCTTGACTGCCGATTTTATTTCACATGGATAAATGCAATAAAAACCATTATAAATTCATAAATCTTACAATTAGTGAAATATGTTTAACTTAATTTTATCCATTGCAATTATTTTTCCATAGGCTTTGAAAATTTACTATATATATATATGCATTATGTATATGCATGCATACACACAGATATATAATTATATGATCTATTATGTTTAGCATACAGTATCCATTTCTACCACAGTCTATGTACTGCCTTTTAGTACTACAAGATCTAGGAATATAACCTATTTTAAGCCCCCGACCTCCTTGAAGCTAGAGCTATAATTTTGAATTAGATTCTGCCAAAAGGAAGTACTTGTTTGAGTTCTGAAAAATTAGTTGAGGCAAAGGCTATTTTTTTTTTTTGACATGGAGTGTTGCTCTTGTTACCCAGGCTGGAGCTCAATGGCGCGATCTCAGCTCACCGCAACCTCCACCTCCTGGGTTCAGGTAATTCTACTGCCTCAGCCTCCTAAGGCAAAGGCTTTCTTGCTGCAGTTACTACCTACCAGGGAAGTCATGGAGATATGAGTGTTAGCTGCTGACAATGCTCCAGTATCTATACTTCAGCTTCAAGATAACCTAGAGAGAAGTGATGCAGATGATGTCTGCATCCCAATGTCTAGCCATCAGCTTCATGAGTGGGAACACCTGAGGAGCCAGATGCAGGATTTTTGCCTCCTCCAGATCTGAGCTGAGGTATTGGTGTATAATTGAAACCATGAATCCATTGGTAGCCACTTTTCTTTTGTTTCTCCAGACTCTCCTGTAATTTGAAGGCATTTGAAACCTTGAATTAAATCATTTCTTAAAAAAAAAAGAATGTTTTTAGTTTTGTGAACGGTTACTCAAAAGGATGATACAAATAGAAGAAAGTAAAAGTCTCCTACAGTAGGCCTTGGAAGACCAGAATGGAATTTCCCATTACCGTCACCTCAATAGTATACCACATTCTTACACTATGTGCTTGAAAACGTCTTTCCTGGAATGAGTGGGAAATTCTGAGCATGAAATCTACACATATAACCATGACAAAAGCTTTGAAACCTCAGTGTAACAGGTAGAGTGTGAGGAACGAAGGCTTTAATTTTAAAGTTGAAAGCATTTTCAACTTGAAAGAAAAAAAAAATCAATCATTGAAACTTCATTTTATTTTGTTGTGGAAAAATATAAAATTGGATAGTATGTGGATATTTTGTTTTCCCTGCGTCCCATTCTATGGAGACTCATCTTTTCCTGATTTGATACTAATTTTTTAAAACACATGTGGATGAGTTATGCTTAAACCCCTGTTCTAACACCCAAGTAATGAGTCTTCTATCCTAGCTTGACCATTCAGGGAGCTTCAACATTTTGGCCAGCAGTATAGTTAAAGTGTCCAGCCAGTCAGAATTCTTCCTGAGATTAGAATCTATAGTGTCTCCTTACTGATATCAAAATCTTTAAATCCCACTAAAGTTTGGAACTCTGAAACTGTCTATGTGGAGAGACTATGCCTATGGATGAAGCCAACCCATGAAGAACAGTATCAGTAGTAGAACTAGAAGTAGTGCTGAAAATAGCGTTTGAACATCCCCAGATCCAACTGTGCTTGGAAACAATTTGAGCTGTGTAATACACAGTGGCACAGACATGTAACCTTTTGATTTGTTTTCAGCTTAGGTTTAAACTCGAACTTGCAATACTGAAACTCAGTGAGTCCTAATATACATACACTCACTGCAAGAACACTCTTAAGCCACATTAAATAAACAGATTGGGATGTAACACAGACTGCTCTGTTTGTTAATATATATGAATATTAGTTTTAGCAGAATTTTACAGATATTGTTACTTTTCCAGGAAAGATTTCCTTTTAAACTGTGAATTTAACCTTTTTCTTCCCTCCTGAAAAGTATTTCTTCGTCCTGGAAATACTGCATAACATTGAGCTAGTTTAACTCACAGGAAAATAATGCACACAGTCCAAAGGACCTTGCCAAATGTGCATGCCTGTGTTTATTTGCAGAAAAAGAAGTCTGTGAGAAGTAGGTGAAACTCCAGATGCAGAGGACATGCTATGGGGAACCACTTCTGTCAGAAGCTGGTCTCTTCAAGATGGTCCTTATTCAGAGACAACACCAACATGAAGGTATCCAAAGTTAGTGATGTTGGCTCTCAGAAACTTTATGTCAAATAGAAATTAAATTGCATTACATAGGTTGAACATGCCTAATGTGAAAATTCAAAATTATCTAAAAATCTAAAATTTTTAGTGCCAATATGATGCCGGAATTTAAAAATTCTACACCTGACCTCATGCAACAGGTTAAAGTCAAAACATAGGTGAAAAATAGTTTATGCAGCATTCTCAAAAGAGAAAAGGTATTTTTTTAATGCAAACCCAGATTTCTCAATGCAAGCACACCCATAAAGAGTAAAGAGTAATAAAATGGCATAGCTACAAGCCACATGTGCCAAGCGCACATTCACCATGGTGTCTCACATGAGGCCAAGACCTATGTGCACTTTTCACTATGCTTCTTTGCCTACTCTCTGCTCTTTGGTGTAAAGATATTCTTAAAAATTTTAAAAAGGCCTACTGATAACCTCATGGATAACAGTGATAAGAAATTGAGAAACAGACAGGTCCGTTGGCCCTCTCCATTAATCCCAGAACTTTGGGACTTGGCAGATCCTTTGAGACCAAGATTTTGAGACCAGCCTGGGCAACATGACAAAATCCTGTCTCCACCAAAAATATACATATAAATAAGGTGGGTGTAGTGGTGCATGCCTGTAATCCCAGATATTTAGGAGGCTGGTATAAGAGGATCACTTGAGCCTGGGAGGTGGAGGCTGCAGTGAGCTGTGATCATGCCACTGCACTTCAGCCTGGGCCACAGAGTGAGACCCTATCTCAAAGAGAGAAAAAATTAAGAAAAGAAAGGAAAGAAAGAAAGAAAGAAAGAAAGAAGCAGGAAGAAGGAAGGAAGAAAGGAGAAAAACAAAGAAAGAGAAAGAAAGAAGCAGGAAGAAGGAAGGAAGAAAGGAGAAAAAGAAAGAAAGAGAAAGAAAGAAAGAAAAAAAACATAAAGCACTCATGTTTATGTACTACACAGAAAGTCAAGCTGTTGCAAAAACTTTACAGCAATATAAATTTGTATGAGGTATATATAAAACTCAAATGAAATTCATGTTTAAATGTATGTCCTAGCCATATATATCCCATTATATACATGCAAGTATTGCAGAATCCAAAAATATCCAAAATCCAAAATACTTCTGGCCCCAAGTACTTTAAATAACAGATACTCACCTTGTATTATTAATTATAAAACATTATTTTAAATGTTGTTATGTTAATATAAAATTTAATATATAAATTAATATATTAAACTAATATATTTTTATATTTCAATCTAATATATCATGTTAACATTAGATATAATGTTTTATGTTTTTGGTATATCACATCATATATTAATAAAGGTTATTAAAATTAATGCTAAATATATAAATTATAATTAATAATTGTAATTATAATTAATGCTATAATATATAAATTATTTTAATTTATCCAAATGATTTATACAATCTTATTATATATTGAAAACTTGTATCAGCTATTGTAATAGTGAAATATGAGAGAGCACCAGAAAGTTAAGCAGAGATGCAGTGAAATTTTTTAACATAAAAATACCAAAATTCCCTGAAGCAAGAGCATGTAGAGTGGAGCACACACGGTTCAGAACTGAGGCTAAGATTCCAGATAATCAGATGCTTTGGGTGAATCTTATTTTACTCCTCTATTACAGACATTCTTGAATAGAGAGATTTAGCAAACTAGATTTCCTAAAGTCAAAAAAGACAGGGCCCACTACACACCTACCAGATAGCTAAATGTCAAAATATTGACAATACCAAAAGTTGACAAGGATGAAAAGAAATAAGACATTACTGGTGAGAATGTAAAATGTTACAATCTGTCTGATTAACAACTTGCATTTTCTTTCTTCTTTCTCTCTCTCTCTTTCTTTCTTTCTTTCTTTCTTTCTTTCTTTCTTTCTTTCTTTCTTTCTTTATTTTTTGAGATAGAGTCTCACTGTGTTACCCAGGCTGGAAAGCAGTAGCTAACTGCAACCTCCACCTCTCAGGTTCAAGCACTTCTCATGCCTTAGCCTCCCAAGCAGCTGGGCTTGCAAGCATGCTCCCCTACACCTGACTAATTTTTGTATTTTTAATGGATATTAAAACTTCATCATGTTGGCCATGCTTGTCTCAAACCCCCGACCTCAAGTCATCCACCCACCTCGGCCTCCCAAAGCACTGGGATTACAGGTGTGAGCCAGCACACTCAGCCACATTTACTTATAAAGCAACATATGCAACTATCATGGGAGCCAGCAATTGCATCATTGAGCATCATTCAGAGAGAAATAAAAATTTATAAATTTATGTTTTCCCTAAAACCTCTACACTAATGGTCATTGCAGCAGTACATGTAAGAGCCAAAAACTGGAATCAACCCAGATGTCCTTCAATGGAATAGTAAACTGTGTGCACCATCCATACTCTAGAACACGACTTAGTAATCAAAGGAACAAACTTCTGATACATACAACGAGTTGGATGAATTGCTAAAGGCTTATGCTGAGGAAAATGTCATTTTCAAAGAATATTTACAGCATGGTTTATTTATACAACATTTAATTATTGATACTATTTTTAAACATATATTTGTAGATGTCAGCGGAACCGAGGGTCCGGGGACTGTAAGGAGGTGAGGGTGATTATGAAAAGGGGTTAAGATGCTGAAACTACTCAATGTCCTGGTTTTGATGGTGGATATACAACATACAGAGTGATAAAATTGTATGAAACTCAGACAAGCACACAAAAAAGTAAAAATAAAACTGAGAAATAGGCCGGGCGTGGTGGCTCACACCTGTAATCCCAGCACTTTGGGAGGCCGAGGCGGGTGGATCACGAGGTCAAGAGATCCAGACCATCCTGGTCAGCATGGTGAAGCCCCGTCTCTACTACAAATAAAAAAGATTAGCTGGGCATGGTGGCGCGTGCCTGTAATCCCAGATACTCGGGAGGCTGAGGCAGGAGAATTGCCTGAACCCAGGAGGCTGAGGTTGCGGTGAGCCGAGATCGCGCCATTGCACTGCAGCCTGGGAAACAAGAGCGAAACTCCGTCTCAACAAAAAAAAAGAAAACAACAACAACAACAAAAAAAAAAAAAAACTGAGAAATATTGAGTAAGATTGGTGAAAAGTAGCATTACCAATATTGATTGTAAGAATGTGCTATGGTTTTGCTGAAGGTTATCATCACAAAAACTTAGCAAAGTGTGCATGGGATATTTCTGTACATGGGATATATCTTATAAGCTAAAAGTGAATCTACAAATATCTCAGGAATATTTTTAATTTTTAAAACAGGCTCTGAACCCATAAAAGAAAGAGATAACGGTTTGTGTTTGTCATGCAGGTAGTAAAAGGAACATTACTTCATTTTAGTTATAGGCAGGTGAAGTTTTAAATACTGGAGTTATATTTGCATGTCAGTTTAAATCCTTTCTGGAATGGAGTACCTTTTGATTTTAAAATAGCTGCCTATGACAAAACAAATAATAGGTCTAAATAAAGCACACATCTTATAGTTTGTGTGTGTTTGTGTGTGTGTGTGTGCATATGTGTAATATGTGTATATGTGTTTATTTTTTTTCTGAGATTCTAAGTTTTTCCAATTGTGTTTTCAGATAAATTATTTAAAGCAGCATAGTTCATAACTAATAAATCAGAGAGATAACTTGGCTCTTTATGCTTCTGGATCAATTATACAATATCTGAAAAGGCTAAGAATACGATATTTATTTATTTAAAATATCTTATTGTTTAATACAATAGAAAATACATGATATTGACTCAGCATATTTAAATGTGAATTATTGTATTAAAGCTCAGATGACTTTTTTTGAATATTTTCTTAGCTGAAACCACTCTTCTCTTAGAGAGCGTATTTATAGAACAAGAAAATCAACAAAAATTTTCTTCATTTCTTATCTGGCTTATTTTATATCATTTTTAGAATAACTTTTAAGATTGAGACCAGAGTGACAGCAGAGAGATGACAGGGTAGAAAATGCCAGCCTTGATTTTAACACACACACACATGAACAGACACACACACACACACACACACACACACACACACAGAGCTACTCACAAACCTACAGACAGCTACTCAAAAAATAGCTCAGAGAGGGCCCATTAAAGAATCTGTAGCAACACAAAGGAGCAAAAGAATAAGTAAATAAATAAAAAAGGTGAATATTTATACAGAAAAGATAACTGGTGAGATTAGCACATCTGAGAAGCAGGGAGATTTCTAGGTGCAAAGAAGAAAGATGGAGGGCCACCAGCATCAGCCACATGGTGAAAACCATTATATTGAGCTGCTTCAGAAAGGGGCCACCACCTCACCAAGCTTACACACTCTATAAGTGTCCACACTCCCAACCCAGGCTGTGGGGCCACGCTAGGTTACCCCACATCTCATAAACCAGAGCCATCACTGCTGTAAAATTATATGCTGTCATCTAGCCTTTGTGGTTCCCTTTACAGAGCACAGGCAGAGTAGATTTAGCATAATTTTAGAAGCCCTAGAATTTTTGAAATGGTAAATGAGTATTGGTTTCAACTTAAAGTCACCAGATGCATTATATCTCTTTTTTCTTTTTTGTGGAGTCTTGAACTGTTGCCCAGGCTTCAGTGTATTTGGTATGATCTCAGCTCACCCTAACCTCCACCTCCCTGGTTTAAGTAATTTTCCTGCCTCAGCTTCCCATGTAGATGGGATTAGAGGCACATGCCACCACTCCGGGGTATTTTTTTTGTATTTTTAGTATAGATGGGGTTTCACCATGTTGACCAGGCTGGTCTCAAACTCCCGACTTAAGGTGATCCACCTGTATCAGCCTCCTACTTTGCTGAGATTACAGGAGTGAGCCACCACACCTGGCCTACATTATCTCTTAACAGAATATCCAGTCTCTTGAAGCTTGAATGTCAAGCACTGGCTTCTCCTCTATATCTGTGATAGTCCTCGGTCGGATCTTCTTTCAATGTAAGACTGTGTTGTCTATATTCAAAATCTGTTATTTATTGTAGCCATATTCAACAATGATTTTAGCTAGGACTTCTGGATAACTTGCTGCAACTTCTCCATCAGCACTTGATGCTTCAAGTTACAATATATTATAGAGACAACTTCTTTCCATAAACCTCGTAGACCAAACTTTATTACATCAAACTTATCTTCTGCAGATTTCTCATCTGTCCCAGGCTTCATAGAATTGAAGATAGTTAAAAATAACAATAAAATTATAATATTATATAATACTCTAAAGAATTTTTCTTATAGAAGCACAAATGGACTAGGGTACAGCATAAGGTCAGAATAATAGACGTTTTGTAGAGTTGGTACAGAATTTCATGGCTAAATTTGAAAACTGGGTAAATAAAAGTAACCCCTCAGTCCATTAGTGGAGATTTTTTATTTTGGGTACAAATTTAAGACTAGGCTTAAGTACTTCATGGTAGAGAAATTTTACATACAAGTTCTCACCATTCAGCTTATACCTTGGTACAGAGGTGTTTTAGTTTGTTCTCATGCTGCTAATAAAGACATACCTGAGATTGGGTAATTTATCAAGAAAAGAGGTTTAAATGACTCAAAGTTCTTCAGGGCCAGGGAGGCCTCAGGAAATTTACAATCATGACCAAAGAGGAAACAAACACATCCTAGTGCACATGGCAGCAACAAGAAGTGCCAAGCAAAAGGGGGAAAGACCCCTTATGAAATCACCAGATCTGATGAGAACCCACTCACTGTCATGAGAACAGCAGCATGCGGGTAACTGCCTCCATGATTCAATTATCTCTACCTGGTACCTCCCATGGCACATGCGAATTATGGGAACTACCAGGATTTGGTAGTTCGATGGGAACTACCGAATTATGAGAACTAGAGATGAGATTTTGGTGGGTACACAGCCAAACTATATCATTCTGCCCACGACCCCTCCTAGATCTCATGTCCTCACAATTCAAAACACAATTGTACCCTTCCAACAGTACCCCAGAATCTTCAGTCATTCCAGCACTAACTCAGGAGTCAAAGTACAAAGTATCATCTGAGACAAGGCAAGTTCCTTCCACCTATGAGCCCGTAGACTCAAAAGCAAGTTAGTTATTTCCTAGATACAATGGGAATACAAGCACTAGATAAATATACCCATTCCAAATGTGAGCGAGTGGCTCAAACAAATGGGCTACAGTTCATATAGGTATCCAAAATTTGATGGAGCAGTCAAATATTAAAGCTGCAAAATGGTCTCACATCTCACATCCAGGCCAAACCGATGCAAGAGGCGGACTCCTACAGCCTCTGGCAGCTCTGCCCCTGTGGCTGTGCAGATTACAGCCCCCCCCACCCACCCAGCAGTGCTCCACTACCTGGTACCAATTTATTGGATTAATTTATTCTCACACTGCTAATAAAGTCATCCCAAAGACTGGGTAATTTATGAAGGAAAGAAGTTTGGTGAGGCCTTCCGAAAATTACAATCATGGCGGAAGGGAAAGTAAACCCGTCCTTCAACTGGCGGCAGCAAGGAGAAGTGATGAGCAAAGGCGGGGAAAGCCCTTTATAAAACTGTCAGATCTTGTGAGAACACATTATCATGAGGACAGTAGCATGAGGGTAACCACCCACAAATATTCAATCACCTTCCACAGATCCCTCCCATGACACAAGGGGATTATGAGAACTACAATTGCAGGTGAGATTTGGGTGGGGACAGAGCCAAACAATGTTACGAGGTTTACACTTATTTATTGTCAGGGAAACCTCTATGATACATTCCAGACACAACCATTTCTCAGTAATAGGCGATCCCATTTAGCATTTTTTTCCTCCCCAACAATAGTTTCCTTCTTGCTCACTTAGATGACTTGTTTCCATTACATATGTCCCAAAGAGATTTGACGCTGTTTTTCTTATTTGCTTTTTGATTTGTTTATATAAAAAGGGAACCCAAGTATAAACACCAAGTGTGCTATACACTTTGTATCAAATTCTTTCCTTTCTGTAAATCTCGTTCAGATTTTACCTTCTGCATGAATCTATGAAGAGCTCAAGTAAATGCAAGGTTTTCTCCGTTAAACACTTTATATAGTTATTGCCAAATATGTACTTTGAAACTTAAACAGGTTTTATTATTAAACTTACATTTAGTGTATGCCTTGAAGATAGGAATTATGAAAAATTATTTCTTGGATTTTTAAATTCTTCATGTTGCCCAGTGATTTCTATTAGATAGAACTCAGTACATAATTGTTAATTTATACTGAACAAAAATTTACTACATCCAAGCAATATAAGAAAGGGACATACATGTCTTCTTAAATTAAAAACATATAAATAGGTAGGTGTTCTTTATTCAAGACACAAATCCAATTCTTAAATTTAATATAGATTATCTTTCAGGTAAAAAAGGCACAGTTTGTAAACATGCTACATAAATAGACATTTCAACCGGAGATTAAAATTTACACATGTGCTGTCACAAAATTTTTTTCTGCAAAAAAAAAAATTAGGGGGAAATGGATTATACACTCCACATTTCAGCTTCAGGGATACCCTTCTATTTCTTAGTTGTACTCAAGAATAAAAATAAGAAAGATTAAGGGGAAAACTATTAATAAGGCTGTGTTTCAAACTGAATAGAATTGACTGTGATTTTCACAGAGACCAAGGTTCAAATTGTGACTAAACTTCAAGTGGCATATTGACTATTTTAGTGGCATTATAAGCAAAAAGTTCTTCTTGTCTGTGATTCTGAGAAATTAAGCGATATGCATAACATAATTTTCTTGTCAAAAAATATTCTTTCTTCATTAGTCTTAAACAACTTACTTTTGTCTGTGGTGTGTTTGGAGCTGCCTATAATACATTCGTTTTAGGGTTTCATAATTCAAGATGCAAAGAGCGTCGTAAAGATTAAAAATAAAATGTAAAATATGACTAAATATTTTGAAAACAAAATGTCATTTGAAAAACTATACATTTTAGAATAGAGCCACGACTACTGAGGACTGTCTTAATTTCTATTTCCAACTTTTAGATTACCTCTTTTGCAGAGAATCCAAATTACATATTCTCCTCTCCACTGAAGCCTCAATAACAATAAATGTGGTAGAATTTCAGTTGTATATCCTGGTCAGGTAAAGGCAGCTGCCATTTAACTTGATATGTATATATATATGTATATATATCAAGGGATATCTGTGGTTAAACTCTAATACATTCTTCACTGGAAATATAAAAATTGAACAACTTGGAGAGGAAGAGAGGAAGAGCAGGAGAAAGTATTTTTTAAAATCAGTGTATTCTAGAAAAATCTGGATCATTTTTAATGTTTCTTTCAAGTTAATTTCATGCCATTATTTTTACTTTTTAAAGCTTTCTCCAGAATTGTCAGACACATTCATGTCCTTTTTAAAATCTATTTTTAACATTAACTTTTAGTTAATCATGTCAGTTTCTCCCCTCGAACCCAGAGGTCCTTGGAGGGGTCCATAATCCATGACAATATAAAATGGAGTGAATGCCAGATAACATCCTCCTGGGTAAGTCATCCAGTTTCACATTTATTGCCTTGGTGGCTTTATTAGATAAAATCAATGTCTATGAAATGTTTCACACTGATGCCCCTCAAGAAGTGTTTTGTCTGATCATCCCTGGCACCAATATTAATTAAACAGACTTTGTAAGTACTCTTTGCAACATGTTTTGAAATGCCCAGATGATAGTTGTATAAAATGCATCACATTGATTAAAATTTATTATCTGTTTAAAATTTTACATCACGCTATCACTTTAGCACCTAGACACTTTGACAACAACACTACATTAGCATTGGAATAAAAAGCATAGGAAGAAAAAGTATCTTATTTCCTATTACTGCCAGATTAGGCCATGCCCTGGGACTAGAAATTCAATGCAACTAGCTGCACATGGTTTCAGAGATGACTTGGAATTTCTTTTTCACAGTAGTAACTCTGCTCTTTATCCGTCTTATTTTTGCCTCTAAATTTTACGCTGTGCCTCCTCTAAATAATTTTTCAAGTTAACACTCAGTGGCATCCACTCACTTTGTCATGACTCGTATGATACTTCTGCCGCACCTTCTTTGATCTACCACTCAGATATTCATATTCCCCTTGAACCACACCTAGATGCCCTCTTTCTTTCTGACAAATATATTCTATTCTGCCATTATTCTTACACATATTTGCTATTGTTATTTTTTACACATAATTTCTGAGTAGAGGATTTACTTCAACTTAGAAAACATGATTGTTGGGAAAAACAGTGAAGGAGAAAGGACTTACAGAATACCTACATAAATTGGTTATGAGTAACATATAAATAGGGAACAACAAACAGCAGAAGGCTGCAGGAGGCCTCTGAGGAGGAAGGCCTCTCCATGCCTCACGTTCAGGTGCAGGGTGACTTGCAGGCTCCTTGTAAGGCCCGAGTTCCATCAGCTTCACGTAGATAATAAGCTAAAGATAAACAAATGTTCTTGTTTTGTGAAACTCCTAAACTGCCACTGTTATGAGTCCTTAGGATGACACACCAGTTCCCACTCACTGATTCAGTTCTGGCTCACTGATACACTCCACCATCATGTCACCCTCTCCCCACCATCACTCCACCCCACCCTATAGATCAAAGTTATTATAAACAATAAATGGTGTGGATGATCAGAGGCAGGGGCCTTCACTGTTCCCTCCAAAGTAATAAGGTGATGGCCCCCTGGTTCCACTTTCTCTCTTAACCTGTCTTTTTCTCATTCCTTTGTTGCCACTGAACTTGGGGTAACCATGGGTGATGTAGGGCTGGTTCCTTACACATGATTTGAGGAATAAGGCTCTGTTTCACTGGGTAATTGTGTACATGAGAAGAAATTCTGATTAAGAAATGGTTTTCATAGGTTGTCTTGAAACTATTATAAGAAAAGTATATTATATTTTACATGCCAAGAACAGATAAGTATCACCTTTCTTCTGTAAGGATATAAATCAGTGAAGACAGGGGTAAACATAGCACAGTAATTCTATTTTACATTAAGAATCTTAACACTAATAATTAGGTCTATGAATGTTAGTTTTTGTTTCCCACATGCACTTATTGTCCTTTACAAAAACTATGGAATATTAAATTATTTTCCTGGGAGCATAACAGCAATCTCAGAGACTTCTAAGAAATGTAATTTTCATTCTCAGAACACCCTCAATGACATGACCACAAACCCAGAAGGCCTTAATGGTTTCTCAGAAATTAAATATTTTCAGATGATTTGAATATTCTCAAATGTTCAGGCAGCACAGAGAAAACAAGAAACTAACTGCATGGGCTTTATTTAACGGGTACACATTGTTTAACCTACCAACATTATAAAGCAATAAGCATGAAGAGAATTCTTATCATCTTGTTTTGTATCTAACAATGATATCCTGTGCTGACTTAATGACACCACATTCTATAGAGAATCATGTCATTCCAAAAATATTTGAGTGATTTATCCTATGTTGCTGAAAGAGCATTTATCTAGTTTGTTGAAGATGAGTCTGATAATATCTTTATATACCAATTATTTCTGTCATATAAAATATCATTATAATTTATATTTAGAATGATAAAAGCAACACATAGAGAAAATTTTCCTGAAAAAGCCACTCACTGATCAAAATAGAACCCTGCTTGAATATCTTCTTAGAAAATTGGAGGGCAAAAAATGATGTCTATGGCAATACGTTTGCTAATGGTTGAGAAATTAAGCAAATATTTCAGATAGCGATGCAAAATTATCTTAACAGTTGTATTTGTTTTCTACTTTATGTTGGTTTATAGACTACCATTTATCCCTGATGTGATGAAAATTTATGTAATTTGTCTTCAAGAGGTGATCAGATATGATCGATTCTAAGCCAGTTTCCCCACAGAAATTAGTAATAAACAATTCTGTCTCTTTATATTGAATTTATTAAGGAAACATCAGCCAGTCAATGTATACTAGTTCAGTCCATGGTTTTGATAACTATCATTGTCCTTAGTTTTAGTAATTAAAGACAAGGAGTACTGAATTAGTCTATATCCACCTACAATGCAGTTAATGATTTCCGTAGGAATAATTTAACTATCAACAGCTTAAAATTAGCTGAAAATATACAGTAATTTTAATTTTTGTCTTAGCTCTAAAATAGATACAAAATAAGTTTCTCTTTCCCTACTAGACTAGATGAGAAAGGCCAAATGAAGAAATTTGATCAGCCACAGCCTAACCCAGCCAATTACAAAAACAAATTGATTTATTAACAGTTGATTTAGAAAGGAGTTTCACACTCTAAGTAAACTTTAAAAAAAATGGTATTTTCACATTAGGAATTAGTTTATTTTCATTGCCATTTTAGGAAAATAAAAGTGATTGAGTATATATGCTTTATATCTTAAACTTTTCATTATGTTAGATACTATATTATTACCATCATTATGAAATAACTGTAACGCAAAATGAAGCAACCAATCAATTTATGATAATATAAATGAATGATAACATCTAGTCTACAATAGTTGTGAAGAATAGTTGTCGAATGAAGTCAGTAGTTCTTAAAATAACAGTTTTTAAGTTTTTCAGATTGCTTAACTTAGGATGCAATTTCTATTTTAATTTGTATTTGCATCTTTATAAAGATGTGATGGCAATTAAACTTCACCGACTTTTAAAACCTGCAGGTAAAGGTAAGTACTGGTGTATTAAATACATTCTGTACTTTAAAAACAATGGAAAGAGCAATCACAATTGCACTCCATAAAATCTGTATTCCAACCCATTTGTAGCCACACATTTTAATATTTTGTACCTGCCCTTTTGCCATCATTTGACACCCTGTCCAGTGACCATCTGCTTGATCCCAAGAAGCTAAAGTAGTTGGAACATTCATAGCTTTCAAGGAATTATAATTGAGCAATAATAAAACCTGAGCCCTCCACTGAATTATCAAGACTTTATCAGTTGCTCTGTCAATAAGTGCATTGTGTTCTCTCTACCAGCGTCTGCGCTTCAGAATGAAAGACACTTCTTTGTATTAAAGTGAGTTAGGGATTATATTCTAAAAGAACCACTATGGGTGATGGACGCCTAAGTGATCTCCCGCTGCTGGCCTTGGACCGTGAAGCAGCTGAGAATACTAATAGCAACAAAGCATGAGCAGTTTTTGCTAGTTTAAGATCGTGCTAGTCACTATTGCTGTAAACAGGGATTTGATGGATGCAATGATCTGTCTGCTCACCACAAGCAGCACATAAAATTTATTTTAAATTGTTTATCCTCTTAGATTTCATCTGAAATGTAGGATGGACTGTGACTGAACTGATGATAATATTAGAATATGACTTTGAGGCACACAATTAAACTAACACACGGCTTCTTTTGTCACTGTGTCTTTTTACTTTCTGTCAGTTTTCAAACCCACAGAATTTACTGAGAACAAAATGAAATTTTAAAAGAGAAAAATGAAGAGAAAAAAATGATGCTCAGGAAGACCTACTGCTTCAAATCAGGGATTAAGGGAGAATATAGCAGTTTTGGCTACAGAAGCAGCATTTAGGGGCCTAACATAACTGCTGATTTTCACACCACATTCTATCGGTGTGTACGTGTCTGGGATATGTAGTACCTTTCAGCCAGCGACTCTTCTACAGAGAAAAAGTGTTTTAAGATTCTCTCCTCTGTGGAGCCCTCCTCTCCAGAATTCACAAAATGCACTCCTATTTTCCAGACTCAGCATTTATTTCTCTTGTGTTTTGCTGGTGAAGAATAGTTCTGATGTTTTGACCTAGAAATGGCACCCCTGGAGTGAATCGCTGTCACAGTACCTAATGTGAAAAGTTGATTTGCACATTTTCCTGTGTCAAATGCTCATTTCATCGCATTTTCACAACGCATTTCTTTCAGCATCAGAAGAATAAAGGATTGACATTTCTGGAGACTAAAATGCTCCAATTGTTGAAAGGAAGAACAGAAAGCAGGAAGTAAAACAGTAAGTGTTTCTCATCAATACCTTCATCTCTGTTTGACTAGCCCAACCTGGCACCAGCAGAATGGCATCATGCCTTTCTGGCAAGTGCCAAACATCAGGGACCCATCATATCAGGGACAAAGCATGGAGCGTAATAATTTCATATATCACATTTTCCTCAGTGATAACAAAAGCAATTTGTTTGAACTCAGCTATTCCTCATATGTCCTTTTGTAAGAGCAGCCTCACCAAATTTGTATTCCTCTAAAATCTTTTTTTTTTTTCAGATGGAGTCTTGCTCTATTGCCCAGGCTGGAGTGCAGCCATCTCGGCTCACTGCAACCTCTTCTTCCCGGGTTCAAGCAATTGTCTTGCCTCAGCCTTCCTAGTAGCTGGGAATACAGGTACGCACCACCACACCAGGTTTATTTATTTATGTATTTATTTATTTATTTATTTTTGTATTTTAGTAGAGACAGGCTTTCACCATGTTGGTCAAGCTGGCCTTAAACTCCTGAGCTAATGATCTGCCGCCTTGGCCTCCCAAAGTGCTGAGATAACAGGTGTCAGCCACCATGTCTGTCCTCTCTAAACTCTTTTAATCCAAACTATTTCCCTTCCTCTATTGGTTCATCATTTAATCGGTAACGTGTATTTATCTCCACTCCTCTAGAACCAAGTGCTGTTTCAAGGCCTTTTGTTCTTGCTTTATCTTCCCAGCTCTTCTCTCCCAGGCTATATGCTGGATCTTGATTTCCAATACACCCACTGGAAAATCCAACAGGCCATTTAAACTAAGTTATTAAGGGCAAATAAGTCTAAATGTGTTGCTCCTTATTGGAACAAATATCCTACTTCAAATTAATTTATGAAAAAAAAAGAAATGTGCTACATGATCCCCCTCAAATATCACCAGTGTCTTTTCTCAAGAAGCTCATTTGAAGTTGCCCTCCCAAAAAGAGTATCTTCAAGAGGAGTCTATGGAATCAACATGCATCCCAAAAGGGTGAGGACAAATCCCCAGTGGGCTTACATTGTAATCTTTAAGGACTGCTTAAAGAATTTCATTTTTACTTTTGGGAAAATGTGTTATATTATATTAAAAAAGCAGACATCTGCATAAGTTGAATTCTATTTCTAGTAAAAATGCCAAATATCAGAAAATGTCCCTACTAGAGTGAATAACACCAATTCAAACATCAGCTTTCACTAGGCTATATGTACTTTTCCCAAGCACCATTGGGATTTTATCTAGTGACAGCTATTTTTATAGGGCAGTGGGAAATATGCCATTATTTTGGACCACAGACTTATAGGTAGACCTTCAAAAGCCGAGCCATTTCTCAGTTAACTTTTTCTTAGTCACTTGCCTAGTGGTAGATGGTGGTAGAGGGTGAATGCCTGCAACTTCTGTTTTGACCATTGTATGCTACACAAGAGATACTCCTTAAACAGATATCACTGAAATAGAAGTCTGTCAATAGAACACTCAGTTTAGTGTTTGCCATGAAAATGTTACTCCTCATCCTTAGGCACTGCTGAAAATGATACCAGAATAGTTACAACCATAAGCATAATTACCTGCCATTTGCACAGTACTTTACAGTTTTCACAGAGTTTACATATATAATATCTTATTTGAAACAACAACCCTATGGCATTTATAGATTTTTTAAACTGCACAGATAAAGCTTCATTGGTTACACAAGACTATGGGTTTTATATAGCTTAAACATTGTAGAATATTTTTAGCCTGAAACAATGTATCATTGGACTATATTTTATAATTTTATTGCATTTCTTATAATCTCTCTCTAACTTTATGAAGAGAAATATGCACATTTAATATTTAACGAAAAAAAATAAAGCTAGATCTAGAATTAGAAAATTTCTTACTCAAGTGCTCATTAGCCTGCGCTATGCACTCCATGCCAAGATACTCCAACCCTTAATTAAAATGAGCGATCCCCAGCATCAATTCACTACCCAAAGCTGCCAATATTGCCACTCTTTGATATCCATGCCAAAACGCTATCAATGACTGTGGATTTCAACATGTGGCCTCTTGAATTACCATAAAGTATTCACGAAGCTCCCACAGTGTTCAGCCGCATTGTTTTAGGCCCTACCGAGGGAAGTGTGCTTTTCATACTGGAAGACGTCATAAAAACCAGTGACTATCAGGTAATAATTGTGACCATCAGGTATTAATTATGTCCAATTTTTATTAA
The DNA here is from genome assembly GCA_028533165.1 of Leontopithecus rosalia. Taxonomy (NCBI): domain Eukaryota; kingdom Metazoa; phylum Chordata; class Mammalia; order Primates; family Cebidae; genus Leontopithecus; species Leontopithecus rosalia. Next base: position 8,823,343 of record CM052665.1, on the reverse strand, counting down.
CATCAAATCTGTAATGGTAATAGGAGACTTTTAAGTCTAGAAGCAGAATCAGATAATAAAGACACAATATCTATTTTATTAAATGTATTTCTTTAATTAGATTTCTTAACTAATAATTTATATTACATTAACATTTCATTTTTTCCTATTATCTAATCTTGTGTTCTAAAACTAACCTGTCGGAAGAATTGTCTTTCTAAATATAATAAGAAATAACATATTTCATCAATAGAGCTTTATACATTTTCAAAAAAATGTTTATATTTATGCTTTTCAGATTTGATATAAATTTTGATGCTGGAAGTGAGAGAATTAGATTTGACCATCTCTCAACCACTAGATAATGGCAGATAAAAGCTTTTTCAGAATCAAGTATTAACGCAAAAATTCACGTTTTCAAAGGGATTCTGGACATGCACAGTTTTTGACTGTCTCTCGTGCTGACTTGAGACAATTCCTCCACTAACACACTAATAGATAGATTTTGTAATTGAGGAATATAAAACCACAAATATAAGCTAGTAATATACAAATATAAATGTCAGGCATGACCAGTAATAAAATTAGAAAAATTGTAGCCATTGCTCATTGTTATTGTCTGTCTCACTCCCTTAGAAACATGCACTGGGTGACAATGATGTTTTGGGTGTATATGCCAAGAAGTAAATTTGGCAATTCACCTCATGATGGGTTCTGTTAAAGAAACAAAAATACTAATGGAGAAACAATTTCAGCGTAGATAATCTAATTTCCCAGGATCATTTATGTGTTCTTAAACATTCCTGTAATTCAAGGGTTGTTCTCTACCCCAACACATGTTTTAAATCAATTGTCAGGGCCTTTTTAAGCACGTATTAAGTGGAAGTTTTATTGTAAGTTATTTTGATAACAACAAAATGGGGAAAAATCATCCTCTTCCCATTTCCTGCCAACTAGGGAACAGTCACATGATCTACTAATTGTCATTTATTTAGAGATTTTTCATAGCAGCAGTGGCAGTGAGATGGACGAGAATTTGGGAGTGATTGAATACAGTGACATAGTAACAAATGTCAAATATCTGTGGAGGTACGGCCGGTGGAAGCACACTAATGAAAACCATGTTGTGGTAGAATGTGGTTGATCTTTGCTCCCTGGCCTGTATCAGAGTATGTTATCCCAAACAAATTGTTGATTCTAACTTATTTTTTTTCGTCCAAAGAAATTAACTTTAGTGGTTTGTTTATAATTTGCAATTAGGATTTCAGACAAATTCAGGACTAGATAATTAAAAAGAGGTGTGTGTGTGTGTGTGTGTGTGTGTGTGTGTGAGAGAGAGAGAGAGAGAGAGAGAGAGTGTGTGTGTCTATAGCCTATGAGCACACACAGTGCATTGTGAGAATTTTGCTTGCATTAATTCATTCTTCAATTGTAAAATACGTCTTCAGTGTGTTTTATCAATGACCTTTTAGTTGAAACAAATAGAAAACAATTCAAGTTAGCGGATTTTGTCAACTCAAAAAACAAAAGGATTACTTTTGCGTAGGAGAGACACATATTCCTCTGAAAAAGGATAAAAAGAAAGTAAGAATGTGGGGCAGATGTGACTATATTTAAAAGGAAGAGGCAGATAGCTAAGGGTCTTGATGCTGCTGTGTTCCTTTATCTCACAGGGAATTCTTGATCGATAAGACAGACCAGTTGAGCTCTGGGTCTCTGCTTCTCTGCTTTGAATGTTAGAGATATAAAATGTGAAAAGTGTCAGAAGATCCCACTTTTACAGGAATAATGAAAAGTGTGACCTTGCTATTGTAGATAGTAACATGACAAGCTTGATTATCTACCTCTTTCTCCCGAATCATCAGTTTTTCTCTCTTGTTCCTGAACCATTCCCACCAGACCAGAAACATGCTCTACTATTATCTCTTTAAAAACCTATTTTTCCCATATGCTCTTCTAGCCACTGCATTTTTTTCTTTTTTAAAAAAACAAAAGTTGTCCAGATAGTTTTCTCTCTTTGCTGTTTGCACTTTTTTAGTTCCCATTCACTCTAATCTGGATTTCTTCTGGACCCTTCTCCTGATTTAATCTTGTCAAATCACAAATGACTGTCCTGTTGTCACATTTGATGGTCACTGCTGAATCTTTGTCTCTGTCAATCCAACAGCAGCTTGATGCAGTGATCGCTTGTTCACTCATGAATCATCATCTTCAGTTTGTCTTTGTGAGATCACAAGCAACTGGTGTTTCTCAGCCTCACCACCCATCCCTATTCAGGTTTCTTTCTGAATCCTCCTAATCTACCTAAACTCTAAATGAATTATCTTGCAACTTTTCTATTAGCTATACTCACTCCGTAAGTAGCATTTAGTCACACTGCTTTGAATAATACATCTGTAGACTAACTCTCAAATAGGTACTGATAAAAACAGCCACTTTCCTGTCTACAGACTTAGCCCAAATGTCCACTCAAAATGTTCCTTTTGATATATAATTGGTAAATCCATTTTGATTCATATATATATATATATCTGGTAAGTCAAGCTTAACTAAATTTGAGCCACCCTCAAATCTCTTCTAAAACCTTGTACATTTCAATCAAAGTTAGTCAATACTGGAGTTGTATATGACTTTCTCTCCCTTGCTCACACTCAAAATTAATCTATTAGCAAAATCTTGCCACCAAAACCCAAAATAGATCCCAAATTCAACCACTTCTCATCATCTACAGCCTTATGCAAGAAATTGTTATGTCTTTCTCATGCTACTGCTTAACTGATCCCCCTGGTTCTACTGCTGCCTCTTTACAGATTATTTTCTACACATTTGTCACGGTGCTCTATCATAGGCCATAATATTATTTCTCCTGTTTAAATAGCTCTGGCTGTTTCCCACACAGCTTAAAACACCCAGAACTCCTAGCCTGGCATACAGGATCCCAAAGATTTAAATGTATCCCTCCACTCACTCCCCCCACCATCACTGTCAATCAGTCCTCATCTCTGACCACTATTCCGTATCTCACACCACTGGTCTCATGAGCTTACTGTTCCTCATCCTGTTTTAGGGACCTTTGCTCTCACTGCTACTTTTATTTGACTTCATCTCCCAGAGACCTCATGACCCTATTTTTTTTACTAGCTTCATGTCTTTGCTTAAATGTTACTTTATCAGAGACTCCCTGAAAACTCTGTAAAACAGCGTGCTCACCCAATGTCTGTTTATCCTATTTTTCATGATTTATTATATATGATCTGTTACCACCTGAAATAATTTGTGTATGATGTGTCTCATCCTCTAAAGCAAGCTTGTCCAACCTGTGGCCCAGGACAGCTGTCAATGTGGCCCAACACAAATTCATCAAGTTTCTTAAAACGTTATGAGATGTTTTTGCAATTTTTATTTTTTATTAGCTCATCAGCTATTGTTAGTGTTAGTATATTTTATTTGTGGGCCAAGACAAATCTTCTTCCAATGTGGCCCAAGGCAGCCAAGAGATTGGACACCCCGCTTGCCCTGCTCAAAATTGAAAGCTGCATACGGAAAGCAATATGATTTTTTTTGTTGTTGTTTGTTTGTTTTGTTTTCTGTTTGTTTGTTTGTTTTTGAGACGGAGTTTTGCTCTTGTTACCCAGGCTGGAGTGCAATGGCGCAATCTTGGCTCACTGCAACCTCTGCCTCCTGGGTTCAGGCAATTATCCTGCCTAAGCCTCGTGAGTAGCTGGGAGTACAGGCACGCGACACTGTGCCCAGCTCATTCATGTTTGTATTTTTAGTAGAGACGAGGTTTCACCATGTTAACCAGGACGGTCTCGATCTCTTGACCTCGTGATTCACCCGCCTCGGCCTCCCAAAGTGCTGGGATTACAGGCGTGAGCCACCGCTCTCGGCCGCAATATGTATTTTTTAACAGGAGTATCTCCAATGCCCACAATGGTTCCTTTGTGCATTGCAACATACTAACAACACAGTAACATTGTAAACCAGAAATTAATTTTCATTCCCACCAACAGGAGGTTTCTCTTTTCTCTAAATCTTTGCCAGCATTTGTTATTAATCCTTGTTTAGAAGCTCATAAACAAATGAGGAATTATGTTTATTTGGGCTATATACTACAAGTGATTTCAATGAAGTTTGAGCCATGAGTGAGGAAACTACAAAAATAAGAGGATGCCATTTTACGAATGGGAAAACATGATTTATCTAGAACGAGATTTTTCTGTAATTTTCAAATTATTTAGTGTTCCATAATAAAGTAGACTCTTTATCATTGAATAACGTAATTATTTCTAGCTTCTTGGTATTAAACTTTGCTGTAGTGAATATGTGGAAATACAGTCTCATGAGCCTCTCAATTTTTTACGCTATAAATTCTAGGAAGTAGAATTATTAGTTAAAATATTTGAAACTTTTTAAAGTTCTGGACAAATAGCTTCAAATGTCTACTCAGAAATACATAAAAATTTCTTCTTTTACCAATAGTATATGAAAATTCAAGTTTCAGCCTTCTATGGACAAACCTAGGCATTATTAAATAAATGCAAAAACAAAACCAAAACAGAAATATTTTACTAGTATAAGAGGGGACAATCTGTTTTCTATTTTGCATTATTAATTTTCTATTTTGCATCATATCGGATATCTTTTACTGGAGATGTTACATATTTTGTGATTTGTCTTCATTTTGGTGCATTTTATTAAAATTTTGTTTTTATTTTTATATTATCCTCCCCATCTTTTTGTTTTAAAAACATTATTTTATTCTTGTCTAATTTGTCGTTAAATTTTGTTTATGATGTTGACATAAATGTGATTATGTCTGTATTCTTTTTTTTGTTTATTTCTTTTTCCCATTTAATAATTAGTAGTCCTTTCCATTCTGAAATTACTGTGTCTGTGCTTTCTTCATGCTTTCTTCTTCATGATTTAATTTTTAATCCATATAAGAATTATTTTGGCGGCCGGGCGTGGTGGCTCAAGCCTATAATCCCAGCACTTCGGGAGGCCGAGGTGGGTGGATCACGAGGTCAACAGATCAAGACCATTCTGGTCAACACGGTGAAACCCCGTCTCTACTAAAAATACAAAAAATTAGCTGGGCACTGTGGCGCGTGCCTGTAACCCCAGCTACGCACGAGGCTGAGGCAGGAGAATTGCCTGAACCCAGGAGGCAGAGGTTGCAGTGAGCCGAGATTGCGCCGTTGCACTCCAGCCTGGGTAACAAGAGCGAAACTCGGTCTCAAAAAAAAAAAAAGAAAAAGAAAAGAAAAAGAAATTATTTTGGAGTTTTCTCAGTCCATTTGTGCCACTATAACAGAATACCTGAGACAGGATAATTTATAAAGGAGAGAAATTAATTTTCTTATCATTCTGGAGGCGGTGAAGTCCAAGATCAAAGTGCTGCATCAAATGAGGACCTTCTTGCTGCATCCTCCCAAGGCATACAGCAGAAGGGCAAGTTCCCAATCACTGCATGCTTATTTTACAAAGATTTTCATCCCGTTTATGGGGGAGAGGCTCTCATATCATAATTACCTCTTAAAGGCCCCACTTCTTAATACTATCAAATCAACCACACCTGAAGTTTGAAGTGAATATATACTAACCACGGCAGGAATGCACTGCAAAATGAGTTTCTTACTTTATTTTTCTCCAAATGACTAATCAATTGCTAGAGAACCATTTGTGGGATGATTCCTTCTTTCCGCCCTTTTTGTAACATCTCCAGCATATCAGTTCTATTTTACTGAACTCTTTATATGTACTCACTAGTATACTACAATTTCAATACTCTTGCCTTGCAGGCAGGTAGGAGCTATGACTATCTTTCTTACTGTTACAGCTTTAGAACCCAGAAGGCACTCAGTAAGTATTTTTAAATTTTGAGTTAGGTGGGAGTTACTGTCATGAAAAACTGCTAAATTGAAGAATTTATCTGTGGAATGACTGTATTCCAAGTCAGAGCTTTTGCCTAGGTAACGGTTTGGCCACCAACTCCAGACTTCTTAAATGTTCAGCAAGGTTCTCAACCAGGAAAATGACATACCAGATAAGAAATATTTGTTTTTAAGAAGCTTGAGTTAATACTAGGAAAACAAAGTTTTCTTCAAGAGAAGGATGTTGCAATCTTCACCACCTGCTAGTAATCTACACGCTTAGTAACCTCATGCTTGGGAAACATGACAAAGTCAACGTGATGTTTCTTTAAGAATAGCTGATGGCCAATAGTACCATCTTCTCATATGGTGGTGTACACTTCTCCACCTCAGAAGACAGCGATGTGTTGAATAACCTGAACACAGGAATTACAGGCTTTGCTGGACCTCAGTGTGATATCCTATACTCCATAGGTCGAAGTTTAGATACGGGAGCAGAAAAGTTAAAGGATATGGAGCTGGTGTCACTGAATCCAGTCTATCCCCCCAAATTAAATCTCCAATGTCTAATACAAGCCTGTTTTCTTGTTATTTTTGTCTCATTTACCATAGAAACCTGGCAAAATACTGTTCCTAGATTAGCTTGCTTTCCTCCCCCAACCCTCCTTACTATCCTTTATTAGACTACTTATGCTCGTACACAATGATGTCCCTCTGTGCATTCTCCTTGGGTTTAACTCCTAAAGATTAGAGACTGTGTCTAGCATAAGATGTTACACAGAAAATGTTTTAGCAAATGTTTATTGAACTAAATTAGTCTTGTCACCTAATATTGGAACAGCCAAAAAGACAATTGTTTAAGTGAAGGTTCCAGTGAGTTATATCTGAATCAATGAATCGTAGACTCTCAGAGTTGAAAAAAGTCCTCTTCCAATACTTGAAATTGTATTCCAGTATCCTTGTTTCTAATAGTGATTCAAACTCTATTTGACCATATAATAATGAGAAGCTTTTGACCTCTGGAATAGCTTACTTCAATACCGATAAGATCAGAGTTTAAAATTTCCACATTTAGGTTCGCAAAAACTCATCCTTCTTTTTAGCTCACACTCAGAGCAAGTCTGTTAATTTTTCCTTCAAATGACAACTATTTAAACATGTCAAGACAGTTCATGTTTCTTACATCTTTTGTTCTTCAGAAAAAAAAAATCCCAGTCTTTGAATGTCTTATTAGCATGGGATTTTGAATGCTTTCTCCATTCTTTAAAGGAAATCTGAGCCTGAGCACTACAGAATCTGGCAGGAACATCATCACCACCCTCAACCTTGTCCTTCATTCTCTATTATATTCAAACCAAAGCACACAACTCCTACCACGGCCACTATGAGATGGCTTTAGCACATTGTGAACCAAACCTTCTAAATATTTTGCATACAACAGGATTCTAAAGTGAGTCTGTCTGCCTTTAACTAGAGGCCAGGTAATGGACCTTTTGACTAAAGTGAAGAGTTGGTTTATCACAATTAAGTTATAGCTGGTTTGATCTGTACATTGTTCCACCATGCTAAGACCTCTACTAGGAATCCTGGTCTGTCATCCATTGTGATTGCATCTCTTCCCTGATTTGTATCACCTCCAAATTGGAAGGCCATTAGTAATGTGGGCGAGAAAGGGAAAATCAACTCAGCACTTTGCCTTTGTGTCTTAGAAAAAAAAAAACTATTTTAAATAACCTCTCCCATCAATCTAATTATATATGATATGGCTAAGGGAGTACTACATAGAAAAGCATACCCAGGTGCAAAGGAATACCAGCCAGTCCTTCCACAATATGTTTTGAAAAAAGAATACTTTCCCATTTGGACAAGCACAATTATTACATTTCTCAGTTCCCATGTGTCTAGATGATACCTTGAAGCAGATTTCTGACCAATGAGGTCCTGGAGAAAATCATTTGTGCCAATTTCACGCCACCCTTGATAATGTCTCTCACATTCTCCCGTATGTTCTCCTTACTCACACAGCTTGCTGGACATGAAGGGCTAAGGTATGAAGAATCAGGTGAGGGAAAGAGCCCAGATTTTGACATTACTGCCTGAAAAAACATAGCCCAAAATGCACTTGATCAAGGAAATCTGCAATGGATTTGCTTGAACTGGAAATAAATCTCTAGGATTATAGTACATATATGGGATTTGTTCGTTCCAGCAAGAAAACTCACATGAACACAATTAGTATAAACTTAATGTTAAAAAAAGACTATAGTGACACTTGTTAAAAACAAAAAAGATTTTTTTTTTAGAAGGAGTTTTGCTGTTGTTACCCAGACTGGAGTGCAATGGCACGATCTTGGCTCACTGCAACCTCCGCCTTCTGGGTTAAGCAATTCTCCTGCCTCAGCCTCCCGAGTAGCTGGGACTACTGGTGCGCACCACCATGCCCAGCTATTTTTTGTATTTTTAGTAGAGACGGTGTTTCACTTTGTTGACAGGATGGCCTCGATCTCTTGACCTCGTGATCCACCCACCTCGGCTTCCCAAAGTGCTGGGATTATAGGCGTGAGCCACTTCGCCCGGCCACAATAAAGATTTTATTCAATATTATTGCAAAGGTAGTTGCAATAAGAAAGAGTGATAGGGCTCAACTCTGAATACAACAATGACAAGTGGGGATTTAGAGCCAAGGAGCAGGATGAGGGGGGCAGTGGGTGAAAAATCACCAGAAGGAGATAAGAAAGGTAAGGATGTCCTTACAAAACTCACCTAATAGCATTCCTGCTAAAAGCAAGCCAAGACTTATACATCAAAGGCAGAGGATGAGGAGCTTGATCAGACACCGAGAGTAGGGGGTTGATCTAGAAGGACTCTCTGCTAAAACTGGACTGAGGAGGTAACAGACATCATGGGTCAAGGTAAAGTCCTGTTTGAAGAGAGGGATTCAAAGAGCCAAATGGAAATTTGGTCAAGAAAGGACTTTGTCATTAGCAGTGAGCAATGCCAGTCAACACTGGAATTTGGTCATTGGTATTATAAATTTTCTGACTTAAATAATAGATAATGTGAAGGAACGGACTTGTCTTTGAACACTTCTTTCAAATCTCCCATTCTCTCACCCACTCCTAATATCTCTTTAATTTAAATAAATAAATAGAAAACTAAAATGACTTGTCTAAGTAGTATCTTTATTTGTGTAATAAGTAGACAACAATTTATGGGCTTTTAAAGTTAAAAATATCTAAAGTGTCTTATAATATGAAAATAGAAAAATATTTTAATCTGGAATTTTAATAGATAATATTTTAATATCTGCACAAATTGCTTTTGAAGTTTTGGTTTCTTTCTCTGATGACTTATCACAGACTTGTTCTGCTTTACAAGACGCAATATGAGGCAAGTTAGCATAACTAAACGTTAGCAAAAACATATTGCATATGTGAGGTGTCCTAATAAAGTCACATTTTATTTTACATTTTATTAGCATCAAGAAAATATAAAGAAAAGTGAATAAAGGCACAGGATCAACAATACAGCTTTCACATTTTGCTTATGGGAGCATGGTATTTATAACTGTTAGAAAATTACCCCCAAAATGCTTTTTGATTCTTTTCAAATCTACTGGTTTGCTACAAGAGTACACAACTTATAAAATCAAGATATCATAAAAGATGTCATAGTTTATGAATAGAGACTGGGTCGCAAAAGAACAAATGTCAGATTTTCAGCTTCTAAAAAATAAAAATAGAAAGGGTGGAATGAGATAGAATGGTGTCTCATTTGTATCCTCTTAGATACAAATCTAAGAGGAAGTATACTAAGAGTGTCTGTCCCTGTACTGAAGACTTGTCAATTTGAAAACTTAACTAGAGGCTGGGCTAGGTGGTTCACGCCTATAATCCCAGCACTTTGGGAGGCCGAGGTGGGTGGATCACGAGGTCAAGAGATCAAGACCATCCTGGTCAACATGGTGAAACCCCGTTTCTACTAAAAATACAAAAATTAGCTGGGCATGGTGGTGTGCACCTATAGTCCCAGCTACTCAGGAGGGTGAGGCAGGAGAATTCCTTGAACCCAGGAGGTGGAGGTTGCGGTGAGCCGAGATCACGAGATCATGCCATTGCATTCCAGCCTGGGTAACAAGAGCAAAACTCCATCTCAAGAAAAAAAAGAAAAGAAAAAGAAAGAAAAAGAAGAAAAAGAAAAGAAAACTTAACTAGATAATGTCAAAAAAAAATAATGAAGTTACCTTTTTCTCACGAGGTTTACAGTCACACATGACTGAAAAGAGAAAAACATCCCAATAAATGTTTCATTAGGAGCTATCGCCATTGTGAGTACATAATAGTCTATCTGCATAAACCTAGACAACACAGCCTTTACACACTTAGGCTCTATGGTAGAATTGATTGCCCCCAGGCTACAAACCTGTACAACATGTTATTGTACTAAAATCTGGAGGCAATTGTAATGCAGTGGTAAGTATTTGTGTATCTAAACATATTTAAACACAGAAAAGGTTCAGTAAAAATATGGCATTATAATCTTTTGAAACCATCATCATATATTCAATATGTCATTGACCAAAACTTCATTTTGCAGTGCATGACTCTGTATTGTAAATAGATATTTTCCCTAGTTAATTTTGAATAATTTAATACAGGATCAATATTTGTATTATTAAAATGTTATATTGAGAAAAGCTCCAACATGCATCATTTTCTATATCTGTCATGTGATATCAGCATTATAATAAAATAATAAAGAAGCAAAGGTACAAAGTGAGAGTTGGAAGAAAAATTATTGCACAAACATTTTTAAATAACAGAAATGTTAGAGGAAAAAGTAGTTATATATCATTCACATTGAAAATGCACTACAACTGAATCAGAATCACGTTTTCTACCTGGAGATGAAATTCCAGTGTTAGAGAGGTAACAGATAAAGACAGAGACTAAATAATTCTCTTTTGCCATCACACAGGCCAGTGATGCAGAAGGACAAAGGTGGAGTAGTAGTAACGAGACTGAAAAGAAATTACAAACTTGTTGTAGAGCTTTTATTTTCCCCAACAGGAGAGGCTGATACTGCAAATGATTTGATTTTCTCAGAGGTCAAAAGCAGAAAGCAGTAGTTCAGACTGAAGAAACAAGTAATGCTGGACAGAGTTATAGTGTTAATAGTAAAAGTCATAATGACTTTCTAAGTTTGCCAACTTAACTTAGTTGCGGCAATTTTAAAACCATGAAAACTCACGAATAATAGAACTGTATACATAGCTAAGCAAGTGCACATTCCCAATATTGACACAAAACCCTAGAAACTGAGGCTCATGTCTAGATAAATGCTACATAAATTTCATTGAATTTTTTCTCGATTTGCAGCCAGGTAAATAGTAAAAATGACAGTGAATCAGGCGTCACAGATACAAAAAATCATTAGAATAATTCTGCAACCTAATACAATTTCTTGTTACTCTACATGGTGTGAATAAACGAAATAAACTACATGGTGTGAATAAACCAAATAAACAGCATTTTTAACATTGAATTATCAATCTAACGTGACTGGTTTAACTAACAAGACCTGCATTTCATATGACAGTGAAGTACCACAAACGGAGACAGCTCCACAATTGCATTTCACTATTTGAGTTCTGAAATACTATTTAAGTAGTTGCCGACAGTTTCATTTTGGCCAGCAATACTTGTTACTGGCTCTTTTTCCATATACTAAGACATCAGAAGATCATCACATCGTTTTTGCCACTTTTCAAGACAATACTAACAAATTTATGTTAATTTAATGTTAAAAGAAACTCTCATTCTGTACAATAACTTCTATCCCTACCGCCACATTAAAGATGTTTTTTGTTTGGCTCCATTATAGTATTTATTTGCTTCACAGACTGCATACTTGATTAAGTTTTTTAAGAAAGTAACACATCCCATATGACACAAACTTCTGTAAAAATATAGGACAATACCAAAAAGATGATTTAACAAAAACCATGGTACTGTATTCTTCTGTGGGATTTCACCTACATGCTAAATCAATTTACTCTACACTATAGAATATTTGGCTATGGGTATGGTTTTGTCTTTTGAGAATTTTAATGACAGGCATTAACTTGACCAGTGCTCATTGGTGCTAGTTTTCTTTCACTCTTTCTACACACAGATGTAAGATACAGAAATAGGCAAACATGTCGTGCAAATATGCATATCTCAGGCTGAGCGTGGTACCTCAAGCTTTAGTCCCAGTACTTTGGGAGGCCAAGGTAGGTGGATCACCTGATTTCAGGATTTTGAGACCAGCCTGGCCAACATGGTGAAATCCCATCTCTACTAAAAATACAAAAATTAACCGGGAGTGGTGGTGGGTACCTGTAATCCCAGCTACCGGGTATGCCGAGGCAGAAGAATTGCTTGAGCCTGTGAGTTGGAGGTTGCAGGGAGCTGAGAATGTGCCACTGCACTCCACCCTGGGAGACTGAGAATCCATCAAAAGAAAAAAACGGAACTTTACATTTCTCATAAACTTTTAGTAAGTCATCTCTAATGAACCTTTTAAATTTAGATATAATAGGTCTTACGTCAGAATAAACCTTAGACTAGGTAAAGTTTGGAAATAATATATTCCATTTCATCATCTATCTCTTCAATTTATATACTGCTTTGATTATCTAAAATAATTTACTGATTGCAAGAGACTATGGAAAAGGGGTTGGATATTTTCTTATCTTTGGCCTTAACCAATTTAAAAAAAAAATCTTTACTAATTTTTTCAGACTGATAAGGTTTAATTTTTCAAATAGCTACCATAATTGATGTAAGTACAATATTGTGCCCAAGTAGGAGAAGAAACTAAAACTGAACCAGATTTAAACAATGTAGGTTAGGCATTACCAAGAAGTTACACCAGACACTGATGCTATGCCTCTGTTTCCTTATCTATAAAATGTCAAACAATGAGAACACATGGACACAGGGAAGGGAGTACTATACACTGGGGTCTATTGGGGTGAATAAGGGAGGGACAGCGGTTGGGGGGAGCTGGGGAGGGATAGCATGGGGAGAAATGCCAGATGTGGGTGAAGGGGAGGAAGGCAGCAAAACACACTGCCATCTGTGTACCTATGCAACTATCTTGCATGTTCTGCACATGTACCCCAAAACCTAAAATGCACTAAAAAAATAAAATTAAAAACAAAAACAAAATAATCTGCGTCAGAGAGCATTAATTAAGGATTAATAGTGTAAAGTGCTTCTATTACCTGGCACAAATTAAGCATGCTAAAGATATTTTTGCTCATTATGTGCTGTTTATTCAGACTTTGGTGCTTTTAAGTTCAAATTTGTTGCTGAATTCAAATTCTCATTATTTAAAATGTTTCCATTCTTTTGTACTTGTAACATGTCTTCTTGCCTCAATTAATGATCTAAAAAAATAAAACAGAAAAGAGTTTAAGATATACTGAATTGCGTGAAAGTTTCTTCAAGTTCCAATTAAAGCGGCAAAGACAGTTGGCATAGCATATATTGTTTTCTTAAAAGAATGAATACGTGTTTGTGTATTGAAAAGACAGAAAGGCCATTGAGGGTAGAAAAGAAAGTCATAGACTGATATTTTGTGCTTAAGAACATAAAAACGTGATATCTAAGAAGGTAGAAGTCTACATTGTAAACACAGATAAATATATTACTTGTGGGGCATGCAAAGCAGTTAAGCTTCATTATATAAACAAGCTAAAGTACAATTATAAAAACAGAAATTGTGTCAAGCATTTATCAGGTACCAATTGTAGAATAAGTGCTTATTCTATTAAACACTTAAAACGATCTTATGAGCTAAGTGCAGTTGTTAGTCACCACTCACTACATGGTAAAACTGAGGTTTAAACAAACTAATTCATTTGCTTCTGCTGGCAAAGCCTTCATTTGTATGTAGGCAAGTAGAATCCAGACCTTTTCTTCCTAAACATGGCAGTACTGTACAATTTTAATAAATCATATTTTATATTATAATGTAAAATACAAATAGTTCAAAGATGCTGACTTATTGTGAATACTTAGTAATATTTAATTGCGAAAATCAAATTTAGCTTGGAATCTACTTAGCATAAATTTGTGTTTAAAGTATTGAAAATGTCTCATGAAATATATTTTCTACAGAATAACTTTGTTGCTGACCTTCCTTCCATAGCAATTTTCTGTTACCCTTTATGGTACTATTTTTTTAATACATAATTCATATATAATAATTAGATAGTCTGATAGTTTCTGCTCCAAGTTGTATTTTTTTAACTAGAATTAAGTATGTTTTTACCAGCTCATATGTCAATACTTTTAAGAATGATACATATTTTTGAAGGGGAATTTTGTAGTGACTATCAAAACCAAATTACATATGTTATATATACATACATAACTGATTCTCTATTTTTTTTAATTTCAGCTTTTATTTTAGACAGACAGGGTGTATGTGTCTCACACAATATTCCCAGATTTGTTACCTGGGAATATTGAGTGATGCTGAGATTTAGATCATGTTACCCAAGTAGTGAGTATAGTATCTAACAAGGTATTTGTAACCCATTTCCCCCTCCTTCCACCCTCCAGCATTACAAAGCATCTAATGTTTCCATATTTATGTCCTTGTGTGCTCAATGTTTTGTTCCCACTTATAAGTCACAACATGCTATATTTAGTTTGATGTTCCTGCATTAATTTGCATAGAATTGCGACCTCACATTCTGTCCATGTTGCTGCGAAGAACACAATTTTATTCTTTTTATGGCTGCATGGTATTTCATCGTGTATAAGCACATTTTCTTTATCTTATCTACCACTGATGAGCGCCTGGTTTGATTCTGTGTCTTTGCTATTGTTAACAGTACGGTAATGAACATACAAGTGCATGTGTCTTTAAGAATATAAATCTATCTACCAAAAGGACATATGCACTCATGTGTTCATGACTGCACTATTCACACTAGCAAATATATAGAATTATTCCTAGGTGTTTACGCATAAAAATGTTTCCAAATGATATATTGATTTTGATTCTGTCAACTCACTATGATATTGGTAATATCATATTAATATTAATGATAAGGATTTACTAATATTAAATGATAAAGAGTTACCTATTGTCGAGCCTTTACAGTGCTAGAGTCCATGACCTAAAACAAACACACACAGAAGACTTTGGGGTTAGACTCAGCTGAATTCAGATCTAAGATCTGGCATGTATTCTATCTGGCTATGACTATAATTTCAGAAAATTATTAAATTTATTTAATACTCAGCTTTCTTGTTTTTACATTGCAAACAATAATACATAGCTCGTACGTTTCTAGTGAGGATTATAAGATGTAATATTAAAATGCTGAATGCCTTGCTGGATATAGTAGTGTTTCAGAAAACAGTGCTGTCAATGTCATTGCTATGGTTATTGTTACTGTTGCTATCACTAAGATGTGGTCAGCCTAGCCCTCTTCCAATATAACCTGTTCTAGTTCCTTTGATCACTGATGTTTATTTACTTCCAGATTTTCTGTTAATGTGGATAATTAAAAAAAAAAAGTCATTCTCTCTTTAAGCGCTCTCACCAGGGATTATCTATTAACTAATGGTTAATTGACCACGGGGTACATGTAATACCCAAACTCCTCCTAGAGGTGATGCTCTTGAGCAGGACCTCCTGGTCCTGATCCTGCCATGTAAGACACCTGCTCCACTTTGTCTTCCACAGTGAATAAACGTTCCCTGAGGCCTTCCGTAAGCAGTTGCTGCCATGATTCCTGTGCAGCCTGCATAACTGTGAGCCAAAAAATTCTTTTCTTTATAAATTGCTATAAATAGGCTCAGGTATTTCTTTATAGCAGCACAAGGACTACTATACTTACACACACACACACACACACACACACAAACACACACACACATATCCTTACACAAAATATACACTTTCTAAAACCCCAGGTTATTTTTTATTTTTATTTTACCTTATTCAAATTCCATTTTTTTCTTTGATTCAACATAGTCCCACTCATTCACCTTCTGTCATATTTCTAGTTAAGTATATATATCACTACTGCAACTATCTTAATCCTGCAAAATAAACTCTCACAAATACTCTCACCGATTTTGAGAGACAGTGACTTCTTCAAATGTCAGTCGTCAGTTCTGTATTTAAAATATCTCACCTGATAATCACTAAAATTTCAATTCTTACTTTGGTTTAACTTCATTTATGATAACATAGAGCATTATTGATAAGTAAAGAGTAATGCTACACTTTATATTCAAATGTGCCAATGTCTCCCTATATCAATAGAGCCCTCAGAAGTGAACCCCTAATTTTAAGCAGGTGTTCAACCAATACAGTAATACATAGAGGTTAGGTTTCTTGTGTCAGGCTAGCAAGAGATCCAACTGACGTTCTCTAGGGTGGCATTCATTACTTTAACAAATTTGCTGTGGTCAAAGTTCTGCCCTTCAGTAGTGCAGATATATAAACCTGATTTTGTCAGCGCATACAGAGAGTGTCCATCTCTCAGGACCAGCTATTGACCAAGCTCACGTGACTGATGTACAAAGGCAGAAAGTCAATTGTTCTGTGGATAAAGTGCAATGGGTTCTTAACCCTCCTTTTGGCTACTACTCTCTGTTGTTTGTTTCCCACTTATAATCAAGTGATTTCAGCTTACTACAAGTGCAAGTGCAATTTCTTCCACCCTACAGTCTGCTGGCTGTTTATAGAATGGAAAATGGAATCAAAGTATCCACAAACTTTGTTGCCCACTTCCTTTTAAAATGTTTTCAGGGTTTATGGGTAGAACTTTTCATATGCCCAATTCTTTGTGAATAGAAAAGACTGGAAACCAACCCTCTAAATTTAAAAAAAGTTCATATAAATAAAATAAAATTTAAAGAGGAAGTGGAAGTAAGCAGAGTGTTGCTTAGAATTTTCCAAACCCTGAAAGTTTAATGGCCATCTAAATTTTTATTCAATCTACCCTCTGCACTGATCACATGACCTCTGCTTTCTTGTGTCATTGAACAAAATATTTCCAAAAACTGCCTTGCAACATTTGTGAACCTGACCCCAAATGGACTTTTTAGAGAGCTCATCGACCATCAATTACTCTGATAAGAGTCAAGAGATCACGTTTAATAACAGATATTTACCCTATGAGCTATGGTAGCCAAACCTAATTTCCCATGATACTTGCAAAAACAAAGAGATTGACTTGAAAATGCCTGTACAGTACTGTAACTATTCACACAAGCTTTTCTAGGGGCAGATCTATGATAAAACATTAGATAATGGAAAATAAAAACAGTTGATTGCTCTGATACCAATTCAGAGACTAAAAGTGACCCAGTAAATACTAGTGAATTCATACCAGTGAACTGTTCACGTGATGTAAGAATCTTCACCAGCAAAGATTTCAGGTAATTCATATTCTTTAAAAGGCTTTTTCACTCAATTAAAGGCCATCCTTGGAATCTCTTACAGGTGGCAAGACCATGTTTCCATGTTGCCCAGGGAACTCTCAGATTTTTCCTGGGAACTCTCAGATTTTTCCTGTGATCCGGACAGAAGTGTTAATTATGGCCAGTTTCTCAAAACCATCCCAGTTTCAAAAAGTAAACAATATAGTTTGTTACCTATAGGACCAACCTAGAACCAATGGCTGAGGACTAAATTCCTTATTTAGAATCTACTTCTGCTCAAGATGCCATCTTTTTTTAGAAACGAAACAAAATCCTACCAACATAGCTGTATTATCAGTAAGCTTTATTTCTCACCTAGAGGACTAGAGGGTACAATCATTTCATGATTGCTGAACTTGAGTCATCCTTTTTTTTTTCTTTTTTTTTTTTTTGAGATGGAGTCTTGCTCTGTCACCAGACTGGAGCACAGTGGCATGATCTCGGCTCACTGTAACCTCTGCCTCCTGGGTTCAAGTGCTTCTTCCGCCTCAGCCTCCCGAGTAGCTGGGATTACAGGCGTGTGCCAAACGCCTGACTAATCTTTGTACTTTTAATAGAGTTGGGGTTTCACCATGTTGGCCAGGATGGTCTCGATCTCTTGACCTCGTGATCCACCCTCCTCAGCCTCTCAAAGTGCTGGGATTCCAGGCTGAGCCACCGCACCTGGCGAGTCCTCCTTTTAAGGTGTTCCATTTAGCTTAGGGTAACGTACAAGACTTAAAAATGCCAGAAAATCCTTGAAATGTCAATTCCAGGTCAGCTTTTCCAGATTTTATACAACTTTCACTTTTGCACACCAGACTTCTGGCATTATGGCCTTCTGCTAATCTCTTTTAAGCGATGCTCACTCTTGTCACATGTTCTCTGTACATACTGAATGAAATGATTGCTGTTTCCTCCTCACTTACAACTAGTAATTCTATGCATTTTTCAGATCTCAATTCAATGATCATTTAAGAAGCCTTCCTTGACTCCACTGCATTAATATTCATATCTACTACTATTCATCTCTATTGTAAGAAGTACATAGTCATCTCTATGGGCACTTTTTGCATATGGTTATGACTCCTGAATATATTTTGTCATCTTCACTAAACACAAAATTTCATGAAAACAAAACCTGGCAAGTTTTTGGAGCCTGTAAGTCCCCAGGATCTATTCTTATGCCAGACATACATAATTACTTTAATAATATTTGATGAATGAACAACAAAAAGTAGAATATAATTCAATGAACTGAAGCACATTTATACCATCAATCACAAATTAGCTTTCTACTTTCTGTTTGCTTAATTTTGCCCCACTCCTAAAGCACTGAAACAGTGAGAAGAAAAAGGAAGGAAAAGTAATGTATAACATACTAGAATAAATGCTGGGGATACTGTCACTCTGTGACAAGAAAACCATATGCTATCTTCTTTACGTTTGTCATTCCATCTCAGAGAAAGAGAAAGAAAAAGCTAATGTTGAACTGGAAGAGTGCTTGACAGACTGAATATTCTTTATGTCTTGCAGGCCTGTCCCATTTATTCTAAGACCCTTAAATCAAGGATCAGAAGAGGGAAGGTTATACAGATCTTTGAGAATTGACATCATTTTTTTTTCTTTTTTCTTTTTTCTTATTATTATATTTTACGTTCTGGGATAGATGTGCAGAATGTGCAGGTTTGTTACATAGGTATACATATGTCATGGTGGTTTGATGCACGTATCAGCTTATCATCTACATTAGGTATTTCTCCTAATGCTATCCCTCCCCTAGTTCCCATTCCCTGACAGGCCCTGGTGTGTGATGTTCTCATTGTTCAAGTGTGAGAATATGTGGTGTTTGGTTTTCTGTTCTGCTGTTACTAGCTGAGAATTATGGTTTCCAGCTTCATCCATGTCCCCACAAAATACATGAACTCATCCTTTTTTTGGCTGCATAGTATTCCATGCTGTATATGTGCCACATTTTCTTTTTCCAGCCTATCACTGATGGGCATTTGGGTTGGTTCCAAGTCTTTGCTGTTGTGAATAGTGCTGCAATAAACATACTTGTGCATTGTAAATCATTCTACCATAGTTGACATCATTTTAAAAATAGAAGCCCATAGACCTATCCCACTTCTTTCACAATTCCCATCTCTGTATTTGTACTTTGGATTAAAGTAACTTACCAACAGTAATTTGCTCTTTACAAAGAGCTATCTAATATTGCCTATTAATTTTATTAAAAAAATATTTTTAAAAGGTTTATACAAGGAGTTAGCATAGCCACCCTGAACACGCCGGATCTCGTCTCGATCTCGGAAGCTAAGCAGGGTCGGTCCTGGTTAGAACCTTGGATGGGAGATCACAAATAATTTATTTGCATTTCTTAAAGGTACACATGCATATATATTTATGTGTATTGCCCAACTTGTAGAAGAAAGTTAAACACACTTCAGGTATTTAGCCCCATCTAGGTATTCAAAGCCTAGCACCTAATCAGGACTTCTCACACAGTACATTGTAATATCTATGTTTTATTTTATTTTATTTTGAGATGGAGTTTTGCTCTTGTTACCCCGGCTGGAGTGTAATGGCATGATCTCGGCTCACCACAACCTCCACCTCCTGGGTTCAAGCAATTCTCTTGCCTCAGCCTCCCGCGTAGCTGGGACTACAGGCGTGCACTGCCATACCCAGCTAATTTTTGCATTTTTAGTAGAGTTGGTGTTTCACCATGTTGACCAGCATGGTCTCGATCTCTTGACCTCGTGATCCACCCACCTCGGCCTCCCAAAGTGCTGGAATTATAGGCGTGAGCCACCGCGCCCGGCTATTTTTTATTTTATAAAAGATAATAAAATTTATCGCAAGGCCCCAAATCTTCAAAACCATGAGATTTGTGCGTTTTCTGTTGTAATGAGGTCTGCAAGGGGAAGCAATATATAATTTGCTCATTTTTCTAGGAACTAAAACAAAACAAAACAAGGAGCTGGGTATATCAAATGCTGAGTAGCATCAAGTTCGGAGAGTCTCTCATCATCCATCTTACAGATAAGAGAGCTTCGTGAACAAGAAGAGTAGGAGAGTAAGGAGGTGAGTACAGGGCAGAGGAAGGACACTTGTACAGAGGGTTCAGGTTATTGGTTAAAACTCTATCCAAGAGAAATATCTGGATGGGTGTTGCTAAGGTGTTACTCCCCTTTATCTATGATTTTGCCACTGACCAACTTCCCTGATGAACGTCTTATTCTATTACCAGCTATATTAAAATATTTATTCAGGTAACAATTAAGTCTCACAGGCTTTGAACATATTCTTTCCCTTTCCAGTAACCTGTTTATTTCTGCTCTGCTTTACTCTCATGATTTAATAATTAATCATTCAAAGAGCTATTATACTTCACTTATTTCTGAATTATTAAATGAGATCTCACTGTAGTCCCAAGTTAGTGACACTTATTTTCACATAAGAAATATTTTTCAGAAATTCTACTTATTAGTCCCTTTTTATATGTATAGAGACTTTTCTTAAATACAGTCATACTGAACTAAAATTAATTGCTTAAACTATTAGGCAAACTGTGTCTCCTCTTTTAAATGCACAGCACCAATTCATAAATTCTAGTTTAAAGACTAAGTATGTCATTAATATTTGATTACTCAACAAATGAAAATTTCATAATTAAATTCAATTATTGAACAAATTGTCTATCTGTTTGGTATGATAAAGTAGATTTTTCACTTTTCTTCCCAAGAATCCTCATATAATCTTCCATAAGTATCAGTCTCCTCTTTAGGAAATTAAATGACAAGACAGGAAATATAAAAATTTTCCATAGTAATTATAAATTCATACTTAGCATACCTATTAAAATAATGTTTTATGTAACGTAAGAATGATTATGACTGTGATTAACCACAAAGTTCCAAAGCAGATTCCGTCAAAGGGATTTCCCATCATACCAGTCAAGTTTAACCTTATTGAGATAGTAACTTATGAACTCCATTTCTAATTTGGCTGGAACCACTGGTGCGACTCTCAATGTTTATGCTAATATAGCTTAAATACAGCTAACTTATCCTGTGTAACAAACCTGCAAGTTCTGCACATGTATCCTGGAACTTAAAATATTAACATATATTTTATAAATTTATATATATATATATAGTTAGTTATGTAATTATATAATTATATGTTATATATAATTATATATAGATTATATAAAATTATGTGTTATGTATAATTATAGTTTATATAAAATTATATATGTGTTATATGTTGTATATGTAACAGATGTAACTATATATAATATATATATAATTACACATATAATACATATTTTAAATATAACTATATTTAATATGGCTACTATAT
>CM052665.1:8778309-8801543 GCA_028533165.1 Leontopithecus rosalia | reverse complement strand
AAATTTTTTAGAACTCAATACAATAAGCATTTAAAAATCCTTCTTTGACTTTACTAAATTAATATTCATATCTACTTTTATTATCTATATACAGTTAGTTAAAGTTGAAGCCTATGCCCATAGCTAACAGCAATTTTAATTGTACTAGTCAGCTGCCTCCCGCATTCAAAACTCAGCATCAGATTAAACCTGTGTTTTTGAAAACCAAAAGCAAGGTAATGAGGTACAGAGAAGTTAGACAACTCTGTGTGTCTACGTTGCTTGTAACCCTTCAGCAGACATCATATCTACAGCTTTCTGATGGAAATCTAGAAGGGAAGAATTATAATATATAATCCATATATTATACTATTTGAAAGAATTTTTCTTAAAGTTTCAAGACAAGGAAAGGAATATACCTTTCCTATTTGGCCTGTGATCTAGACTCTTGCCATTCAAAGTACGATTCATGGAGCATAGTAGAAGCATCATGTGGGAGCCTGTTAGGAATGCAGAATTTCAGGACCTATCCCACACATACAAAATTAGATTTTGCTTTTATCAAGATCCCCAGACAATTCATATATGTACAATGAACTTTAAGAAGCAGTGGTCTAGGAAACCTTTCTTAATAAAAAACTTGCATTGCTTATGAGATTCTTAGAATGTGTGTTAACTGTGCATTTATTTCAATGAATTTAGAAGTTATAGCTGCATATTCATTTCTAGTTAAAAACATTAAATTCAGTTCAATAAGATAATTCAAACGTTTGTACTAAGCAAAGCCCAAGACACCTTCAAGCTAAGCATTGCTAACATTAAATTTTAAACACAAATGCATTTCAAAGAGATTTAATCTATATGTTTTGAGCTAATTTACACTTAAATTTTTAAAGCACACTTTGATGTCTACACAGTTTCAGGAGCTGTGTGTGAATGTGTGTGTGTGTGTGTGTGTGTGTGTCTGTGTGTGTGTGTGTGTGTGTGTTTGTTCATACTAGGAACTTTAGAATATTATGCATTAATCCTGAAATTTAAAACCAAAGTTTTAAAATGTATTTAACTTAGAAAATGATGATTTACAATTCCAGTCAAAATTAACGTTACTTAAAATAATTTATTGCTCTGAATCTCCAAGATAAAGAAAAATCCATTTAAAGCAATCAATTTGCTAGATTGAAGACTAAGCAGCAAAATATAGTGATAGGCTTTGATTATGCAATTTTAAGTAAAATGTTAAAGCTACAGTGACATATGTGGGTGAATACTTAATTTTTTCCCTCATATTACCTCAAGTAATTTGCAAATATTAGGGCTAAAAATGGAATATTCTTCCTAGGTATGCCATTTAGATGTAGGCGAAAGATTGATAGTAACATCCTTAAAAAAAGATCCAAAAAGTGCAATAACTGCCAAATACCTGAGCAAAAAGTGGAGAAAAGAAAGGAAGAGACAATTAGTGGGGTGTAGGAAGTCTGAAAGGAGGCATAAATTATATAATCAGATCTATCATATTTCCCGTAAAATGAGTAAGAGAGTTACATTAGCTTCCTTTGTAAATGAGTCAGGGATTGGCCAGGCACATGCTCATTTGTCTCGTTTTCAGTAACGTATTTGTCTTCTTTCTTCTTAAATCCAATGAATGATCAGTATGATGTAGCTCTGGGGATATTGACTTGGTTCTCTTACGGACTCAGAGAATTAGCCTTACTGATACTTTGGTTGTATATCATTCTTACTTTAACTAATACTACTGAAGATAATAATCTATCATGTAATTGTAAGGGCATGATAATTCAATTACAAACAGATTTAATGAGAATTGCTACTTCTCAAAATTACCAATATATTCTCCTGATTTGTTTAAAGTTCACTGTGCAAAAAAAAAAAAAAAAAAGATTTTTTTTCTATCCTTTATTCTATGCTCAAAGTTAAACAGGAAATGTGAACCGGAGTAGAATATGTCAACTGTCTTCTGCAAGCACAGCCAACTTGCAGGTCTGTAGCAGATTTATATCTTACTTGGTTTTGTTTCGTTCATTTCCTATCTTCCCTCTCTTCCATTCTTCCTTCATTTTATCTTTACTTTTTTTTTTTACTTAGTTTTAACGGGTCATACATTTAGTGACAAAATTCAATCAATAATTTAACAAAAACAAAGAAAGACCCAAAATTGTAAGAACCTGACAGCAGAACTATGCCTTTTCTGTTTTTATGTCTCTTCAGTCTCTAGCACTATGCACTGTCGGCCTCTAGCATTAGGCATTGAGAATGGCGGGGCCTTAATATATGCCATTTTTCTTTTTTTTTAATTGCATTTTAGGTTTTGGGGTACATGTGCAGAACATGCAAGATAGTTGCATAGGTACACACACGGCAGAGTGTTTTGCTGCCTTCTGCCCCTTCACCCACATTTGGCATTTCTCCCCAGGCTATCCCTCCCCCGCTGCCCTCCCCCGCTTCCCTCCCCGCTGTCCCTCCCCTATTCCCCCCAGTAGACCCCAGTGTGTAGTACTTCCTTCCCTGTGTCCATGTGTTCTCATTTTTCATCATTCTCAGCAAACTGACACAAGAACAGAAAATTAATTACCGCATATTCTCGCTCATAGGCGGGTGATGAAAAATGCCATTTTTCTTAAGCCTCCCATTCCTGCGGCTCCCTCTCTCTCTCTCTCTCTCTCTCTCTCTCTCTCTCTCTCTCTCTCTCTCTCTTTCTCTCTGCTAGTTCATCCATTAACTGTGTAAATGGCTAATTTCAGGCAATACTAAAGATGGTCCTAATGAGACTGTTTTGAGAAATAGTACCTTGTCCTTGGATTTCTCAGAGCCAGCTCAAAGTCACACAGAAACAAGAACCAAAACTGGTTTGTGAGGAACCAGAAATTTGCTTAAGGTCAGCCCTCACCTTGCACCAAGCTAAAGTCTAGGGCCATCAGAATCCATTTAGCTTAGGTAACAAAACAGGAAGCAAGAATACTAAGTTTAATCAAATGTACTTCCTAAGGGAAAGAGATTTCCTGATTTATGTTGTTTCTGCATACTATGGTTTCTTGTAATCCAGTTAATATTGCCCAAGTGCAATAATAGGACCTTTATGCCCTACTTCTAATTCAAAATCACTAGTTTTTGACCACTTTCTTCCTCCTCCAATCTATTCAACTCCTGGGAATGTGAGACTGGAAGCCAAACTTTCTAAAATCTTTGCCTGACTCATCTACTCAGTGATTTCACATTGCAGCCCCCAAGAGTCCTTATTAGTCCTAGGACCTGTCTAATGAACTTGGATATTGGCAATCTGCCTGGTAAAATCTGTAGATAAATTAACACTTTGTCCAGTCTTGATCTCCTGATGTGGCTCAGTCATTTAAACTAATTTTCTTATTTCCTACTGAATAAACTATGAAATTAGATATAAACGTTAATATCTCCCAGTTCAGGCTACTTTAAAAGAGACTGAAACATTGTGAGTGTTACTGTTTGGAAATTTTAGTGTATTTGATTTTGAAGAAAAAAAAATCATCCAAAAGAACTTGGCTGAGATCTGATGGATTTTTTTTTCTTCTGATCAAACAGCATATTTAATTGAAAGTAACTTCATAACATCATTGCTGAACCAACACTCTCTTTAGTTTGAGGAGTAAAAAAAATTTTTATGAGTATTAGAAGAAAGATAATATATCTTTGTTATGAAAACAACTTAAATTACTGTTTGGGTGTGAAACAGAGGTTGTAAAGTTACTGACATTTCACTACCTATCCTGATGAAATTTGATGTTTATACTATGAGCATGCGTATAATATTTTTAAAAACCACTAAAACACAACATTTTTAAATGGCCAAAACTAACCTCCAAGAGAGAAATGATATTTTATTTAAATATAGAGAAATTACAGATGAATGTTCCTATATAATGTTTCTTGGCTATATTAAACCAATTTCTTAAATCATTTTAAATAGCAATAAGATGTTGGAGAATTAAATGAAAATTACATATCGACAGATCCAGCAAACCTTTCCACAAAGATAATAGGAAGAAGTAGGAGGAAATGAAGAAAGAAATAGGCATCATTCTATCTTAAGAAAATGCAGTATCTTTTCCTTCCTTTTTCTTTCCGCAAGTACAGAAAAGCAGCTTGAAATGAAAGCGTCTGAAGAGGCTAAGGAGGTGCTTTGTTGTACATAATCCAACTGCATAGCCTGAGGAATTAAATTACCAATGATTAAAAACAAAAACAAAAAAACGTATAGAATTAAAACAAAACAAACAAAAAATATACACATTATAAAAAGACATGCAGGTACTTGGAACTTTGATACAAAAAAAATGCTAAATGTTGAAAACAAAATAAAAATATTTTTAAGTTAATAAAGAAACACGTTTATTTCCATGCCAATCAGCTGTATTTATATCAAACAGACGACTCAGAGTTTTCAAAGCAATCCTAATTGGGTGGTGGTTTGGGAGTCAGAGTTCTTGAGTTTGAATCCAGATTCTGCTTCATACTAGCTAAGCAAACATGGACAGTATATGTATGCATAATTACTCGCTTCCTCTCCATCCCTCCTGGAACTTTTTTATAAAGGTTAAGCTTGCAAGACAAAAAAAATAAATAAATAAACAAACATAGACACAGACATATCCATATGTATATGTATATCTGTATGTGCATATAAATATAATTGACATGTATATATTACATATACTAGATATATTCATATATTACATACATATATAATGTATACATTACAAGGTATATGTATATATTTTATACACTATATAATGTAGCTAATATTTTATTTTATATCTAATGTTTCATACATCTTATATATTATATATACATACATATCTAGTATATATACATATGCATACATTATATATGCACATTTTATATATATTATATATCTAAAATGTCATACCAGTAACAAAATTAAATTACAGAATTATATTTACATTGGCAGCCTTACATAAATATTACATTAATCCACTAGCTTTCTTTTTGTCTTTTCAGAAATTAACATGCAGAAAATAAAGTGCAAGAAGTTGGAGGATTCCTTGGTTTTAACATGTACTGCTTCAACTTACCATTTTGAAGTACGGTCCATTTAACAACCCTCTAGCTACCTCAACACAATTAAAACTCATAATCACTGATCAAAAATTAACATAGTTTGTGTGAGAACATCATACAACACATCAGACCTCTCTAGGAGCATCACCCGCAGAGCTGTTAATGAACAAGCATCAGAGAACATGCCTTGACCTTGTTTCTCTAGATAGAGGGGAAAGAGTACAACACAAAGAGAACAGAGTAAAGTTACCCACCCAAGCTAGATTTAGAAAAGTTATACACAAATGCAACTTTCCAAGGAACAATGAATGATACAGTGGCCATATCAGGGGAACCATATTCATCATTCAAATAGCCAACCAAGCCCTAAAAACTCTGATCTCATTGCACAAATACATAGACAACAATAGCCAGTCAGGTATGTGTACCCCTTTCATTCCTGAAACTGTTACATATTATAGCTGCAGGCAAGGCAATTTAGTGGTTGAGAATAGCAAACTTGTGTCACTGTAACCCTAATACAATGCAGTGAACAACAATTTCAATATGTTACTAACACAATGTTCTCACAAATTACAACAATTTTTAAAGTGTTTGTATTTTTAGTTTTCTTCATGAAAGAAGGCTACAATACTATTACTCTGATATTTAAGTATAAATATCTATGTTATAGGAGTTGTAAGTTGAAAAGTAAGTAAACGCTTCCATATAAAAGATGAAAGAAATTCAGAAGACCAAAATATGTCCACAAATACACTACAAATAAATCAATTTTTAAATAACTATGTATCAGTGGTGCACAGAACCAATTCCCTGGAAAATATTTATTTTATATTTAATGAAAGACCTGTTTGGGGGACACAGAATGTTAAAGTATCTTCTCTTAAATATTCTTCATCTGACATAAATGATCATCACATTAGTTCAGAGAACTGTGCTTTTGATTCAACTATGGATTTTCTTCCTTCGGTTCACACAATACCAATAACAGACAGGAAAATACACACCATGTGTTTCTGTTAATCAGGCTTTCTTGCTTCTAAATTATTTTAAGAACTGAAGGGAAATCTTAATTCAGGAGTCTCCAGATATTATTATTTAATGGATAAGTTCTTTCTTTACTCTCATATGATTTTTAATTTGCAAGAGCTCTTCTGTTAAAGCATTTGTTAACATATGATAGATTCACCCTTGATAATAATGATAACCAAACTAGAGCATGGAGATTTCACCAAAATTATTTGTAACTTTTTAGCAAGTTTGAACCAAAACATTATTATCTCAATTCATAAATGGGAATATACTTAATTGACATTATTATTGAGTATTTGGGCATGCTAGAAAGAGAACACAGTGCTTAGAATTCTGAGTTCTATGGATGCTTAAGGTTCTTACACACCCTTGGGTCTGTCTTCCCCTCACTGAGAGGTGTAGTGGAGTCCCTGTAGGAACAGTCAATTTTGGTAAATTTAGAACAAACACTTACTGCTTTTGGTGGCCCAGCTTAGTCTGAAGGGACTCAGGCACCCTGTGCACCCAGATGGTCACAGCAAAGCTGAACAACAAATTAGGCTCAAATTTGATCATGGAGACACTGACTCTCAAAATATTAACTGAATGCCCTCTATGAACCTAGCTCTCTATATTAGGAAAAGTTGTCTGGTCTAAGTATTCTTTATAACGCCTTCATGGCAGAACTAAATTCCAGGTTCTGGGTTAAACTGTGGCCACATATGTCAATAAATGTTTGGAAAACTAAAAATAACACAGTTTTGGTTAGATTTTTTTAAAAGAATGAGAGTAGAAATTAGTGGAATGAAATTTATTTTAAAAGAGTTAGTATGACTTACTGGCTAAACAATATTTGGATTAGACAGCCTGGATCCCTAATCTGACTCTGCCACGTATAATCTTCAATAATATACTGAATCTCTCCACACATCACTTTCTTGTGAAGAAGAATAAATATCCTGTGTATAATACAGGTGGAAAATAAATTAGATGCTATATATGAAACAATTCACATGGAAGTTGTCATATGATAAGCACATAATAAATGTTATTCACTATGATTAGGTTCAAAGTAATAGGAATTAAAGGATATGGAGAGTTACCACAGACGAAGGAGCAAAGGAAAAACATTCCAGGCAGTGGCCAGAGAATTGTTAAAGGCTTAGAATAAAGAAATGCTTTGCATACCCTTCATCACCCTGTGTGATCTATTTGCCACCCACCTCTCTAAGGTCCTTTCAAACCATCTCAACTACCTTCATTGTAATTGAGCTACTTCAGCATTCATTCTGTTGAATGTGCTCAGATTATCCTCGTCTCCAGAGTGTCACTCACATTCTCTTCACCGTCACCTGTCTAAACCATGTTCATACTTCAGGTTTTTGCTTAATGTCTCTTCTTCTGGAAGGCCTTTGCTGAAACATAAATCAATCCCAAATGAAATGGGTTCTATTTACTTAAAATCTCATGGCATTCTGAAAAACAAAATCACAGGAACTTATCTGTATAATTTTTGAAAAACATTTTGGTTCCATGTGCATTAGAACTCTATCTTGTACATCGGTATTACCTCAGAGACTAAAATATCATCTAACAGAGTAAATAGCCATTGTATACTGCTAATATATTAATGAACACATGGACGTGTATTCAATGTCTTCATTCTTCTCAAGTAGTGTGGAGACTGACTTAGACAAAAGAAAGTGTTTAATTAGTAAAATAATATATAGGTCACACAGAATCAATAGACAGAGAGCCTTGATTATTAGGCTAATTAATTAGTTTGCAACAAAAAATAAAGATTGTTTTGTCTTTTATTGTTTGCTTATGTGATTCATGTACGTGTGTGTAATATTCATTGGTCATGTACTTTTATATCTGTCCTCGTGTATGTTACCAAATCCTTCCATTCATGAATATATCCAGTTATTCTTTAGAAACTGGATGCAGTGTCTTCATATCAATATTTTCCTAACCACATGACAATTTCTGCTGAAATTACCGGTAGTAAGGTAATTTATTTTTTTCTCAAATGCCGCTGTTCCTCAATGCACATTCAAAACTAACATCACACTTATGGGACAGCTGAGGCTTCTCTAACTCAAGATGACCTAGATATCATATGTATACCT
Organism: Leontopithecus rosalia; assembly: GCA_028533165.1. Classification (NCBI taxonomy): domain Eukaryota; kingdom Metazoa; phylum Chordata; class Mammalia; order Primates; family Cebidae; genus Leontopithecus; species Leontopithecus rosalia. The sequence goes on along the minus strand of CM052665.1, from coordinate 8,793,351 downwards.
TATCAAAGGAGATAAATATAATAATGCTTTTAAAACAAAACTCCATGTAATTAATTTTCTCTTTCTTACACACTTCTATGTGTTTTCACTTTATAGGTTCTTGGTTCATATTAAGGAAACACTTATCTATCAAATGATTGCTGATCCCACCATTTAGCAGGTCCAAAGTTAGCATTAGAGCTACAAAAAAAAAAAAGAAATAAATAATCTATCTTTTACAATGTCCACAGGCATATCACCAAAATGGAAAATAATATTTTATTAAAATATAGTGGCTACACAAAAGTATTCACACTATCTGTGAATATCTAGCATCCCTGAGAAAATAGGGGAAAAATTGAAAAGTACTTTGAGAATATGGATCATAATTCATCATGCTATTTTACTAAATATTCTCCCTCTGTCCTCACAGATTCTTTTTTCTTTTCTTTTTTTTTTTTTGTACTGGCATGGAAACAGAGTAGATATTAATTAAATATTTTTTTTAGTAACAACCAAATCATGTGTATATGTTCTTTTAAGGACACAAAAACAAAATTAATAAGATTATCTATTTGAGAAACATTATCTATAAAATTAAACACCTATTTAGAAAAAATTATCTTTATTTGTTCTATTATTAATACTTATTAAAAATAGTTACTTTAGAAAGATCACTTAATATTGTAATCTTTAAAACTTTGAAATGGACAATAAACATAATAAAATCTATGCTCGTGTAAAAGAGATTTACAGAACAGAACTCAAATAAAACTACCTCGTTCATAAGTTTTTAAAAGGTAGCATTAATACTCTTGCTTCCTTTTTACTCAAGAGCATACATTCTTGGAAATATAAAATTTTGCATTTTATATTAGGGTAGTCACCCTAATTGGACTTGGGTTTGAATCCAGGCTGAAAATGATGGATTCAGTAATCATGAAAAACTTTCATCATCTCTATTACATTTTTCTGAAATATAAAATTTTATACAGTTTTGGATGATATACATAATTTGGAAAATGTCAATAAAGATTTTTAAAAGTAGGAAAAAGTTTGCATAAAATTCATCCAAATGCTATTAAATTATGAATAAATTAAATAATGCACTAAAGCATTGAATGCATTAAGAATGCATTAACTTACCTTAATCTTACTCCATAGGCAATTAATTTTTTTTGTACATACCTTTTAGCACTGTATTTCTTAAGTAAATGTTTTTCACTTTAAATTCATCAAACTGAGTCTCAAATGCTTTATTATAAAGAAAGTTTGATCCCAGATAGGGCTGCTGAACAAAAACATAGCTGAACCAAATGCTCTGATCTGCCTTTAGGCAGAGGACGTATTAATAACAGCCTTAGGCCCCTCATTCAGGAATTACTCTTTGTACAGATAAATTCAAACAGAGAATCCTTCACTTTCCTTATATTCTGGGTATTTTCATTCTTCTCCCTTCCTCCTGCCAACAGCAGATCTCACTTGCTACCTAAAATATTATTCTCACCAATCCATGCCTTCTGCAAACTAAATTTCCTGGAACTATTATTAACGGAGCAAGGGTGAGGTTCTTGATGGTTGAAATAATAATGCTAAAAGATGAATCAAGAGAGTAAAGACAAAATCTCTCTTACCCTTACTGACCTCAGCTCTTCCATCAATGGCCTGTTTCTGTACTCACCCTTTCATCATCCCGAGCTTGTGAGTGATGTTGAGGGCCAGAGACAGAGTTTTAAACAATGACATTGTTAAATCCATTGCCCAATCATCTGTTTCTCAAGCCCCAAATCTAGGAAACTGAGGAATAAGGTTGAAGAGGTCTCATTTTATAAATCTGATTGTAAATGCCAAATACTATTTAATTTACTACTCGTTAATTGTGAGCATTTCTGATATTCCTGGGACATTTTAGGTTTATGCTTACTGTGACTGTGGGGAGTTTACAAAAATGATACTTCTGATGGTAAAAGTGAAGCATACCTACGTTTCCTCTGTTTTATATTTGGTAGCTCTTCAAAGAGTAAAGAGATACTTTACTTTGAAATAGTGAGATTTCGGGGTAACAACTGAAATTTGAGCTTTAGTATTTATAAAGGTCCGGAATATTTGCCAATTGGTGAATTTAATCAGATTATAAAGTTAATTGAAAACCTCCATTATAGAAGCATAAAATTTCATCAGCACCCTTTTATCCATTTGTTGTAGAAATTCTTTTAGTCAGTTTCAGATTTTGAATTGGACAAAATTTTAGACCTTTGTTTCAGTTTTTGTTTTTAGGTGGTTAGCATATATACTTTGAGGGGGTTTCTATATCCTCCTCACATTTATAAGTTTCTTCATCTGGAGAGTCTCAAATCATAAGTAGGAGTTGAACAATGAGAACACATGGACAAAGCGAGGGGAGCATCACACACTGGGCTAGATGAGGGGTGGGGCGTCAGGGGAGGGAGAGCCGAGGACAAACAGCTAATGTATGTGGGGCTTAAAACCTAGATGATGGGTTGGTACGTGCAGCAAACCACCACCGCACATGTATACTTATGTGCCATGGTGGTTTGCTGTACCTATTGAAGCCCACATTCTACACTTATATCCCAGGACTTAAAGTAGGCAAACAAACAAAAATTAAGGTTGAAAAAATTGGTAACTTGAAAAAACCAAAAATACAAACAAACAAACAAAATTTATAGGAATAACTTATGCACAGAACAGCAAGGCTCAAAGCTTAAACTACCAATCAGTCAACAGCTCCAAGTGCATGCTTGCCAGCATGCAACAGAATCAATTAGCAAGCACTAGAAGAATGACCACCCCCCTTCACATTTCCATAATACTGGTCATTGTCTGGACATCCTCCTCACACCCCACAGAATTTGTATGGATCTCCACCCACCTAAACTTTGGTTCAGGTTTGTGACTGATAATGCCACATCTACATCAACAGATTATGAACATTTTATAACTAACAAAATAGAGTTTTCTATAGCAGGCAGGGCAACCTCCCACACAGGTCCAAAAACAGTGGCTTGAGAGAGCCAAGAAGGGATATTGGCTTGATATTTATTGTGATTAGCAGATGAGTCTAGGGTGAGGGTTCTCATGCATAACTGGGGCTTGCATGGTTTGAAATTCCTGCCCTTGCCAAAGAAGAGAGCACCCAGTGTTTGTGATCAGCTTGCCAAACTTTGAAGTAGAGAATAAAGGAAAGTGGGAGGGCATGAACATCATCAGCACTTAGACATAAAATATTGAGTCAGTGTCTTTATTACATTTTCAAGTGAATTTCCTACTTTAGAGTCTTTGAAACCACTAGTTTCTTTCTGATGAGTTATCCTTCATCTGATCAAAATGGAACAAGATGTTGATGATTTCACCCACTGTTCTAAAACCATGGCTTAAGCTGATGCTACAGAGCCTTAAGTACTTCATGAGAGAGATACAAACCATCAAAATAATTGAGAGGGACAACTTAGAGAATGGAATCTGTCAACTCTATTCATCCTCATTGATTACTGAGGATGAAGATCAGAAAACAAGGCTGGTTGGCATTTCAGAGTTCCCTTTTCATGGAAAGTGAGCCACCACTTTGAATACATGGACAGGGGCTCTACGAGATTCCTGTCTAAAGATTGGTAGAAGAAAAAATACTTTTTATTCTTCATTTATGCATATGTCTAGAAGGAGGAATAATGATATGCACCTGTGCTAACTAAATAGAAGAAAAGGAGAATTTGGCAAAGACAGAGAGAGAGAAAGCTGCAAACCATAGAGGGAGCCAGAATCACCTCCTCTAAGTGTATAAGAAAAGCGTTCTGCAGGGATCCGTCACTCACAGAAGGAAAGACAAAATGGAAACAGTCTGGTCATTCCATATACGGATTTGCAGAGTGAAGGGAGAAAAGAGATGTCGGGAATGATACAGGATAAAAGTCATCAGCTGCAGGTCAGATAAGACACGAATCCAAACCAAGATGTTTAAAATGCCTAGAGGAGCGGCACAGAAATGAACACCTTATCAGCACGATGTGATGAAACTCACAAACAAGAAAAAAAAAGTCATCATATTCAAGAAAGGAAAACATGGATATGCTGCCCAGGAGAATTAAGAAGACATTGAATAGTTTAACGTGCAGCAAGAAAGTCAAAGTCTTAAATGGGCAAGTCAGATGATTCTAGAAACTGAAATTGACCAAAGATGTTTTTGAATCTATTCTTTTTGTGACCTATTATTCAGCAGAAAATTCCATTAACATGGTAGCATTTGAGTATAGTTATTAATACATAAAACTTAAACAAAATGATTCCAAATATATTCACATAATTGGATCCTTCTCGGGCTTCAGCTCTCGGCTTATACGTTGGCCCCTATAGGGTTATCTCTGACCACTGAGATTAGGTGTTTTGTACTTGATATCATTGGTAGTTGAGTTGAGAAGGTATAATAGACAAATAGAATCTGAAACTTCCTGGCTTTCTCTCATATACGCCTATGTACACTTGCATATGCACAGGTGCACACACACACACACAGTTGCATACAGTTATCCAAATACATGTACTATAGGAGATGTGATCATCCTCTATTTACACAGTAAGAAAAATAGAAGTCTACAGCCTGAATAAACATTGAGAAAAAGCAACATTTGTTAAAAGAACTTCTCACAAAGAAATGAAAGGAGGCAGAGTTAAAAAGTTAGGGGGCAGAAGGCAGCAAAACACACTGCCACGTGTGTACCTATGCAACTATCTTGCATGTTCTGCACATGTACCCCAAAACCTAAAATGCAATAAAAATTAAAAAAAAAAGTTACAAGTTAAATCAGAATAAGATAGAGACAAGTTCAAAGAAGAGTGAAGAAGGGAAGCGTAATCCAGAGTGTCAAATCCAGCAAAAAGTTCTTCTGAGATAAATACTAAGACATTCCATTGCATGTAGCATTTCACAGATCCAACAAGAGTCATTTGATTCACATTTAGAAAAAATCAGTTTGACTAGTAAATGGGAGTGGCAAAAGTGTTGTTGAACACCAATCACGAGGAAATAAGAATGTCCTACACATGGCAAAAAATTGTTAACAAAACCCCGTCTCTACTAAAAATACAAAAATTAGCTGGGCATGGTGGTGCATGCCTGTAATCCCAGCTACTCAGGAGGCTGAGGCAAGAGAATTGCCTGAACCCAGGAGGCGGAGGATGTGGTGAGCCAAGATCGTGCCATTGCAGTCCAGCCTGGGTAACAAGAGCAAAACTCCGTCTCAAAAAAAAAAAAATTAAACAAATGAAAAATATTTTCTCTGCCTAAGCTTTTAAAGATCTCTGCTGAAAAATGTCATGTTAGCAAAATATTTTATGAGAAAAATTGGATATTTGTTTGGCTTTGTGTCCCCATCCAAATCTTATATCAAATTCCCCATGTTGGGTGAGGGACCTGGTGAGAGGTAACTGGATCATGGGGGCAGACTTCTCCCTGGCTGTTCTTATGATACGGAGGTCTAAGGATATCTAGTGGTTTAAAAGTGTGTAGCAACACCCCCTTTGTTCGTTCTCTCTCTCTCTCTCTCTCTCTCTCTCTCTCTCTCTCTCTCTTTCACTCCCTGCCACCTGAAGAAATGTTGACTCTCCTTCACCTTCTGCCATAATGGTAAGTTTCCACAGGCCTCCCAGCCATGCCTCCTGTATAGCCTTCAGAAGTGCAAGTCAATTCAACCTCTTTTCTTTATACATTACCCAGTCTCAGGTAGTTCTTTGTAGCAGTGTGAGAATGGACTAATATAGGTGTCCATTGCATAATTGCCATAAAAGATCAGTTTTGACTGTTTTGCAACTTTTGACATCATCCGTTGACACTAACTCCAAGAAAGTTATAATGGAATACTGCCTGAGTCATACTACAGGATTGGAAACTGGCTAGCTGTAGAACTTGTGAAATATATTTATTTTCTCTGGATCTCAGTTTATGAGTTTATTTTTTATTAAAATTCTAGATTGTATGTTTTATTATACTCATATGTCCATAAATGATTCCTGTTACTACACATTGTAGAGAAGACAGACTGCCTGTACTTATATTTCTGTTCTTCCACATAGAAGCTATGCAACTTTGGGCAATTGACTTATGTCCTTAATGTCTCAGTCTACTCATTAAGTAAATGGATAAAATTATAGTAATAGTCACTTCATAATGTGATGAGAATAAATAAAATATTTTATGTAAATGCTTTCATACAGTGCCTAAGGTAATTGCTCCATAAGTGTTATATATATATATATATATGTATATATATATATATGTATACGTATATATATATATACGTATACACATATATATATATATATATTTTTTTTTTTGAGATGGAGTTTCACCCTTGTTACCTAGGCTGGAGTGCAATGGCACGATCTCGGCTCACCTCAACCTCCGCCTCCTGGGTTCAGGCAATTCTCCTGCCTCAGCTTCCTGCATAGCTGGGATTACAGGCATGCGCCACTATGCCCAGGTAATTTTTTGTATTTTTAGTAGAGACGGGGTTTCACCATGTTGACCAGGATGGTCTCGATCTGTTGACCTCGTGATCCACCTGCCTTGGCCTCCCAAAGTGCTGGGATTACAGGCTTGAGCCACTGCGCCTGGCCTATCATTATATTTTAATAGCACTCACTTTTAAATTACTACATAGTACATACAAACATATATATATGAGCTATTATCTGTGTATTTGTGTATATATGTGTATGTATATATATATGTGTGTGTGTATGTATATATATGTGTGTGTGTGTATGCGTATATATATATACATAAAGATAAACACTCGATCCTATTTAGTGTATGTGAACACATATTTCTTTAAAATGATTTAATAAATTTGTACTTTATAGAGTTATTTTTCATAATATCCACATGTGTAAATAGGAAGCTTAAAAAGTAGAATTTCTAGTTGTCAAACATTTTCACAAGAGGGGAAAAAGATTATTTTCATGGCTGGAAAAATACAAGCACTTTTAGACAAATATGTACTGGAAACTATAATCCACTTTCCTTTCCTACCATTGCACTGACAGCATTTTGAACCAGAAAATTGTTTGAGCAGCCACAGATAAGGAATTACAAATCTAGAGGTTCAAGAGTCATATAAAGCAGATGTAAGGTTAATTTGCATGGTTTAGTTGCCTCCTGTATTTTTTCAATATATTTCAATGGGTTGAAACTTTGAAAAACTGATAGCAAATAAGAAGGTTTCTACGGGCTGCTAGATTTCTTGCTGACTCAGCTGTCTGAAGGCAAAGCCAATTACTATGGCTTGCATTTCCTTGTGCAGAAACCAGAACATATTCATTGTTAAATAGAGCCATTAAATATTTAAGGGAGGCTGAAAAGTTTTATGAATTGGGATAATAACGTTGAAAAACTACTAAGCATATTTTTCTGTTAAACAAGAAAAAGAAAACACTTTTCTAGGAGTGACTTGAAAATCTCAAGCATGAAATCTGATTTGATTCAATACTCATCCTTTCAATGGTCTTTAAATGTTGACTTTTTTTAGGTTGGTGTATAAGAAAACAAAAGGTTCTGATATAAAGCTAAAGTTTCTCTTCAGAGTAATAAAATAGCCAATATGGTCCCCTGAACAAAGAACTAGCTGATGAATTTGGATTCTATTTTTGGCTTCACCAGTGACTTGCTCAGTGACCTTGGACATATCACTTAAATGGCTTTGTGCCTCAAGGTTCCCAGCTGTAATACAGAGATGATAATGCCTGCCCCTACTTCATGGGACTGTAGAACTATTTCAGGTGAGTTTGTTAAAAACCCCCAAAGCTTTGGAAACAATCAGAAATAACTGTAAAATTCAAACAAAACCTGTATTTTATTAATTTCTTTTACTGTTTGCTTTGGTTTTCTGGTAGTCTTCCGTAATCCTTTTCCTACTAAAACAAATCACTGTGATAAAATTAATAGATGGAGGTTTTCCTTTTGATATTAACAAAATACTTCTAACAGTGAAGTAAAATTAAGAATGCACTTCTGAGACCAATGGTTGTCATTTCTACCCCTTCGTATGTTTAAAATGCATAATGTAAAACATTTTTCTATTTTTGAAACATACACATGTATTATTTATTAAACATTCATTTTTTTTTCAATGTTGTTCATCTCAAACTTCAAGTTAGAAGTCCCTACTCCAACTACAGAATTATCATTTTTTGCTCCTCTCTCACCGTATTTCTTAGAGTCTTGGACTCTATGATATAAAATCTTGGAATCAAGGAGGACTCAAAATTTTTCACCTACAAACTGGAAGCCTCAGTCTTCCTTTCTCCTGTCATATCCCTTTAGCGTATCCTTGAGAGTTCTTCCAGAGGGAATTTTCTAAAATAAGACTATACGTAAAATCAACTCTATTTCTCTGCTCAAAACAATCTGATGGCATCTCATTTATTCCTAGACAAATGTTTTAACGTGGCACACTCACCATGTATGATTTTTCCCTTCCCTACGTTTCAGAACTCTTACAACCCTCAATCTATGCCATTCATTTCTGCTTCTCTGTCTTTCTGTATAATATTGTATCTGGCTAGATTGACCTTTATCATATACTCATGTGGTTAACAAATTCTTGTTTCACACTCAGTTAAAAAACATTTACCATTCTGATCCCTACTCTAAAATTTGTCAAAGATCAATGATACCCAATATGTTCGTGATTATTCATAGGCATGCACAGAGTAGCAAAATATTCAAGTTGCCCCATGTACATGTTCCCCACCTACATCAAACCAGGAGACATTCCACTTTGTTGTTTTAGTCACATACTTCAAATAAATGTTGTTGGGTTTTCTTTTTTCCAGTCTATTTGGTGCCACATTTTTAACATATTGTATACATTTAATATTTACATGTTAAGTATATCTATTTTATTTGTATCCAAACACCAGCTTTAGCCCTATATTTAAGCCTTCTTTCATTACCACAGCTGTATATTTTTTACACACATTTCTAACTTTCTGGTCATTTCAGTTACAAGGTGCTTTTTGTTGTTGATACTGAGTTTGAAAATGACCTCCAGCTGAGCACAGTGGCTCACATTTCTAATCCCAGCACTTTGGGAGGCTTAGGCTGGAGGATCAGGAGGTCAGGAGATAGAGACCATCCAGGTTAACACAGTGAAATCCCAGCTCTACTAAAAATACAAAAAAAGAAAAAAATAGCCAGGTGTGGTAGCAGGCGCCTGTAGTCCTAGCTACTCAGGAGGCTGAGGCAGGAGAATCGCTTAAACCCTGAGGCAGAGATTGCAGTAAGCCGAGATTGTGCCACTGCACTCCAGCCTGGGTGACAGAGTGAGACTCCCTCTCAAAAAAGAAAAAAAAACAAAAAAAAAAACCTCCAATCATAAAGCCAATGTGATGTCCAGTATTCCTAGGTATGAGAAATCATGATGTGCCTTCGTGAGAAAATACATGTTTCATAAGCTGCTTTCAGGCATGACGTTAGAGTGCTATTGGCTGAAGGTTTAATACTAATAAATCATTAACACATTAAATGAGATGTCTTTAAAAACACACACATAAAACACTGTTAAGCATTGATTAGTTAATTAAAATGCTGTGGTCAGAGGCTCTCGGGAACCTAATTCTGTATTTTCCTGAGGAGCAATGGCTCAGTATTTGCTAACTCAATGTCTGTGGTACCATTCTAGAACATGACTACCACAAATAATTAGAACTGACTGTATATATTTTATTTGTATTCAAGCACTACCTTCAGTCATATTTTTAAAGACCTCTTTCAATTTCCTAAAGTACATTTCTTTAATACGTTTCTAATTTTCTGGTTGCTTCAGATATAAATAAAAATTGACCAACCTTAAAGCATCAATCAAATGTGTCCTTTAATGTTTACCTCCGTATCTCCCCAAATCTCGCCTTAAGAGTGGAAGGAAAGCTCCAGTTCCTTTACTCTTCCTCTTCTCATGATTCTAGGTTGTCTTTACCTCTGTAGACATGGAAAGGGACATGTGATTACATAGGAGCGGCTGGAGTTCTCTCTTCCTTGCCCTGCTGCTCTTGGTAAGACTAGCCATTGATACTGCCTCTGTGGCAGCCATTCAAAGCTGGCTGTCTTTTCATAGCCAGTCTTGCACTCTGCATGGGATATCACTGCACTGGAAAGCTAATGAACACTTTCTTAATAACTGTCGCACTTTTCTTCCTTTAATCATGGCATTCTTTCTATTTTGTATACTTGCCCTTCTATTACCATGGTAATGATTAATGTTATTCTTAGATTTTTGCCTCTCCCCTTTCTTGAACAAAAATGTAGGATTACTCTGTACTACATCAGGCATATATAATGTCATGATTTTTTTTATTTTTAGAATAAAATCCTCGAAGAAGTGAGGCACAATTTTCCACGTCTCCTTTCCACAGCGACAACTTACATGTCTGCAGACAGTGGAGTTTACATCAGGTTACATTCTTCAGGAAAGACAATATAGAATAAACCCTTGTATATGGTATCAAAAGTAGGGTGTTCCCTTGAAAAATAAATTGCTGTGGAATTTGCTTTTAAATTCAGCAGAAAGAAAACTAAAACTTATATTAGAAGTTAAAAATTGGTGAAATTTACACTGGTAAAATATGTCCTAAAAGTATGGTTTTAAATAATTTAGGATTGGTCACCTAAGAAACTTTTAGATCTCAAGACTGGAAAATAGAATATTGTTTCAGTTTCTGAATATTCAGTTTCAGAATATTGTTTCAGTTGCAATTTATTTCTTTAGGAAAGGTATTGAAAGAAACAGACAAGCTCAGATAAAGGCAGCCATTTGCAAGAAGAAACAAAAGAGAAAAAGAGAGAGAGAGATTTTAGAAAGTCAAGGCCTTCAGATGTTGAAAAACTCACTGAACTAGGATGATAACATGAAGACGTGTTATTTCGATAAAACATTTTGACACACAAAGATGGATGTATACTCAGCCTTGAAGTAATTTTAATTCACCAGTGAGATGTCACTGAATATGATTTGGAAAAAATGTGAACAGCTGGCTCTTCCAAGTAAGTGTAAGCTGGTTCCAGCACCCCTGTCTGCCATCCTCCAGCAGGCTATCTTGGGCTTCTTCTTATACTGGGGGAAAGATTTCAAGGAAACACACAGTAGTGTTCAATACTATATGAGGCCTGAATTCAGATCTGACATATGCACATTTCCTTTGTATTTTATTGCTCAGAGCATGATACAAGGTTAGCCCACATTCAATAATGTAAAAGGAACTCCAGATCATGATACAATTGGTTACAAAGTCACATTACAATGAACATGTATTTGCTAAACTTCTGTTAAACATTGATGATACTATAAATAAGAATAGAATAAACTAAAAATATTAAATAATTGCCATCACATGTTCTATTTTTAACTTAATGTTTTAACATAAAAAAATAGGTATTCCAGCAAAGTTATGAAAGATGAAGGAATTTCCATTGTTTCATTCCACACACCAATCACTGCCAGCCATTAAAACTATTTAGTTTTGTAATTGTTGTTACACTTTTTAAGTTCCTGAATGCTGTATTAGACAACTCTGCCATGGTAACAAACAGCTCTCAGACTTAAGTGGCATAAAACACGACTTCTCAGAGGCTTTATGTCTGCGGCTTCTGTTCTGTGCCGTGTCTCTCCCTTTTGGACTGTTGTTAAAGTAATAACTTCCATTTCCAACATCCCTGTTATTAGGATGGAAAAAAAAAGAGAGCTGATAGAAACTTCCAGTTATGTTTGCTACTCAGATACCTTAACTACATCTGCTCACATCCAAATGACCGAAAACATTACATGGCTATGCTCAAAATTAATGTGGTACAGACATTTTCTTTTCCTATAATGGGTAAGGCACTATCATTAACATGCCAATGAGAAATAATGTATTATCCTTTTATAGAAAGCAAATAATTGGGGCAGTAAAATCTATCAGTCTGTCGTCTTGACCGGCAATGCAATTCCAAAATAAGTTACTCCAAAATTCTTATCTAACCATTACATTCAGTTTGAAGTCCAGAATTTTTCTGTCCTCTCTTTAGGTCTGAATATAGTTCATATAATCTATAAATCTATTGTCTAAAATACTACAAATAACAACGATATAATAAAAATATTACCCTCTCACTATATCCTAAGCACAAGAATGAAGATATATAGATCAGCCAGAGTAAGCATTTATTTTATGAGAGAGGAAGATGACAAGCTTATAGTAGTCAACGATTCATAGAAATTCTGAAACTTAGAACACATTATAAACATCTAAATTGATCATAGGAAATCTGGATTAGGGCATTATCTTCTCCTAAATATAAGTTTCCAGTTCTGATACCTTCATTAGCCATTGACTTTACTATTTGAAAAATTCTTTTTTTTTTTTCACAGTCATCCTTGGACACTTCTTAAAAGAGCAATAAAAACGAAGTACCTCCAGGTAAACTGTATCTCTGTGAACCTCAACTGCTCAGACTTTCCAAATCCATACAAATAAATAATTTCACATGCTGTAGACCTTTACTGTTGCTAGGAGGTAGAAAATTCCATGAATCTACTGTTATAATTTGTGAAATAAACATATTTCAATAGATCTTTAAATCAAGTTCCTGCTTCAGCAGCAAGTTTATGAATATAAAGAGTGAAGGAGAGGAGTTACATTTGTTTTCTAGTGCTGGCAGAACAAATCACCGTAAATGAAGTGGCCTAAACCAACAAAAAATCACTCTTTCACAATTCAGTGGCCAGATCGCTGAAATCAAGGCTGTGGCAAGGTCAGTTTTTACTGGAGACTTTAAGAGAAAATCCATTCCATGTTTCTCTCCTAGCTTCTGATGGTTGTCAGCCGTCCTTGGTATTGATTGACTTGCAGATACAACCCTCCAATCTCTGCCTCCATCTTCACACAGTGTTCTCCCTTATGTTCCTGTGTCCAATTTCCCTCTTCTTATAAAAACATTAGCTTATCTAAATAGGCCCTAAATCCAATTTTACTTCATCTTCCCGTGATTACACCTGAAAAGAACCTATTTATATAAGGTTTCCTTCGTAGGTTTCAGGTCCATATGTGGTTTTGGGGAGACAATGCTTAGCCACTTTCTAACAGGAGGCTTAGGAGATAATCCAGGAGGATTGTATAAACTACAGTCAAAGTGCAGGCATAGATGTTCTCAGAAAAAGTCCCATATTAAGAGTGAAATTAGTAAACAAATGTCTGGAAGTTGGTAGTACCTATAATCTGGTCTAGGGATGAAACTTGGAAATTAGTTGGACTGGAGGTGAAAACCCTAGAAAACGTTTCTCTGCATGGAAAGGAGATAATTAAAGAAGGATAAGTTGCCATTTAAGATAAGACAGTAAACAAAAATAAAAAGTTATATTGAAAAGACAATACAGAATAACAAATATTGTCTTTTTCTTTAAAAAGTTGCATTTTACTATACCAACAAAAGATGATATTTTTAAACTAAAAATATCTCCATGAACTACCGAGGAATAAAAATGTCAGATAATTTTCATAAAAATTTACCTTAACCAGAGAAAAGGAATAAAAATCAAAATGTTCCAGCTGTGAAAATTTACCACTCCCACCATCATAACCCTTATCTATTAGTGAAACATATTTAAACACATTGATGAAAGAGTGTAATTTTAAAGTAGGAACTTGCCCATGAAATGGTTAGGAATAGGAAGCATCTGACCAACTCCATAAAAAATACTGCAAAGTAAGGAAAGTCAAAATATTTGAGGTAATATAGTTCTTTTCACAAAGTAATCACAAAGGAGAAGAAAACTGTACTAATCACAAATAAAGAAAGCTTAAATATATTCAAAAAATATGTGAAAACATAAAAATTAGACTCATATTTGAAAATGTAACAACAGAAATAGCAATATTAAAGTAAATGCAAAGATTGTTGACTTAGGCAAAAGAAGAAATTGCAGAAAATGACAAAACAATCTCAGTTTAAAGAATACATTATAATTTGTACAAGAGAAAAGCAATTTGAATTAAAATTTATTAAAGCAGACCAACAAGCCCATAATTTACAAGAAATTGGATAGAGTACTCAGAGGGATCTTAATAGAAACAGCAATAGAATAAGTGCTCCTCTTTTCTCACCTAATATTTTTTTAAAATAAGGGTAAAAAATAAGATCAAACACTTTCTAAGTAAGTTATCTCAGCCTCAGAACAAAGCTCAAGAATATTTATAGAAATAAAAAATATATATTCATGACTCAACAAAGTAAAATTTAGAATGTCTACTAATTAGTGAAAAGCTGTCATCCATGCAGTGGCAGAAAAGCACAACCCGTTATGAGGAAGAAAACTCATTATTTGAAACTGATCCAAGACTGACATAGGTATTAGAATGAGTAGTCAAGGTCTGTAAAATAGTTATTGAAACTGTATTTTATGTGTTCACATTGGAATAGAGATATTGAAGCCATATAAAAATTACCCCAGTTAAACTAGTAGGAGACAAATAATGAATGATTGAGATTAAAGTACATTGGATCAGATTAATGTCAGATTAGATATTGCAAATAAACATATTCATTAAATTGAAGAAAAAAGAAATAAATATTCAAAATAAAACAGTAAAAAATCTATTAAAAATAGTGAAAGCTTTCTGATCAGCCATTGGCAGGGGAAAATGAAAGCATAAAAGAGCATAAGTAGAGTGTCTGTTCATTTCCTTTGCCCATTTTTGGATGGGCTTGTTTGCTTTTTTTCTTGTAAATCTGTTTGAGTTCTTTGTAAATTCTGGATATCAGCCCTTTGTCAGATGGGTAAACTGCAAAATTTTTTTCCCATTCTTTTGGTTGCTGATTCACTCTAGTGAATGTTTCTTTTGCCGTGCAGAAGCTGTGGAGTTTGATTAGGTCCCATTTGTCTATTTTGGCTTTTGTTGCCAATGCTTTGGATGAATCTGGAGAACATCATTCTCAGCAAATTGACACAAGAACAGAAAAGGAAACACCATATACACTCACTCATAGGCGGGTGATGAACAATGAGAACTCATGGA
>CM052665.1:8719806-8778209 GCA_028533165.1 Leontopithecus rosalia | reverse complement strand
ACACTGCCACGTGTGGACCTATGCAACTATCTTGCATGTTCTGCACATGTACCCCGAAACCTAAAATGCAATAAAAATTTAAAAAATATGTATTTATAGATAAATTACATGCTTTATGTAATTTATAACTATAAATATATAAATTATATATTTAAAAAAAAAAGAGCATAAGTAGTTCATGTGGCAATGTCAACTTACTTAACGTATGTATAATTTGAAAAAAAAGACACAGGGCAAAGGGACAGAAAATGAAATTTGAAGAAATAATAGCTGAAAATTTTACAAAGTTTAAATTATATACTCCACAGATCTAAAGAGTTCCAAAACACTGGAGTTCAAAAACATAAATATAACTATTCAAAATTAAATCATAATCAAATTGTTTAAAACCAATATTAAAGAGTAAATCCTAGAAACCAACAAGAGAAAATGAAATGTTTACCAATGTACAGACATAAGGATGGCAGCAGATTTCTCATCAGCAACAATGTAAGTGGAATAGTACATAAGTAATTCACTAAATGGACTGAAAGGAAATAGTTGTTAACCAAGAACTTTATAAGGAAAAAAAAATATTTCAAAAACAAAGGTAGAATAAAGTCTAAGTAAAGTCTGAATATACACACAAAAGGTCAAATTATTGTCACTATCAGACACACATGAACCCAAATATTAATGTCTGGAGTTCCTGCAGAAAGAAAAAAAATGACAGTAAATGAAATATTGATTTACAAAAGAAAATGAGTGGCACCAAAGGAGGTAACTACATTGATTAATATACCATTTTTTGATATTGTTTAATTGTTTCTAAAATATAATTATTTAGAAGTTCTTTTTTTAATAATGAAACAATATCAAAAACATTATTATGTTGGAGGAGGAAGCACCAGAGATTTGTGTTCCCACCTAGACAACAATTGCATTGGCAGAATCAGTTTGATTTATATATTTTGGAACTCTAGAGTCTATACATAAGTTCACAAATTTCAGAAGGCTTGGATGTAAATTTCTGTTAATTTTGGCTCTTAGCTCAGTATTGACTACTCTTCCCTCAACTCTTAGCTTTATGCCATCAGCTGTGCATGCGTTTCTTAAAAAACTTGCACATGTCCAGGGTAGATGGTAAGAATCCTGTCCACCAAACATTAGGCATCTGTATTTTGATTACTGTATATAATCGCAGACACGCACATGTGGAGGCAGGCAGACCAGTCACATTGTTGCAAGTCCTTCACCCTGCACCTAAAGTGACATTCAGTAGACGTCAAAGGTCAGTACCTTTTCCTTTTTCTTCCTTTTTCTTTTTTTCCCTTTTGAGAGCCAGGTATTAAAGACTAGAACATCCAAAAGCAACCACATGTATGAGGAAATTAAGAAGTCCTTGTGCATGCCCAGAAGACAATGCAGGTTCTAAAAAGACCTGAGAAGACCTTAAGTTTACACCATAGGCGTATCCTCACCGCAGAGATGACATGTTCTGCACATGTACCCAACAAAAGAAAGAGCAAACCCTGAGGAAGAATGAGAATCTTATTTCTAGAACTATCACATTCTTCGATTCAAAAGCTCAGTTTTTGATTTAAGATAATTACATGTCGTACCAAGAAATGGGAAAATACGGTCCATTCAAAGGAGAAAAAAAATCAAACTTTCCCAAAATGAGAGAAGATCTAAAATGCAGACATTAAAACAATAATCTTAAAGATGCTCAAAGAACTAAGACACAAAGACAAGAAAACCACACATGAAAAAAGGAGAATCTTTTTTTTTTTTTTTTTTGAGACAGAGTTTTGCTCTTGTTACCCAGGCTGGAGTGCAATGGCCCGATCTCGGCTCACCGAAACCTCTGCCTCCTGGGTTCAAGCAATTCTCCTGCCTCAGCCTCCCGAGTAGCTGGGACTAAAGGCATGCTCCACCATGCCCAGCTAATTTTTGTATTTTTAGTAGAGGCGGGGTTTCACCATGTTGACCAGGATGGTCTCGATCTCTTGACCTAGTGATCCACCCGCCTCAGCCTCCCAAAGTGCTGGGATTATAGGTGTGAGCCACCGTGCCCGGCCACAAAGGAAAATCTTAACAGAATATTAGGAAACCTAAAAAGAGACCAAGAAGTAATTGTGGAGCTGAGAATTACAATAACTAAAAAATTCACTGGAAGGACTCAAAGGCAGATCTAAGTATAGTGAAAAAAGAATCAGTAAACTTGAAGATGAGACAATAGAAAATATGGTCTAAGGAGCAGAAGGAAAAAAGATCAAACCCAAGGGAACAATTCCTAAGAGAATGGGATACCATAATCAAGCAGGCTATCATGTCGAAATCCCAAAAGGATAAGAGAGATAAGAGATAAAGATGATGAGGGTAGTGACCTACAATAGGCAGCAGGCCTGGACTGAGTTGGTATGAACATCTTCATACTGAATGAGAGACTGAAATTGTTCCATATATACTTGCTCTTTAAGGTAGGCCCCTGTTTATTGAACTTGTAGTTGATTTCCCACATTGGTGTCTATCTGGGCCCAACCATCTTTCTGCACCAGAAAAGCATTTGGAATTCCTTAATGTCCTGGGAGTGCCTTCTGTCTGCAATGGCTGAATTCTTGGAGAGTTGAGCCACAAACCACTTGTAGATACAGTACAGAGATTAGATTCATATGCCCAGAGTCAGAACAGCTTCCCCGTTGACTAAGGTCACAGGTGCAAAGACCAAAAGCGTCCAGTATATAATGCTTTCAGTACAACCTGGTCCAAAAGTGACAGTTCAGGCATTTCTAAAAATGAAGAAAAAAATTCACAGTATCCTCAGGACAGACGTAGGAGGCCAGAAATAGCCAAATATCCATGGGACACTATGCTGCTCCAACCCCACTGAGATCTCCTGTATGCTTCTTGCTTTTCATTTTTCTAGTGACTGTTTCTCTAATGGATGTTTTCCTCCTAAGCAGGATTCATCTCATCACTGCTGTTGATGACGTCACAGTACTCAACTGTCCCGAAAAAAAAATTCCCCAAAGGGAACCTGGAAGTCTTTTAGGCCACAAATAGGCTTTGCTTCCTGCTAAACTGCATTGGTGGCTGCTTTCTTGAATCATCCAGATCTCATGATTGCCAAATATGGGCAGGCATAATCAGCCATAGTCACTAGTCTGGAGCAGGCATCATGGACCCAGAACTTGAGTCACATTCCTCTCTCTGGCATGGCAACTATGTCAGAGGAAGACCAGCCTGAGGGACTGGCACCCCAGCCATGTCTTGTTTCAGAGAGCCAGCCTTAGGGACTGCAGGTCAGCTACACCCAACACTGCAGACATCCCACACACAGAACATTCACTTTAATCAATGATGACAGAAGTAAGATCAGTTGTTGCCTGAGAAAGTTGGCACTAGGGTGGTAGGTAGGAAATTATAATTACCAGAGGGCACATAAAAACTTTTGTAGATTTGTGGATTATGAATATATTCAATATCTTGAATGTGGTAAGTATTTTATGGGATGTACATACTGGCAAACTTGTCAACTTTTGATACATTTAAATAAATGGACTTTATTGTATGTTAATTATACCTAAATAGTTATATGTTAATTATACCTAAATATAAAAATTAATGCAGAGATATTAGCAGTCTTCCCCTTTTTTTTCCTTTTTGAGACAGTTTCGCTCTTGTCACCCAGGCTGGAGTGCAATGGTGAGATGTCAGCTCACTGCAACCTTTGCCTCCCAGTTCAAATGATGCTCCTATCTCAACCTCCTGAGTAGCTGGGGTTACAGGTGAATGTCACCATGCCTGCCTAATTTTCATATTCTTGGTAGAGATGGAGTTTCACCATGATGGCCAGGCTGGTCTTGAACTCCTGACATCAGGTGATCCTTCTTCCTCGGCCTCCTATCAGTCCCACTTTTAACATAAATATAGGCAATAAAATTCTCTCTTTTAAAATAAAATTATAGCTTAGCTGTGCTTTCTGTAATTCCTATGTGCAAAATGTTAAAGAAAGCTGAGTTTGATAGTCGTGTTCAGAAGCGAGGTTTAAAATAATGTCGGTTTGGACATATTCTTTATTCAAGTATTTTGTTAATTTGAAGTTATAATGAAAACAACAGATATGGTACCTGTTCCTCAATAGTGTATCGTTTTGTGGAAGAAGACACATGTCATTACACTCTAATAACTGGTCATGAAGAAACTACAAAAATGACAATATGATAGTAAGTTAACCATGATTTTAAGACAAACTGCAATCTCCGGTTTCTTTTAAAAATTAAGTCCTTGGCTGGGCGCGGTGGCTCAAGCCTGTAATCCCAGCACTTTGGGAGGCCGAGGCGGGTGGATCACGATGTCAAGAGATCAAGACCATCCTGGTCAGCATGGTGAAACCCTGTCTCTACTAAAAATACAAAAAATTAGCTGGGCATGGTGGTGCGTGCCTGTAATCCCAGCTACTCAGTAGGCTGAGGCAGGAGAATTGCCTGAACCCAGGAGGCGGAGGTTGCGGTGAGCTGAGATCGTGCCATTGCACTCCAGCCTGGGTCACAAGAGCAAAACTCCGTCTCAAAAAAAAAAAAAGTCCTTAAGGCAGTGTTTCCATATTACTTTCTTACTCATTATCACTTTTAAAGGTGTAAATAGCCTACATACTCATAAATTTTTCAACGTTCAACCCTTCCTGCTCTATTGAGCTACACAGGTGTGTTAATCCTTAATTGGTAACTTACCACAGGCCAAAATTTAATACACTTCAGTTTTATGGTTTGATTTGTAAAACCAATGTTCCATTTATTTTACAAATTGTCAAAATATTAAAGCAATGAATATGATATTGCCTCTTTTGTAATGTAAAGGTTTCAGAAATAGAAATGGTGACAGTGTTGACCACTTTGGAGATTACTTTGATGTCAGGTGTTTAGAAGTTATTAGAGTTAGTAAATATATCTACTTCTATCACTTTATCATTATTCTTTCCTACATAAATCCCTATATTGGAGAAAAAAATCTATATTTTTTTCTAACTTTAATCTTTATGCTTACATAAAATATTCTAAAAATCTGAGATAATAAATTCAATAAAATGGATAACTATACATTTTAGTTTTTATAATATTTACTATTAGTTGAGACAGTAGGTTTCATTCATTCACTTGTAGTTATGTACACATGAGAAGTTACATAAAGGGAACATGAATTACTGAATGCTTCCCTCAAATTCCAACGGACTCTATACAAGCTTGGAGTCTTTTTTATTTTAAATGTTAATTGTTTTAAGGTGTTAAGTATATTTTACCTGAGAAACTCAGCAATCACAGAAGCAGTAAGACAGTAGTGATCGCATTTTAAATAGAGTGTGGGTGTAAAATTTTTTCCTTCTTCTGCCAGTTTATAGAGCTCATTTCCATGCCCTGTTACTCACTAATGTTATTATAGTTAAATTGGAATCTCTCTGGTGACAATCAATCTACATGGAATTTTTCTTTCTAATTATAATATTAGAAAAGGATATGTTGTGAAAACGGTTAGCTTGATTGAAATTGTAAAATGTGGATTCTTGTTACATTAGCCACATATTTGTGAAAAATGGTGTCTGTTAGTATCAGATTAAAAGTTTAGATTTTGTATTCTAAACAAAACAGATTAAGACCTAACTGAAATATATGCATTATCCTTCTGAATGTTCCATCTCTGGCATCTTATTCTTATTTTGTCCCAGGAAAGGACAATATTTTTTTTATAAACATGAAGGCATTTATTAAATGGTCCCTCCTTTCAAATAATTGAAAGCGAACAGTTTTTCCAACTTTAAACTTGCATTTTAACTTTGTGTTAGAGAAACATTATTCAGACCTTCTGCAGAGGACTAGCTACCTTGGATTTAGAAAATATCCTGCCAAGTGGGCAAAAATATGACAATTTCTTTATTCTTTTTCTTTCTTTCTTTCTTTTTTTTTTTTTTTTTTCAAAACGGAGTTTCGCTCTTGTTGCCCTGGCTGGAGTGCAAAGGCAAAATCTCGGCTCACCGCAACCTCTGCCTCCTGGGTTCAGGCAATTCTCCTGCCTCAGCCTCCTGAGTAGCTAGGATTACAGGCACTCGCCACTGTGCCCAGCTAATTTTTTGTATCTTTAGTAGAGATGTGGTTTCACCATGTTGAGCAGGATGGTCTCGATCTCTTGACCTCCTGATCCACCCGCCTCGGCCTCCCAAAGTGCTGGGATTATAGGCGTAAGCCACCCAGCCCAAGCTCTTTATTCTTCTAGCGTGATTTTCAAATATTAGAGGTCCAAATAACCATTTTCGGTGCTGAATGGTATTTTTAATCAATGTTCTTATATTCCTAGATAATCGTCTCCTCTATTGTATGCTTCATTTAGAGATCATCCCTGGATTTTTACCTTATTAATATTACTATGCTCTTCTGTCTGTGCCCAACACCATCATAACAAATAAACAAACCAATGGGAAAATAAGTAGAAAAAACCTATACCTTTCTATCTACCAGAAGCCTGACATTAATGGGAAATGAAGTTTAAAACTGGTGTATATTAGACAAATAGAATTGACTTCCTAAAACATTTCTACTATCTCTGGTCCCAGTCCTGTTATCTGAGCAGTGCTGCTGAAGAAAGGATTTATGTGCAAGTAATTTATTTGAGAAGTTGTTTCCGAAAGCATTAGGGTGGGATGAGGAATCATGGGACAGGAAAGAGAAGGGATTAGGTAGAGGGTGGGGCCATCAGCAGATCCCTGTTGTGAGCAACTGGAGCTCTTGCCCACCGATGACCTCTGGGAAATAGTAGAATCGATATCAGCAGACCACAGCTTTTAGGTCACACCTGGCACACGGCTTATGTATGTAGCCCTCATGGACAAAGGGCACCAATGCCCAGCGGTGTAGCACTGTGAGTTATGGAAACCAAGCTAAGACGTCCCATTTGCCTGTTTCTGGACAAACTTGTCTCATCAGTCTGTCGCTCACCTTACTACTATTGCACAGGGTCCATGCCAGCTGCCCCCTTTGCATTGGTTAGACATTTCTGGGGGCCTAGCATTGGAATCCCAGTATAGGTGGGAGTCAAAGACTCGGAAAGTTGCCTCACCATTGCCCAGCTGCCCCAGTGGAGTTCGCAAAACTCTTCAGGAAAGAAGAATACAAATATCTGGGTATTCCTCGGGCAGTGAATGAAACTGATGGGTGGAGAGGGAGGAGGGAGCCTACATTTTCCACTCCCACATATTCCCTTTCTCGGATTAGTTGTTCTTCCTCAGAAAGTTTTCCACCTGGGCCAAAGCAGGCCCACCAGGTGAGATGATTCACCCCAGGGAAACGAAGCAGGGCAGGAGCTTTCTCTCTTTTTACATAAATTGACTCTACAGCAGCCTCAACTTTGCCTCTTGGAAGATAAGACTTACATATTTATTATCCAGCCATGGTAGGCTAAATAATGGCTCCAGAGAGGCCTCAGTCTTAATCCTCAGAACCTATGACTATATTGCCTTCCCTGGCAAAAAAAAAAAAAAAAAAAAAAAAGGACCTTAAAGCTGTGATTCATTTAAGGATCTTGAGATGAGGAGATTATCCTAGATTATTCTACGTGCCTAAGGTCCCTGTCAGAGGGAGGAAGGGAGTCAGACAGGAAGGCAATATGAACACAAAAATAGAGTCAGTAAAGGGGATGAAACAAAAACATGCACTGCTGGTTTTGAAGATAGATAAAGGATCACAATTCAAGTAATAGAAGTTGGCAAAGGCAAGAAAACAGGGTCTGTCCTAGAACCTCCAGAAGTAACCAGCTCTACTGACAGTCTGACTTCAGTGGAATGAGAATGATGTTGGACTTCTCCAGACCTGTAAGATAATACATTTGTGTTGCTTTATTAATTAATTTATTTATTTTTATTTTTTGAGACGGAGTTTCGCTGTTGTTACCCAGGCTGGAGTGCAATGGCACCATCTCGGCTCACCGCAACCTCCGCCTCCTGGGTTCAGGCAATTCTCCTGCCTCAGCCTCCTGAGTAGCTGGGATTACAGGCACGCGCCACCATGCCCAGCTAATTTTTTATATTTTGAGTAGAGACGGGGTTTCACCATGTTGACCAGGATGGTCTTGATCTGTTGACCTCGTGATCCACCCGCCTCAGCCTCCCAAAGTGCAGGGATTACAGGCTTGAGCCACCGCGCCCAGCCTGCTTTATCAATTTATATTTGTAGTGGTTTGCCTCAGCTTCAATAACAAACATAACCTAAACGGGTTTGGGGCTCCTAGTGTAAAATACTGCTTCCCAAATTTTAGCATATGTAAGCGCTACCTAAAGATCCACTTAAAGCAATTCTGAAGCTCATTTGCCAGATATTCCAACTCTATAAGTCTAAGATATGCCACTGGGATTTCTAAGAAGCCCCCAGCTACTGTGGATGCTTTTAGGGTGTGATATTGGAGTAGCCCTGGGGTAGAATGCACTTATAAGTTGTCCTATTTATGAGACAAGGTAGTCGCTGTAATTTTTCTCTTACACTGTCATTGGATAAGAGCTGCTCCCTGGTCACTCACTTTCCCAGCATTTCCAGCATGCTTTCTAGGTAAGTGCTTCTGGCAAAGTCATCGGGGAGAGATGCAGGTGCTTTCAGTAGCAAGAGTTTCTGAATTCATGGAAGAATGAGCGGCAAGGTGATATGGAAGTGTACAGCTACGACATCTGCCACACTCCTTAAACTGTCTGATTTCTTGTTGCATTACATATACATGGTGAAGAATGGAAGATTTTTATCTATCTGAAACATGCTGTTCTAACAATAATGTTTGTTAATCCATGTGTTTTAGGATGATAGAATGTCTACAGTCCTATTTCATGTACCTTTACTAACTGATCCTCATATGACTGGGAGTGTTGATTTTCTGAGATCATTTTCTGTTTAATAATGCTCCTAGACTATCTGAAATGCTAATGTTCTGTTTTGTAACACTTATTTAATGTTGACTGTGCTGATTTTATTTAATATATCACTGTACCTCTACATTGACTAGGCTTGTTTTCCAACAGTTTTCTTTAATTACTTCCCCACGTTAAGAATATCATTACTGAAAAATACCATTACATGATTTTCCCCTGTATATATAAAGGCTAAACTATATTATATTTTCAAAATGAGAAAAGAGCTTTAAATAAGTCTTACCATAAGACCAACTGTTATCTTCCCAAAGGGGAAAAAGAGCTTATACCAATAAAGAAAAACAAAAAGTTGCCGGAAAGTAGTGACTTTGGGCATTAGAGAGCATGATGGACAGGGATTGAAACTTGCAGCTGAATGAGCAGGATAAATGATAACAAGCTTTAGCAACAGCAAGACTAAACAACAGGTCCACTAAGGAAAAATAAAATCTGAACATTGTATGTCAGCAATACACAGAGCCTCAGAACAGATTATCCAAGAAAGTAACAAAGATGAAATTAGCATTAGTATCTCCAGAGCTTACAAACAACATCATAAAACCAAGATAAGCATTTTGGTATGCATATAAACAGGCAATGCTGAAGCACTCATTTCTTAATTTGGAAATTGAGATTTAGTTTAAAAAGCTGTATGGATTATGCAAAGATAGAATTCTTTATTTCAATATGCCATATAGAAAATCATAATGAACATATTGCACGTAAAATAAGAAAGGAATTGGTTTTTGGAAAGGTGAAAACTAAATCCAAAACCGTCTTTAGAGTGTAAAAAATCAGTTTTTATAAGTGAGAAAGCTGTAATTATACTTTTATGTGATTAGTGTCTTTAATTCAAAATGTGTTTGGGGTAAAGTTTCAAATTATGTACCAACATAAAAAGTGAAATATTTTTGGTTATCAAATTTCAACATTATTACAGTTCCATAGTAAATTAACACATAAAATTATTAAAAGTATAATGACATCAATTTATTATGTAGTCACTGATTTTAAGCTTAGAAAAATAGTTATTTTTATAAATCAACATCCACAAAATACATTTTGCTTTGGTTTTTCATATTTTGTCAAATTAAAATTTTTAATCTATTTTATCAAAGTCAAGGGAAAATAAGCAACACGTAGCACAGATGATGAAAACCACTCCAATGCAACAGAAATATGCATATGTATTTTACATATACATACATATATATTTCTATTGCTATAAAATATATATTATTACAAATATACATATTTATACACATAAGTATACTTGTTATAAAATATGTGCTAATTTATTTTTACTGGTGCTAGAAATGAATCCAGGATCGATTCTCTTTTCCTGTAGAACAAACTTAGCTAAAACTTTTGTACCATGAAGAATAAGCGTTAATCACTTGATTAACTTAATACTATATATGATTTTAAGAGTATACATTTTGTATGCAACCAGCTTATTGAAACATAAGTGTTACAAATTGATAATATCCCCCCAAAATGTATATCCACACCAAATCATGGAATGTGACATTATTTTCAATAGATTTTCTGTTAATATAACTCAAGGATCAAGATGAGTTCATATAGGATTAAATGGGATTTAAGTCCAGTAAAAATGTTTTTATAAGAGACAGAAAATAACACGTAGACAAGTGGACATGTAAAGAGAGAGTCAGAGATTGAAGATATTTATCTACAAGCCAAAGAATGCCAGGAATTGCTAGCTGTCCCTAGATTCTAGGGAGACAGGCATTTAACAGATTCTACCTCAGAGGCTTCAGAATGAGCTAACTCTGAAGGACTCTTCATTTTATGTTTCTGACCCTCTGAACTGTTAGATAATAAATTTATTTTATTTAAGTTACCTAGTTTGGAGTAATTTGTCATGGCAGCCACAGAAAAATAATACGTAACTAGTAAAGAAAAATGCAGAAGCTCTAACTTGTATACTTTGGTGAGAATAACTAGTACCAGACTCAATGATGTTACCAGCACTCAAAGATGGATACAACCTTGTAAAAATAAATGAACACAGACACACACACATATAAAATTTTCATAGGCTGATGTACATTCAGCTTTGTAAACTACTTCAGTTTCCCGAAGTAACTAAAGTATATTATGCTCACAGTGATAAGCCACAACACAAATATGGAAGTTTCCATTGTTTACACCTTTACCAATACTTAATATTTTTGTATGGTTTATAATTAGGTGTTCTAATGAGGGTAATAACATCTAATTGTAATTTTTTATTTTTATTTCCATAATTATTAATAATGATGAACACCTGGCAATACATTTATTGATCATTAGAATTGATATTTTTAGGAAATATTAGTTGAATTATTTTATTCTTTTCTTCTTTTGGGCTATCTTTTTTATTGAACTTTAGTAGTTCTTGGTGTATTTCACATAATAATACTTTATTAGATAAATTATGCTACAAATATCTTCTCCCAATCTGGCCTGAGTTTCTACTTTCATTTTGATGACTTTTAATAATATTAGTAATTTTAATTAATTACAATGTATCAGTCCTTCCCTTATATTTAATTCCTTATATGCCTTATTTTAAATTATCTTTGGCTATTCTAATGTCACAAATATACTCGTGCATTCACCTATAAGGTTTTACTCTTTCACCTTTTACAATTAGATATAGACTCCATCTAGATTTAATTTTTGTGTACGATAAATCAAAACTCAATTTTAATATATGTATATTCAATTGTCCCAACATTATTTTGTGAAGTTAACAACTTACTTTCTACAGTAAACAATCATCAATATAATAAATCAAGTAACTATATACATGAGAATGTTTCTGAAATTGTCTCACATGCAGAATATTACATAGTCTTAAATACATCACTTGATAACATATAATACATGAAAGTTTTAGCCTTAACTTTGTTGTTTTTCCTTAAAATTACCTTGGCTTACAATTGCCAAGGGAAGGGAAGGGAAAGGAAGAGGAAGAGAAAGGGAAGAGAAGGCAACATAAAAGGGAAAGGGAAAGGGAAGGAAAGAAAAAAGGGAAAAGGAAGTATAGAAGGGAAGAGAAAGAAAAGCAAAGGAGAAGAAGGAGGAAAAAGGAAAGGAAAACAGAAGAAAGAAAATGTGTCATACTTTAACAAAGAATTCATGACTAAGACACCAAAAGCCCAAGCAACAAAAACAAAAATGGCAAATGGTACATAATTAAACTAAAAGCTTCCACACAGCAAAAGAAATAAGAGAGTGAACACAGAATCTGGAGAATGGGACAAAATGTTTGCAAATTATGCATCTATCAAGGATCTTATATCCAGTATCTATACAGAACTCAATTCACCAACAAAAATGAACAAATAACCTCATTAAAAAGTGGATAAAGTACATGAATAGATATTTTGAAAATATGACATTCAAATGTCCAGGTCAACAGGTATATGAAAAAATGTTCACCATCACAATTCATCAGATAAGTGCAAATTAAAACCACAATAACATATGATCTTACTCCAGTCAGTGACTATTACTAAAAATACAAAAAGTAACACTTTGCCAAGGGTATAGAGAAAATAAAACTCCCAAACACTGCTGATGGGAATGTAAGTTATGCAACTTCTATATATAACAGTATGGCAACTTCTCAAAGAACTAAAAATAAACCTATCATTTGATCCAGCAATGCTACCAGAACCTATCCACTCAAAGAAAAATAAATTATTATATTAAAAAGATATCTTCATTTGTATGTTTTTCACAGCACTCTTTGCAATATTAAATATATGGAATTAAGTGTTTATCAATGGATGATTGGATAAAGAAAAGATGGTATATATACACAATGGAATACTATTCTCCCATGAAAAATGAAATCATATTTTGCAGCAACATGAATGGAACAGGAGGCCATTATCTTAATTAAAACAAGTCAGACGCAGAAAGATAAATATTTTATGTTCTCATTTGTAAGTCAGAGCTAAGTTATGTATACACATGAATCTAGAGTGTGGGATGATAGACAATGAGTACTCAGAAGTGTGTGATGGTTTGCTAAGGGATGGATAATGAGAAATTATTAATGTTTACAATGTACATTATTTGAAGGATGGCTACCCTAAAGGCACTAACTTCACTGCTACAGAGTCTATGTATGTAGCAGAATTCCACTTGTACCCAAAAAATTTATATAAATTTTGAAACATGCTTTAGACAATAGATAATCATGAAGAGTGCTAGCATCTTATGAAAATGAAATCATCCAATTCATAAATTTAATATAGCCTCTGCTTATTTAGATATTTCTTGATGTTTGTTAGTAATATGTATATTTTCTGATGGAATTATTGCATGGGATATTTATAAAAATATCAATTGTTTAAAATGTGCTTCTAAATTTTAGTAGTCTATTGATTATTTGGGATTTTCTAAGTATATAACTATGTTAACTGAAAAGTGATGCAATTATAATTTGATCTTCTTTACTCTTTTTTGTGGTTGGATTTCCAAAAAATATGCTAAATAGAAGTGAATAGTGAACAATCTTATCTCATTGCCAATTTCAATGTGAAATTCATTATAAATTAGCACATTTTCTGTATAATTACTTAAGATATTCCTCATCAGAATAAAAAGTTCCTAGACACATATTGTATGAGTTTCTATTATATTTTTTATGAAATATATATCTGCATTTATGAGATTCCTTATTTTTTTGTTTTGTTTATTAATTCAGTTAATCACATTCATTGGTTTCCAAATATTAAACCACATTTGCATTGCTAGAATAATGTCAGTTTGGGAATTACGTATAAATACTCTTTGACTATCTCTAAATTCTACTTGTTTATATTATTTATAATGATGATTGGAATTACTATATAGTTTTTCTTTCCTATTAGTAAGGTTTTGGTAGCAAAGTTATGCTGGCTTTATGTAATGAGTTTGGAGGTGCCCCCCTCCTTTGTTTTCTTCTGGAATAATTTATGTTATTTCTTATTTCTTCCCCAAATGTTTAGAAGAATTTACTCTGAAGGCCATCTGGAGATTTCTGTGGTAAGATTTTATTTCAGATTCAATCTCTTTTAACAGATATAAGACTATTTTGATTTTCTGTATCATTACAAAAGTTACTTTAACATTCTTTATCACTGTTTTATATTTGAAGGCACCATTGTGATATCAAATTTCAATTGCTAATATTAGTAAATTCAGATATTATTCAGTTTTTTATTTATACATATTAACAGAAGTTTGAAAGAATTGTCCTTTATCATTATTTTTTATTGTACTTTTGTTTTCTGGTAATCAATTTCTGCTATTATATTTCATTTCTCTTTAATTTTAACTGTGATTTATAGAGACTGATATGCATTTTTATTCTTGAGATGTAGATATAATTTTTCAGTCATCACTAATATACAACTTGAGATTCTAAATTTTGCACTAACTTTTGGATGTTTCATTTTATATTTTTCAATTTAAAATATTTTCTGATTTTAATTGTGATTCATTTTCTAATCTATGAGTTATTTAATATAAATTGATATTTAATTTCAAAATATTTGGAGATCTTATTGATGATTTTTATATTCATATTAATTCCATGTGGTTAGAGATTGTAACTTTGAATTGATTCCATACTACAAAATTATTTATTCTTCAGTATCATTAAAATGGCCATACTTCCTAAAACAATTTATAGATTCAGTGCTATTGCTACTAAACTACCAATGGCATTCTTTGCAGAACTAAGAAAAACTATTTTAAAATTCATCTGAAACTAAAAAGAGCCAAAATAGTCAAGCCAATCCTAAACAAACAAACAAACAAAACATAGCAAAGCTGGTGGCATCACTCTACCCAACTTCAAACTTGACTACAGTACTACAGTAACCAAAACAGCATGATATGGGTACATAGAGAACCCAGAAGTAAGTCAGTACACCTACAATGCTCTGCTCTTTGACAAAGCTGGCAAAAACAAGCAATGCGGAAAATATTTCCTATTCAATAAATGGTGTTGGGCTAAGTGGCCAACCATGTACAGAATATTGAAACGAGACCTCTTTCTTACACCATATAATAAAATCAACTCAAGATGAATTAACGACTTAAATGTAAAACTCAAAATTATAAAAAACCCTGGAAGGAATCCAAGTAATACCATTCTGGATATAGGAACCGGGCAAAATTTTCATCACAAAGATGCCATAAGCAATTGCAAGAAAAGCAGCAATTGACATACGGGACCTAATTAGACCTAAGAGCTTCTATAAACAAAAGAAACTATCAACAGAGTAAACAGCCTACAGAATGGGAGAAAATTTTTGCAAACTATGCACCTGACAAATGTCTAATAGCCAGCATCTGTAAGGAACTTAAACAAATTTACAAGGAAAAAAAAAAGCAACAGCATCAAAAACTGGGCAAAGGACCTGTACGGACTCTTTCCAAATGAAGACATACATTGAGCCAACAATCATATGGAAATTTCTCAGTATCACTGACGGTTAGAGAAATACAAATCAAAACCACATTGAGATACCATGTTACACCAGTCAGAATGCTTTTACTAAAACGTAAAAAAATAACAAATACTGGTGATGTTGTGGAGAAAAACTATCATTTATACACTGTTGGTGGGAATGCAATTTTTTTCGGCCAATGTGGCTGAAAATACCTAAAACAGAAATACCATTTGACCCAGCAACCCTTTACTAGGTATAGACCCAAAGGAATATAAACTGTTCTGTCATAAATACACATCCACATATTTGTTCATTGGAGCACTATTTACAATAGCAAAGACGTGGTATCAAACTAAATTCCCACCAATGGTGGACCGAATAGAGAAAAAGGGGTACATAGACACTATAGAGTACTATGCAGTCATTAAAAAAGAATGAGATTATGTCCTTTTCAGGAACATGGATGGAGCTGATGGCCATCATCCTTAACATACTAACTCAGGGACAGAAAACCAAATTTCATATGTTCTCACTTTTAAGGAGGTAAATGATGAGAACATGTGGATATAGAGAGAAGAATAATAGGCACTGAGGCTTGTCAGAGGGTGGAGCGTAGAAGGAGGAAAAGCAACAGGAAAAAAAGCTCATGGGTACTAGGCTTAGCACCTGGGTTATGAAATAATCTGCACAACAATCCCCCATGATGAAACTTACCGTATAACAAACCTGCACATGTAACCTTGAACTTAAAAAAAAGTTAAATAAAAAAAAAAGATATTCATTGATTTTTGGTTTATGATGGTTTACTATATAGTAAATGTGACATGAGAACTAGAGGATTTATAATCCCTATTTTCTTGATATCGTGTTTTATTGTTATTTTATTCATTTCTAAATGGTGCTTTTCAGACTTGCTATATTTCTATTTTCACCAGAAAATGAGAATTTTTTTAAAAAATCTTTCACTAAGATTGTGAATTGGGCTATCTCTTTTAGCTGTGATAATTTTTGCACATATATTTTGAAACTCTTTTCTTATGTGTCTACTCATCTATATTTGTTATATCTTACTTGAGAACTTACCTATTTTTGAGTATCTGTTTTTCTTAACATTTCTGACATAAAGTCAATTTTCTCTAACATTTGTAGAGCCATTAAGTTTTCTTTTGGCTGGTGTGTTGATTGTACATATTTTTATGTCTTTTAATACCAACTTTTCTGTTCTCTTATATTTAAAGTGCTCTATTATAAGAAATATACAACTTCTTTGTTTTAATAAAGTCTGACAATTTTTCCCTTTAATTAGAGTTTTAAAGCTATTAGAGTTAAAGTAATTGCCGATTCTGTTTACATCTACTAACTACTTGATTTTAATTATGTCTACCCCATTTTTAATATGTCTTATAATATTTTTAACTAAAACTTTTATTTTTCATTGAAAAATTTTTATGGAAAAATGCTTGAAACATTTTTAGGCTTCAATGACATTATTTTCCTTTTGGGAAGAGTTTCCTCATCCTCTGGTTGAAAGCTAAATGAGGAAGATCCCCTCAATTCAAACAGTGTGTGAGCTGAATGTAGGTAGTGTTTCTGAATCTGTACAATGCAAACCATATTATGTTTTTCTGCAATTACGCTTTTTCAGCTGGAAGTCTGGACGTTTTACTAGAGCAACTTCACTTTGGTAAGTCTTGAACTCCAGTATTTACCCCCTTAGCAGTGTGAGGCTACCAAAGTAAATGAATAATCATAATAACAAACAACTAAAAAATTCTACACTATTTACTTCACTTTCTGTTAGCCTCCCAAAGTAAAATTTTGGTAATGGTGTCAGGGAAAAATCATAAATCTAAGAACTTCAAATGTTTCATAACTGCTTTTTTAAGAAATCGTGGTCCATTAGAAGGTTGTTTTCTCCGAAATTATCCTATGATTCTAAATAGACTTTATTCTGATAATATAACCAGAAATAGGAATCCACAAATAATTTTTATTCCATGCTCCTGAATTTTTTATAGATGTTTCTGTAAAAGAACTATTCTAAACACATATTTCAGTGAAAATAAATTGAAGGCTAGCCTACAAGAAAGAACAGTTTTGAAATAATTTAATCATATTTCAACCTGCAACAAAAGGCCAAAAATATTGCCACTCTTTGTGGCTTAAGTCAAAGTTTGCTAAGCAACTTCTGTCTAAATGAAGTAAACAATTGATGCTTAAGAGGTTATCTTCTTAGA
Organism: Leontopithecus rosalia; assembly: GCA_028533165.1. NCBI lineage: Eukaryota > Metazoa > Chordata > Mammalia > Primates > Cebidae > Leontopithecus > Leontopithecus rosalia. Next base: position 8,760,591 of record CM052665.1, on the reverse strand, counting down.
GGCACTTTAACCAATTATATAAGCTATTACAATAAAACTATAACAACTATAATATTTCCACTTGGGAATATTATTCTCCTTCTTTTATATTCAACCACCCTCCTTTTCCATGGGAGTACCCATTAACATTTAAGTATCACAAGCTTATCTCATTTAAAAATAAAATATTCTCTCTAGACACTTTATTTTTCTTCATGGTACAGCTCTACTTTTAAGAACCAAATGTCTTCAAATAAAAGCATGCATTCTCTCTCTTGTTCCTCAATTCTTACTCAATGCAAAGTGGCACTAAAGGCACCAACCACCTCCCCTTCTTAATTCACAGCAAGTCTTTATTCAACTTATCCCTCTTTTAAGCAGCTGATGTTATTGACTATTGATTCCTGGGAATGCCATTTTTCCCCAACTTCAGTGTTGCTTTTTTTCTGGTTTTCCTTTGACCTATCTGGCTACCTTTCCTGAGATTCTTTTGCAGGTTTTCATCTTCTTCATTTCTCTTAAACATTAGTGGTTATCATATGTCTTTCTTATACTTTAGTCATCTTTAATGAAATATATTTAATTATTTCATTTCATCACAAAATATCATTCACATGCTAGCAACTCTGAAACCTAGAACTCAGAACTTTTTATTCTGCCTCAACTCTACATATTCACTGATTATTGGATGGCACAATTTAAATGCCCCATAAACCTCAAAGTTAACACATCACAAACTGAACTCACTAATTCCTCCCAATAACTTACTCATCTGCCTGCATTTGCAATTTAAGTAAATGACCACACCTACTTATCCAAGGAAATTATTGCTTCCAATTAATTACCCAATTCTAGTTATTGTATTTCCTAAATATTTCTTGGGATTTTTACCAACCCCACTGCTATTATTCCAGGGCATATAATTCTTTCCATTTAAGATCATGGCAGATTTTTCTAGTTTATTTTGCTGCATCCGTTTTTATCTTCCTAAAATATGCTCTACTCTATGAAGCCAAAGTGACACTTTATATATTTGAATTGAGGCTGAGCCACCCGAGATGGCTCACTACAGATGTTAGATGGCATTTTTCCATAGAAAGAAGATGAAAATTACAGGTGAATAGTCACTATTCAAATGGAAACCTGAGGAAATAGAGCCAAGACCTGTCAGAGAGCCCGCAGGAAGAAGCGGGGGAACAGAAGAAGTAAGCAGCAAACCTCTGGCTAAGACTGAATCTTGAGGAGCTCAGAGTTCCACAGAAGGTTTAGGTGGGGGGTCCTTCTCTGTTCCCTCCACCTAAACCTTCTCTAAACCTTTGACAAAGGCATAAGGCCTCTGACAATTTCGCAGAGGGTTTATGCCTTTGCAACACCAGGCAACACTGTCCAGGAAATTTGGGAGCTGCTAAGGGTCAGAGTACTGAGTGGCCAGCTTGTGCTAGTGCACCTGCATGCCCCTCAGGCTCAAACTGTGACAGCAGGTGTCATATTGGTTGTGTACCCTTTGTGAGTCATTGCCTTCCGTGGGGAACCTCAGCTCTCATGTCACTGCACTAACTTAAGTTATATAGTCCTGAAAACATACCCTGGAATATGTTTTGATTTTAGAAACTACAGGGACAAGCAGGTCCCTGGGTTCTCCACAGATTTAGCCCTCAGCATGGCACAGCCCAGGAGAGGGGAAAATGCAGCCTTTTAAATGCAACCCGAGGAGAGGTAAAAATGTAGCCTTGGGACAGAAGAAATGCAGGCGTGGTGCCAATTAGCAAAGGAGGGCAACACCCGAGGCCAGGAAAAGAAATAGACAGTGGGGTGATTTCCCACTCATTCAGTCCACTGTTGTCGACACAACAAGGGGTTTCCCAGCTGCAGTCTCGTGCATGCACATATGGTGTCAGCCTTTCTAGTGCTTTTTGCAATGGCTGCACCTCGTGGTAAGTAAGCCATTCCACCCAGGAATGCACAAAAACAGGGCCCATCTCTCCCTCCTTAAACAGAATGACAGCATCCCAGCAATGGCGGGCAAACAAGCTACAGCTGTCTGCTCTGGACAGAGGAAAGAAGTTCTCTGAGCCCATTCCAATTGTAGCCACCAAAAGGGCATTTTTGAGAACCTCAATTGCACAGCAACAAGAAACCCTTCAGCCATCATTAAAAGCTTCCTGAGGCTTCATGAGAAGCTGAGCAGATGCTACTGTCATGCTGGTCCAGCTACAAAACCATAAGCCAAACAAACCAATGTTCAAAAATATGTTACTCATTCTAAGGTATTCCTTTTTGGCAAAATAAAATGAACTAATACACTATCCAAGGAAAGTGCTAGAGAAAAAATCTTAAAGGGAGATAAAGAAAAGTGTCAAATCACCTATGAAAGGAATCCCATGAGACGAAGAGTGAAATCCTCAGCAGAAACTTTAAAAGCCAGAAGAGATGAGGGCCATTTTTAATCTTAATCAAAAAACATTCAAACCAAGAATGTTATATCCTGTCAAACTAAGTCTCATAAACAAAGGATAAATAGTATTTCCCAGATATGCAAACATTAAGGAACTTTGCCGTCAGACTGATCCTAAATCAAATGTTTCAAGGAATTCTAAATATGGAAAATAAAACACACATAAATAGAATGTTCAGAGATCTGATAATGCAATTACACAGTTGAGATTACAAAGCAACTAGCTGACAGTACTATGATGGATAATAAAGACCTCACATATCAAAAATAACTTTGTATGTAAACAGCAAAAATATTCCACTTAAAAGATTTAGATTGAAAAAATGGATTTTTAAAAGGACTGAATCATCTTCTTTCTACTATAAATTCAGCTAAAATGTAAAGACTTTCAAGGTTGACAGAAAAGGGGTGAAGAAAGATGTATCATACAAATGAAAAACAGAAAAGAGCAGGGTTTGCTAACCAGCAATAGTAAAAATAAATAGAGAAAAAAGGCAAAGAAGAGTACTACACAATAATAAAAATTTTAGTTCATCAATCCAACAAGATGCCTTAAGTGTACTAAATACATATGTACCCAATATTGGAGCACCTAGATTCATAAAACAAGTTATTCTTGGCCGCCGAGAAGACTTAGACAACCACACAGTAAGAGAGAATACAACAGCCCACTTACAGCACTAGACAGATCATCAAGGCAAAAAACTAACAACAAAATTCTGAACTTAAATTTGACACTTGAAAAATTGGACCTAATAACATCTGTAGAACATTCCAACCAATAACCACAGAATATACATTCTTCTCACCTACACACAGAACACATTTGAAGATCAATCATATGCTCAGTCAGAAAGCAAGCCACAATGCATTTTCAAATAAATGAAATTATGCCGTACACACTCTCAGACCACAGACAATAAAAACAAAAATTAATACCAGGAATATTTGCCAAAATTGTAGTTTTAGAAATCAAATAGCTTAATCCAGAATAACTCTTCTGTGAATATCAAAATTAAGACAAAAATAAAAACATTCTTTGAAATTAATTAAAACAGTAAAAAAACTTACCAAATGGCCAACAAACATATAAAAAAATGCTCCACATCACTAATGATCAGAAAATGCAAATTAAAACTAAAATGCAGTATCACCTTGTTCCTGAAAGAATAGCCATAACCAAAAAGTCAAAAAGCAGTAGATGTTGACATGGATGTGGTAATCAGGGAAAACTTCTACACTGCTGGTGGGAATGTAAATTGGTACAACCACTATGGAAAACAGTGTGGAGATTTCTTTAAAAACTAACAGTAGAACTACCATTGGATCCAGCAATACCACTACTGGGTATCTACTCAGAGGAAAATAAGTCATCATATGAAAAAGATACTGGCACATAAATGTTTACAGAACAATTTGTAATTGCAAAATTGTAGGACCAGTCAAAATGCCCATCAATGAATGAGTGGATAAAGAACTGGTGTGTGTGTGTGTGTGTGTGTGTGTGTGTGTGTGTGTGTGTGTGTGTGTAAAACTACTCAGTCACAAAAAGAAATGAAAAATAGCATTCACAGTGACCTAGATAAAATTGGAGACTATCACTTTTAGTGATGTAACTCAGGAGTGGAAAACAAAACATTATATGTTCCCACTGATATGTTAGAGCGAAGCTATGAGGATGCAAATGCATAAAAAATGATACAATGGACTTTGAGACTTGAGGGGAATGGTGGGGGAAAGCAAGGGATAAAGGGCTACAAATAGGGTGCAGTGTATACTGTTCAAAAACCTCAAAAATTACCACTAAATAAGGTACTAGTGTAACCAAACACAACCTGTACCCCAATAATATAAGGAAAAATATTTTTTTAAAAAACCTTCTGAAATTGAGTCTATAATAAGTAAACCACCAAGCACAAAAGCCCTGGACTAGATGAATTCACAGCCTAATTCTACCAGACTTATGAAGAAAAATTGATACCAATCCTGCTGAAACTATTGCAAAAAAACAAATCAAGGAAGAGAGGCTCCTCCCTAACTAATTCTATGAAGGCAGCATCAGCATACCAAAAGCTAGTGGAGACACAACAACAACACAAAAACTTCAGGTCCATATCCCCCATGAACACAGATGCAAATTCCTCAGCAAAATATTAGCAAACTGAATCCAGCATCACGTAGAAAAGTGGTTTTTTTTTTGTTTTTTTGTTTTTTTGTTTTTTTTTTTTTTGCGTCTCTGAGCAAGAATACTGATAGGCAAATGTTGTAATTAGTTATTCCCATCATTTAGCTGCAGCAGCAAGACTTTGTTTTTTTTTTTTTTTGGAGGAAGAGAAAGAGATTAGAGCAGAAGTTTATTCAAGTGGAGAGAAGGAGAGGAAGAAAGAGAAAGAAAAAGAGGGAGAGAGAACAGGAATATTGCTTAATTCTAAGAATGGTTATTAATAATGGCTGATCAATATTTTGTGTATTGAAAGTGGAGAATGTATATTTTGTGTATTTAAATGATACAATGAAGAGAAAAGTTCATACACCACAATCAAGTAGGCTTTATTCTTGGGATGCAAGGCCGGTTCAGTACATACATATCAGTAAGTGTTATTCACCACATAAATAGAATAAAAAGCAAAAACCATGTGATTATCTCAATAGAAGCAGAAAAATCTCTCAACGAAATTTAACATCACTTCATGTTGAAAACCCTGTATAGACTAGGCATTGAAAGAACATACCTTAAAATAATATGAGCCATATATGACAGATAAACAGCCAACATTATAATTAATGGGCAAAAGTTCAAACTGTTCTTCTTGAGAAGTGGAACAAGACAAGAATACCTGCTCTCACCAGTTCTATACAACATAGGAAGTCCTAGCCGGAGCAATCAAGCAAGAGAAAAAAATTAAAGACATTCAAATAGAAAAAAGAAGAAGAAAATATATATTTTTACTGAAGATATGATTCTACATGTAAAAAATCCAGAATACACTGGCAAAGCCTAATAGAATGATAAATGACTTCAGTAAAGTTTCAGAATACAAAAATCAATGTACAAAAATTCAAAACATTTCTATACATCAGCAACATCCAGGCTGACAGTAAAATCAAAAACAGAATCTCACGTACAATAGCCACAAAGGAAATGAAATACTTAGGAATACAACTAACCAAGGAAGATGTCTATAAGGAGAACTACAAAATGCTGTTGAACGAAATCAGAGACAATGCAAATGGCAAAGCATTCCAAGCTCATGGGTTGAAAGAATCAATATTATATAAATGGCCACACTTCCCAAAGAAAATTACAGATTCAGTGTTTTCCTGTTGAAATACCAATGTCATTATTCACAGAATTAGGAAAAAATCTAAAATTCAAAAGAGGGTCCTTATCAATAGCCAGTGGAATCCTAAACCAAAAGAACAAAGCCAGAGGCATCAAACTACCTGACTTCAAATTATACTAAAAAGCTTTAGTAACAAAATAGCTTGGTACTGGTACTAAAACAGACACATAGACCAAGGGATCAGAATAGAAAACTTAAAAATAAAGCCACCTACCTGCAACCATCTGATCTTCAACAAGGCTGCCAATAACAAGTAATAGAGAAATAACTCCCTTTTCCACAAATACTGCTGGGATGTTAGGCTAGCCACATGCAGAAGATTGAAGCTGGACCCCTATCTTTCGCCATACAAAAAAAAATTAACTCAAAATGGATTAAAGATTTAAATTTAGTACTATAAACTGTAAAAATCCTGGAAAACAACCTGGGAAATACTTTTATTGATGTCAGCCTTGGCAAAGAATTTTTGCCAAGTCTCCAAAAGCAATTGCAACGAAAACAAAAATAGACCAGTGGGACTAAATATAGTTCAAATGTTTGTTTCCACACGAATCTCATGTTGAATTGTAATCTCCAATGCTGGAGGTGGGATCTAGTGGGAAGCATTTAGATCATGGTGGCAGATCCCTCATGGAGTGGTGCTGTCTCCATAATAGAGTTCTCATGAGATTCGTTCATGTAAAAGTGTATGGCACCTCCCCGTCCACTCTCCCTCTCTTCCTTCTGCTCTGGCCATGTAACATGCCTGCTCCTTCTTCACCTTCTGTCATGATTATAAGCTTTTTAAATCTTTTCCAAAAGCTGAAGAGATGCCAGCACCATGCTTCCTATACAGCCTGCAGAATTGTGAGCTATTTAAACCTCATTTATTTATAAATTACCCAGTCTCCAGTATGTCTTTATTTCAATGCAAGAATTACTTAGTCCAGGAAACTAATTAAACTTGGTAGCTTCTGCACAGCAAAGGAAACTATCAACAGAGCGTAGAACCTAGAGAATTGGAGATGGTATTAGCAAATTATACATCTGAAAAAGGACTGATATCCAGAATCTATGGGAAATTTAAACACATCAGCAAGCAAAAACCAAATAGCCCTGTTAAAAAGTAGGCAAATGACATGGGCAAACACTTCTCAAAAGAAAGTATTCAAGTGGCCAACAAACATATGAAGAAATTCTCAGCATTGCTAATAATCAGAGAAATGCAAATCAAAACCACAATGAGATACCATCGGTCAGAACGGCTATTATCAAAAAGTCGAAAAACAGCAGATGTTTTGAGTCTGTGGAGAAAAGAGAATTCTTATACACTGTTGGTGGGAATGTCAATCAGTCCAGCAACCATGGAAAGCAGTCTAGACATTTCTCAAAGAATTTAAAACGGAGGTACCATTCAAAGGAGCAATCCCATTGCTGGATATATACCCGACGAAAAATAAATAATTCTACAAAAAAGACACATGCGTGTTTATAGTCATCACTGTGCTATTCAAAACAGCAAAGACATGGAACCAACCCAGCTGGCCATGAGTGGTAGATAAAGTTTTTAAATGTGGTACATTTACACCATGAAATATTGCTCAGCCGTAAAAATAATAAAACCATGTATTTTGCAGTAACATGAATACAGCTGGAGACCATAATCCTAACTGATTTGACACAGGAACAGAAACCACATACAGCATGTTCTCATTTATAAGTGGAATCTAAACTTATAAATAATATGTTTATTTTTTTTATTTTTTTTTAATTTTTATTGGATTTTAGGTTTTGGGGTACATGTGCAGAACATGCAAGATAGTTGCATAGGTACACACTTGGCAGTGTGTTTTGCTGCCTTCTGCCCCCTCACCCATATTTGGCATTTCTCCCCATTTATTAACATAAATACGTGAACAATACAATATGTGGACTAAGAGAGGGCGGAAGGAGTGGGTGTGAGTTTAAAACCTTCCTGTAGGGCACCATGCTCACTACCTGGGTGACAGCTCAAACAATATTCTCATGTAACCACCTGCACATGCACACACTGTATCTAAAATAAAAGTTGAATTTTTTTTTTTTTTTTTTTTGAGACGGTGTTTCGCTGTTGTTACCCAGACTGGAGTGCAATGGAACGATCTTGGCTCACTGCAACCTCCGCCTTCTGGGTACAAGCAATTCTCCTGCCTCAGCCTCCCAAGTAGCTGGGACTATAGGCATGCCCCACCATGCCCAGCTAATTTTTGTATTTTTAGAGACGGGTTTTACCTCATTGACCAGGATGGTCTCGATCTCTTGACCTCGTGATCCACCGCCTTGGCGTCCCAAAGTGCTGGATTATAGGCGTGAGCCACCGTGCCCAGCTCTTTTTTTTTTTGAGATGAAGTCTCACTCTGTGGCCAGGCTGGAGTGCAATGGTGTGATCTTGGCTCACTGCAACCTCCTTCTCCCAGGTTCAAGTGATTCTCCTGCCTCCTGAGTAGCTGCCACACCTGGCTAATTTTGCATTTTTAGTGGAGATGAGTTTTCACCATGTTAGCCAGGCTGGTCTCGAACTCCTGACCTCAGGTGATTCACCAGCCTTGGCCTCCCAGAGTGCTGGGATTACAGGTGTAAGCTTGGCCAAAATTTTAAGTATAACAAGGTTATCATATTTTTGCTTTTATAATATGTTTTATCCCTCTTGGAGAGAAGAAAAATGATTGACAAAAATTTACAGGTTTCCTACAGTATTATTATTGTTATTATTATTAGCACTAGATTATTTTAAAATCTTATAAAATATTTCTGAGTGTAGTTATTCATCCATTAATACATTAATTCATTTTTTATTCATCTAATCAGTCATTCACTCATTCATTCATGTCAATTCATATCTGGGATCTATTGGCCATATTAAAATTTTGAAATTATTAATAGACTTTATTTTGACACCAATTATAATACATATAATTTAATATATCTCCCTAAGTTACCAACAAATTCAGTCATGACCCATTTTAAAATCCAACTGCATACAAAAGGGATAATTCAATGTTTGTAAAGGATTTCAAAGAAATGAATCATTTCTAATCTATAAGAGGAGTAATGAGGTTAAAAAAAAAGAACAGTAGATTTAATTTTTAAAAAATGTTGTCAATCACCTTAAAAGCAGTTTTAATTGCTAGACTCTTTGTTGCTGATTTGGCTATTATCCAAAGCTAACTTTTTTAATGTAAACTCAGAGAAAGTAAATGTACAATCAAAGATCAAAGAAAAATTTGACATATTAATAAGACTTGAATTATAAAATGTAGAGAAAATTCAAATTGGGAAATAATGGTCGCTGGGTTTTGTACTTCAAACTCTCATCTTTCATATTGGAAGATATTTTCCATTAGCACAAGTGTGACTTTGAAAAACCAAATCATGGCTTACGTTTCCTTCCTTCCATTTCTTTCAAAACCTGTCACCATCCTGGGCTCTGCTTTCCAATCTAATGGGTAGCTTGATGCCTATTTTTAAAAAGATTCACCCCATCTCTGATTTCTGCAGTCCCATCTGGTCAGTCTGCTGCTCATAGTGGTTATAGTGGTCATAGGCAGTTAGAATATCTGCCACAGTACCTCTAGTTCTTTTTGCTGAAATTGTTGTGCAATTGCTTTTGACTGTGGTCTGATTTAAGCTACCTGTGGAGAGTTTCTGTCCTTCAAGACCTTTACCCTTTGACACCTTCAAGCCTTTGCTTTCAGTATTTTACTATTGTGATTTTCTTTCACCTTTCTTCTGTTTATCTAAATCTTACTTATTTCCCATGACCCAGAATAAGTCTCATTTACTTTAGTGTAGCCTTTTGTGATTAGTTTAGCTGACACTGACCTTTTCATTCTTTCTTTTCTATTACATATGTAATTCACTTTCACAGTTTATCTCTTCAATATTCTCTAATTGTTTCATATTTTTTTCTATCACCAACACAGATACATTGTTAGCCTCTTGAAGTCAAGGGTCATGCTCTATATTATTATTATTTTTTTAAATATCATTGATAGTAACTCACACTGAGCTGAGAACACACAACATGTGCAAAGGGAAAAAAATGTTGATTTACTCTTTGCTACAAATCAACAAATATAAAAACTCAAACTCAATTTTCAGCAACTTTTAATATAAAGTACTGCATAGATGTCATTATGCTAAGATTTTTGTAATAAACAGGATGTATGCTAGAGTCATATTATTTTTCTTTTCTTTTCTCATATATCCCAGAGATGGGAATGATAGCATCATTTTGCTCTGTACAAATCTCAAATGATTCTAATAACTCCACACTTATTATTCTGAAGGTCCTCTGCTGCGCAGCATGACATCTAAATAACACATTATAGTTCATAAAAGCAATTATTAACTCTTCTAGAGGTAATCGACTTATACTAGATGCAATTTGGTTGATGAGAATGAGCCCATTCTGACCCCTCTGAAATTTGGGAGATATCCCACCAGCTGTACTCTCTCTTCCTCCCACAAATATATTATGTTTGACTGGCATTTTAGATACACCAGTTTTGTAGTCCTTGATCTCATGGTTTATTACAAACCCTTTTCTCTTAACCCCCCTCAAAACAAAAACAAAAACAAAAATTCCTGAAGGCTTTATGTGTGGAAGCTCTTAAATGTCTGCCCTTTCCAAAATACAAACTTATTCACCTCTAATATGTTCCCTTACTTCCACTATACAAGCATTTTCACTCATTATTGCACTGCCTCCCAACAGCCCCTACCCCAGGATTTTATATCATTAGTTGAGATTCATTGTTTCAAAATATACCAATAAGAATTACTACCTCTTAATCTTAGCAGATACATATGTTCATGTTCTGTAATATTACCTCCTGCCTCTAAATCTCAACATAAAAATTATTTTATTCTCTTGTGAAAATTCTCAAAAATAGCACATGTCTTCTCTTGGCTTATTTACTTCCCACTTACTTCTCAACCCACCAAAACTGGCATATTGAAAGGACAGGATTGGCCAGGTGTGGTGGTTCACGCTTGTAATCCCAGCACTGACGGCCAAGGAGGGCAGATCACCTGAGGTCAGAAAATCGAGCCCATCCTGGCCAACATGGTGAAACCTCGTCTCTACTAAAGATACAAAAATTACCTAGGTGTGGTGTCACATGTCTATAATCACAGCTACTTGGGAGGCTAAGGCAGGAGAATCACTTGAACCCAGGAGGTGGAGGTTGCAGTGAGCCAAGATGGCGCCACTGCACTCCACCCTGTGATGACATGGATTAGTGTCATAGCTTTAACCATTTCTTACCAAAAAACTTAACATTACCTGCCCTCCACTGTGCAATGTTCAGATTTAAAAACACTAATAATTTCATGGCATTGTTTTGAGGATTAAATGAGAAAATACGTGGAAACTAATTAAAACAGCACCTGAAACACAGTAAATAATTTTTCTTCCTACTCCTCCTCCTTTTCCTCTCTCTTTCATTATTATTAGTGTAATTTTTTTAAAATTTTATATTAAGTTCTGGGATATATGTGAAGAACATGCAGGTTTGCTACATAGGTATATATGTGCCATGATTGTTTGCTGCACCAGTTAACCTGCCATCTACATATGGTATCTGTCCTAATGCTCTTTGAGCCCTTGCCCTCGACCCCCTGACAGGCCCCAGCATGTGATGTTCCCCTCCCTGTGCCCGTGTGTTCTCATTGTTTAGATCCCACTTTTGAATATATCGTGTTTGGTTTTCTGTTCCTATGTTAGCTTGCTAAAAATGATGTTTTCCAACTTCATCCATGTCCCTGCAAATGACGTGAACTCATTCTTTTTATGGCTGCATAGCATTCCATGGTGGATATGTGCCACATTTTCTTTATTCAGTCTATCACTGATGGGCATTTGAGTTGGTTCAAAGTCTTTGCTATTATGAATAGTGCTGCAATAAACAACACATCCAATAATTTTAAGAAACCCAATAATCTCCCATTTTTCAAATCCAATGGGAAATTTTTCTTTCCTTTGTCTCCCTCTCTACTATGTTCAATTAATTCATTCAAGAAATATTTACTGAGCACATGGCATGTGTCAATAACTGAGCTAAGTTTATGATATATAGTGATAAATAAAATAAATAACCACACTCTTCTCCATAGCTCTTCAAGTAAGAGGAAAATTTTTTTAAAATAAAATAAAAAAATAAACAATAAGGAATAAGCAAACAAACAAAAACAAAATGAAGATCACTGTGATAGAAAAATTACTTAAAGCAACTAGTTATTATAAAAGTAATAAAAAATGCTTACTATAGACAAAGGGGCTAGGAGCTCTCTCTGTGAAGATCATATTTAAGCATAGACCTAAAGGATGATGATGAGGTGGCATAAGAGGAGTAGAAAAACTTCTAGGGCAGAAGAAACCAATGGTGCAAAGCTGTACTGTCAAAACATGTCCACTTCCCCTTCCTCTAACTCTATTGTCTCCCTCAGTTGCCACAGACTCCTGTACTTTTTAAAACCCCGAACTCTCTGATAATCATATTTCAATTTTCTGATGCTTTCCCTTTACTACCTACATCATACTAGGAGTTTAAAATTTACCTTCTGCCAGGCCTGGTGGCTCACACTTGTAGTTCCAGCACTTTGGGAACCAAGGCAGGTGGATCACCTGAGGTCAGGAGTTCAATATTAACCTGGCCAGCATGGTAAAACCTCCTCTCTACTAAAAATACAAAAAAAAAAAAAATAGCGGGGCATGAGTATTACATGCCTGTGATCCCAGTTACTTGGAAAGCTGAGGCTGGAGAATTGCTTGTACTTAGGAAGCAGAGTTTGCAGTGAGCTGAGATCACACCACTGCACAACAGCCTGAATGACAGAGCCAGACTCCATCTCGGAAAAAAAAAAAAAAAAAAAAAATTTCACCTTCAGATTACTTCACCTCAGTGTTAAGGTTCCTACTGTATTTTCTCATACATTATCATTCTTTTTATTAATACTAATATGGAATTGACTTTTTATCATTTAATCCATGGTTATTTTACTAAACCTCAAATTTCTAAAGGTAACATGTCCCAATATGATTCAATGACCTTTTATCCTCAATCAATTCGTTTGTGAATTCTCTGCAAGCATCAGTAGCATAACCAGCTACTGAAGCACCTAAACTACAAGCCTAAAGAATCATTCCTCATCTACTTTTCTTTATTCCTTTTAGCCAAATTATTTGTTGCTGTTGTTGTTGTTTTCTTCTGGCACTCAGGCTGGAGTGCAGTCTTCAATCATGGCTCACTGCAGCCTTGACCTCCCAGGCTCAACGGTCCCTCATCTCAGTCTCCAGAGTGGCTAAGACTACAGGCAAGCCAATACACCTGACTAAATTTTTGTAGAGATGGGATCTCACAATGTTGCCCGGACTAGTCTCAAACCACTGGATTCAAGTGATCCTGATTTGACCTCCCAAAATGTTAGGATTAGAGGCATGAACCACTGTGTTTGGTCAAATTATTTCCTATTTTGCATGTTTTATATAATTTTTATTTTTAGGTTCCACACATACTACTTTCCAAGTTTAGTAATTTTTTACATTTTTCCTTGATAATTAATTCCTAGTTCAGGTCCATCTTATTTTTCAGCTGAAAGATTATGAGTCTTTTACCAGTCTCTCATTCTCCATTCTTGCCTTCCAATGAATATGCCACAAAGCATCACAAGTAATCTAAACTAAAACATGACTGTACCACACCTTTATTTAAAATTTCTGAGCTCAAATGCAAGGGTTTCATGATCTGGCCTTGCCCTAATTGCCAAACTCAAAATCTATGTCATCTCTGTTCCACTGAGGAAATATGAATCTGTCATTGCTCTCAGTGCAGCATAACTTTCTTCCTGGGATGCTAGTCTAACAGTTATCTTTTTAACCTCTCTTTCCTGATTAAATCCTCAACACACCCTAATAAATACTATCAGCTTCTTTCATAATCAACTTTATTCATAGGACTTCCTTCCTATTTCACTCCAGGATTGCCTGGAAAGAAAGCATTTACTTGCATGACAATAAAGAAAGTGCCTGCCATCTGCCCAAGCCAACCATCTTTGTATAAAGAGACCCCATAATTTGAAGTGTTTAGAGAATAAGCAGCATGAAATGGAAGAATCAAAATAAAATACAAATACTGACTCTGGGAAAATATATAATTAAGGAGACTAGAGATGACATACTTTAAACTTTTTATATTATTTGAAAATACAAAGCACCCACAAAACATTGTCATTTTAATGCAAACGAATAAATATCAGAGAACAAGAATAAATACTTGGTATTAGAAATATGATAAAAGCCCAAGAATGAAAGAATAGGAAAAAAAGATGGAAAGGAAGTAATTACCAATGAAATGGTAGGCAATCATTGTTCAAAGAAGAAACAGGATAAAAGCCTTAGTTCCATAAAATTTCTGAACCATATGCCTAAATGAAAGATGCTCTTCTATGCAGGAGAAAATAAGATCACTACAATATATTGATAGACTAATTATCAGAAATGGTAAGCAAAAACACCATAGAGAAATGTCTTGGTGTTTGTGGAAGAAAATTTGCAATCTAGAATGAAATGGCCATAAAGTAATAATGAAGGCAATAAAGCCATATTCAAATATTAATAGAAAAACATTGTCTGTGGCACATGCACTCTTACTACAGGATGTTCTCCAAAAACAGGAAACAAAAATCAAGAAGTAGAAAGGCACAGAATCGTGAATATCATAGACTCTAACACATGAAAGCAGTAAAAAGAAGGTCCCAAACTGAAGGTCTGGAGAACATCTGGCTGCTAACGTAATCCAACTACCACGATATCTGAATTCTAATATGTGCCTAAAAGTAATGGTTATAGAAATCAATAAGAAATAATTAAAAAGAAGAATGGAAGTTTCCATGAGACAAGATATAGGCAGCAAAGACAACTGAAACTATAAAAAGGTTGACTAAAATATTGTAAATCTTAAGGGTGTGACAAATCGCCCCTCCACACACACACACACAGAAAACAACAACAAAAATTAACAACTCAAATAAAATAAAAACAAGAAACACAAAAAGTCTAACACAAATGTCTGTAAATGAAACTGTAACATGTTTCTTAGCAAATGAGCTTTTAAAAATGGAATGTATTTAACCCTAACGCTAAGTACTTAGAGTGGCTCAAGTTTAAGATAATGAATAGGCAAGAAGAAAATATAATCTTAGTGAAATAATTGGTACCAGTTTGAAAGATATTCAAATAATCATATTATATTTGTTTTCAAATATAAAAGTCAGCCTATGAACAAGGCCAAAAGTGTTGATCATAACTGCAAGAGTGAGTATAAACAGAAGATGGGACTCAAAATTGTCAAGAATGACAGAGAAAAGGATGATATTTCTAACATACTGTACGATAAAGTGAGACTCAAAAATACCATAAATGTCAGCCACATCTTCTTTTTATTCTATCATCCATCGATGGACACTTAGGTTGGTAACGTATCTTTGCTGTTGTGAGTAATATTGTAAGCACCAGAGACTCAGAAGAGTGATAGGGTAGGTGGGGGTAAGGAATGAGAAACTATTTACACAGTGCAATCTACATTATTCAGGTGATAGTTACACTAAAATAGCAGACTGAAGCACTACTCAATATATCCATGTAACAAAACTGCACTTATACCCATTAAGTTTATACAAATAAAAATATCCTGTTAAAAATACATGAAAGATGACAAATAGGTTTCATAACATTTATTCAAGTTTTTATCTTAACAAACTCAAAATATAAATATGAATGCTGGAAATAATTGAGGTGGTAAATGTTAGATAAATTACAGCCTGAACATATACTGTCCAATCTGACATATTAGGAAGAAAAGACTAGATAACTTTCAAGAATTATGCAGGCAATCACCAACAGAACTAAAATAGGAGTAATATCAAAGAATTTGCCTCAAAGAGTGGGTCACAGGTAGGAAAGGTAAGGTTGTGAGAAGATGGCTTTTTCTTATAAGTCCCTTTGTTAAATTTCATTTTTCATTGTGTATATATATATTATTTTGGTAAAAATTCATTTTAAACTGTACATGTGAGTTATATCTTATATTATACATATTAGGGCACACTTATCTGCTGGGGATATGTTCCAAGACCCCCATGGATACCTGAAACCATAGGTGACACCAGACCCTAGATATCTATGTTTTTTTGTGTACTTACATACCTACAATAAAGTTCAATTTATAAATTAGGCTAAGTAAGAGATTAACAACAATAGCTAATAATAAAATAGTGTAATAATGTACTCTAATAACATGTGTGAATGTGGCCTCTTTCTCAAAATATATTACTCCACTGCATTCACTCTTTTGGAGATGATGTGAGATGATAACATGCCTACGCAATGGAATGAAGTGAAGTGACCTAGGCATCTGCTTTGGTGCCTGGATAACTGAACCATGACGATGTCAGTGGTTGGATGTCAGGGGAAGATGATGTTGATGACTAACAGGCCAAAGCATTTGGAGTGTGGATATGCTGCGCCAAGAGATGATCCATGTCCCTGGAGGGACAGAGTAAGATGGTGAGAAATTTTATTACACTGCTCTGAATACCATCCGGTTTGAAACTTGCAGATTGTTTATTTATGAAATATTCTATTTAATGTTTTCAAACTGTCATTGACCAATAACTGAAACCACACACAAAAAAATAAAATAAAAATGAAAAAGGGGGAAGCTACTAAAAATTTCAAACTGTGAAATCACTTTGTATGTTTCTAAAAAATTGTTATATATCAGAGCAGCTTATTTAAATACACCAACTGATCGAGACGCTGTTAACTTCAAAACAATAAATGAATAGAAAATGTCTCCCTAGCCTGGCAATGATTTCACTTTTTTAATCCCCATTAAGTTACACTTTTTTCCCAGGAGAAGTTACAAGTGTAATATGTTTATTTAAAGAAAACACATATACATTGTAAACCAATGCACAGGAGTTGTGTTTTCACTTTGTTTTTTCCATGATTTTTGCAAAAACAGAATTTGGGGAAATGGCAACAGGAAGTGCTAAGTCAACACAAATGAAACCATAGCCTTTATTTGTTATTTGTCAGCATTTCACTTTTTTATATATGAATCATAGCAAATGTTTTTATCTTAGCCCAAAATATTCGTTCTACAATATATTACAAGGCCAAATATCCAGAGGTACCATTAATAGTTGTCAGTAGAAATCTGAATATTAACTTGCTTCAATAATGTGTTAATATTTCTTAAAACTTTCATTTTAGTCTAAGACTGATATTCGGACATGATTTGTATGTTATACCTGACCTCAAAAAGGAGAAGAAAATAATATATAAGGGATCTAAATGTACCTAGATATAGATATTTTCACATGTGTACTTAAATAATAACTTTCTAAATATAGTCAATTGTATTTCCATGATAATTTCAAGAAGAAAGCTTCATAGATAAACTCCTTATGAAGCCTCAGGCAATCTGAAATGCAATAAGATTCCATTGCACAGACTCATATATGCATATGTGTCTGTATATCTATATATGTGCACGTTATAATTTTGCATTGCATCTTTGGATCATTTATAGAACACTACCTTCATAGCAAAATAATTAAAAGAATCCTTCTGTCATATATTTTGATAAAATTTAACTTCACACATAACGTAAAACCCAACAATTCAGGATTTCTGAAGAGAGAATAAACTATCATTAGGTATAAAAGTCTCTTTTATTTCTATCTATTTATATTCTCACAATCTTTAAAAAGCTTGAATACAGTATTATGTTAATTTAATTTTCCAAAAAATAAAGGTAGCATGAAACAGATCATTAATGCTTAACTTCAGTATCTGGATTATACATAAGATAAACTGAGATTGCAATATCAATCCCCAAAATACCACCCCAAAGATTTATTTAAGTTTTAGGTTAATACAATTATGAAACATTTAAAACTTTAGAATAAAACTGACTTGGTTCCATGTATGAAGCAGATGTGCATAGAAGTGTTTTTTAAATGAATGAATGAGTGAATATATAAATATGTGAATAATCTCTATCTTGATAACTTATTTTGCTATGAGGTGCAGTTAGGGGAAAAAAGATGTTCAACATTTTTTTAAATGCATATAAGTAGACTTATATCAGATACAGGGATAGTTTATAATTATATTTTAACAAAAGTGGACATTGTTTTCTTGTTTATCTTTATTTCTATCACAAGAAATTTTAAAAACATCCATTTACTACTCAACAATATATTTCTTAATTCTTAGGGTATATATAATCTGATTTAGATTGTTTCTCTTTCATTTTTTTTCCAGTATAACTTGACAGTGAAGTGAAGTGCTCTGGTTAATAATATAATTTTAAGTCTCTTAGAGGTAAGGGGTGTTTATATGGTGAGCTTTGAGACTATGAATTTTCTATTTAATCAAAACTAAACTTAGTCTGTTTCCCCATTGTTACACAACCTAAAAATTGCCCATGAGGATAATGGCAAAAACAGAAGCCTCTATCAAATAAAAGAATCCTACAAATAGCCAGGAAAAATTTGCATGTTCTCAGTATACTTGTGTTTTTCTTGCTCACTCCTCATACTTCAAGTTTTATTTCAGAAATATAGTCAAGTGGCTTAGAGAAAGTAATTGTATGGTATTCTCATTGACTGTAAAATAGTCTGAGTCTTACTTTCCTGAAGCAGCAAGAGGAACAGGTAAAAACATTAAAATTGATCAGCAATTTTTCCACACAAAACACACCTGTAAGTAAAAGATTCTGGTCCCTCTTCCCAGCACCTGTTCCATTTTTCTCTTCTTCAAATATGTTATGTTAACAGGAGCTTCCAATGAACTTTTTAAAGATAGTAGAAAGGTATCTTACAGAGAGGTGAGGCTTAGTGTCTTGTTCACCTTTGGCTCAGGAACAGTTCACCAGAATAAGAGTTTCAAAAGAAATGCTATTGTTATTGTTAACTGAACAATCAAAACATGCACTTGTAGAATATAGGAGGCAATACCCTGTCCTCTCATAATTGGAGCAAAAGCAACATACTTCCGCTTAAAAAAAAAAAGGAAAGTTAAAGGGAGGGAACAAATTGTCCATTGTGAAAGCAGCTGGCATAGTAAAAACTGTAAAAGCTCCAGCTGGTGGCTCGCACTGCCACCAACTAGCCAACTCTTCACATGGGAAAAGTGCTATATGATTTTATGTGAGAAAGCAACAAAACAGATATTTGTGAATAAATATTGGTTTGACAGGAAGTCAGACAAGCTACATTTTTTTTACTCAAAGACATGTACTTAAGCACAAGGTGCCAAATAGAATGTCTATTTAAAGAGAAAACAAAAATGGAGAGAAAATTTGCATCAGAGTGTAACTGAAACAGATGGTGTAAATTGGTCCTTTGTTAGTTTTATAAAGTTTAAATAAAAATATCCTAAATTGGAGGAATTTTTTAAGTCATTTTATCAGAAATAATTCTAACATAACACCTACAACTTCTGGAATTTGTTTTTGCTTTCATTTCCAATTCTTTGAAAAACACTGATTCAACATACTCAACCCAAACAAAACTCATGTAATTAAACTATTTTAAATACAGGAGTCTAAGAAATCTAATAAATAATTATTGGTTTTAGGATAAGCACTTATCGAATGCAGAGTATGTAACTGCCTTCCTCATGGGAGATGAATGATTTTTTAATTATTATTTTTTTTTAATGAGGGCTCCTTATTTTAAAAGTTGTTTAAGAGATAAGATACTTCTTCTCCATAAGATCCTCTTAAAATACCAATATTACATTAACTCTTCATCCAACCTTTACTACTGGGGCTTGTATTTATGTATCATATTAGCTAGCCATGTCTTCAAAATAAATATATTCATTTATCAAAGAGATGAGACTTCAAAAAAGGTAAATTTGGATATGCTAAATAACAAGAAGTGTTACCAATATATCAAGTAGCAATGATGAAAGCAGACAAGTCAAATCACTTTATCCATGGAGTTAGGACGGAGCATTTAATCTTACAGATGCTAAGTATTTGCATGTGTATCAGGCTGCTCAGTGGTCTTTCATCAGACTGTAAACCAAAAACAAAATTCTAAGCTCCCCAACCAACTGAATGGACCTCTCCCTTGGCCAAGGGCATTTTAATGTAAACCTGAAACACTAGTTCAGGCCATGATGGGAATCCCTGGTTGGAAATGTCTCCTTATGCCTTGCTCCCTTTGGAATTCAGTCCCAGTTGGTGAGAATTACAATTAGAAGAGAGACCTTCAGCCTGATAAGCTGACTCTAAGGCAATAAGATACCAATATGGCAGATAGCAGGTCCTGAAATAAATCCAAATATTTTCCTCCAAAGTATATTTACTTGACTTTTTTTGAAGTAGTCTTGCAAAGCTGTCTCTTGCGGGGTAAATCCTCATAGTGTAAAGAATCCCTTGCCATTTCCAGGTCTTCCCTGAACAAGGAGAAAATATACTAAGAGTCTGGCATGCTACCTAGAGGTCTGGTAAGAGCTCTAAATGCTAACATGTTAGATCTGGTAAGAGCTCTAAATCATGCTACCTAGAGGCTTTATCTAAATCATAAAACTGTGTTCCCTGCAATCGTTTATCTTAACCCAGACATTTCTTTCTATTGATTCCAGGTCTTTAAAAAAACAACATTTTCACCTGGGAATGGTGGCTCACACCTGGATTCCCAGCACTTTGGGAAGCTAAGACCAGCCTGACCAACGTGGTGAAACCCAACTCGACTAAAAATACAAAAATTAGCTGGGCACACTGACACATACCTATAATCCCAAATACTAGGGAGGCTGAGGTAGGAGAATGGCTTGAACCTGGGAGGCAGAGGTTGCTGTCAAGATCACAGCATTGAACTCCCCTCTGGGTGACAAGAACTCCATCATAAAAAAAAACAAAAAATGAGAAAACTTTCAATCAGTTGCCAATCAGAAAATCTTTGAATCTACCTACTACCTGGAAGCACCTGCTTTGAGTTGTACTGGCTTTGTATACTGAATCAATATACATCCTATACATTCTATACTGAATCAATACATCATGTATTGATTTATACATTTATTGATTTATGTCTTATGTCTCCCTAAAAATGTATAAAACCAAGCTGTAGCCTGACCACCTTGGGCACATGTTTTCAAAATCTCCTCAGGCTGTGCCATGAGCCATTGGTCACTAAGGATTGGCTCAGAATAAATTTCCATATATTTTACAGATTTGGACGCATTATGTTGACAACAGAGTTCTTGGCATAGTGATGATTGCGAACATACTTGTCACTATGATTCCAAATTAACAGTTGTAATTTGAGTTATTATATCCTCTACATTCAAGACAGGGAGAAGAAGAGGCAGTGCTAGGGGACATCTAACTGATTTTATCAAGAAACAAAATGAGTCCCAACTCTTCTTCCCCAAAGATGTCATTTTATGTATTATGTTTCAGTGTTGTGTCATAGTTCCCCTACTTTTAAGGAAACCTGACATGGAGAGCTCTGTACAGTCCCTACAGTAGAGGAGGAGAAAGGGAAACAGAGGCTCAGGGAAGGATGATGATGGACTGCCATTCTCTAGCATCTGCTTGAGACATACAAGATACACAAACAGAATGATACTCAATGAAAACATTCAATATTTAATTTTTGGTCAAGTATTATCCTGCCAAGTGAGCAAAAAAGTTGCATATTTTACAATCTGTGGATGCCACAGATAATTTCTAGTTTGAACCTTTTATAGATGTCAATTTGTTAATTTCCCCAAGGTAAAAAGCTTAAGAATACAGAACTCAGAGCATTGAACCAGCAGTGTGTCTTCCTATTGTTCCAATACATGGTATTTTCTTCCAGAGAAACAGAAGTGAGAAAGATATTGTGGTGGCCGTAAGAATGGACCTCATGTATCTCGATTTGGAGAGCATAATTGAGAACTCTCCGGCTACTGAATTCTGAGATTCAAACCTCAGTTAGTGCCAAGGACCCAATTTCCCAGTGTCCCACAGGCTGCTCTCACTCAGTAACTAAGTGCAGTAATAGTAAGGTACGTTGATAGTGAGAGACCCACTGCTTCTCTGATGATGGCTTCAGCTCGACTCCAGATGGCCCCGTTGAACCTTCTTTAAATTACACAGTAGTCCATGATGCTTCTGCTCAACTTTCTCTGCTCCCATTTTCTCTTGAGAAAGGTATGCATCATGGTCTGATGCCTCTCCCAGATATTTCAGCCTCCATTCCCTTTCTTCTAACACAGATCATTGCTGTAGTAAAATCATTGTATATTTAATCCTATCTTCGTGTTAGTTTCCAACAGAACCTAGACTAACACAGATATATTTATTTTCCAGTGTATATGCCTTAAGGTTTTATATACTATACTGCTTGCTTCTCAGTTTTTATTTTTATCAAAAGTTACCATGTAATAACCGACTTTATGTCATGTACACAATACATTAATCTCCTAAAATTAAATTCATCCTTTTTATGAACAAGCATTATTTCCAAGATAAAACTTCTTCAAGTTTTGAATAATTTCTAATTGTCGTAGCCTTCTCTGGTGGATGTTTTAGTAAACAAAATTAAATCTTAAATGTCCACTATTTCATATTATTTTATTCCCATGTTTTAGTAGTTACGCTGTTTTAGGCTATGCTGATGACTTTCACTTTAACATAATGATAGAAGATTTACTAAAAGATAGAAAATGAAATGACCCTTAAATACTATAGAAGTATAACTTTCTTCATGGTGTGAAAAACAAAAGCAAAATACCTCATATCACATATCTTAAATTCTCTTGAAACTACTCAATATAGTGGCAATGTATCGCCACACTTCTTTAACCCCAAAAGGCATGTGAACGTATTGCTTTGTATTACTAATAGCGAATTATGTCACTTTTGCTAATTTAATTCAAAATATTTTATTTTATGCAATACTTCATAATTTTAGATAATTCATTTTTGAGCTACCTCACATGTAGGCAGTTTTTAATGTCAATAAATGTAGAAAATGTACCGCGAACAGTTTCCAAGATTTCCCAAAGTCTCTGTAGTCTGACACCTCCTGGGGTTAACTATTGCATTTTTTTAGTGATTAGAAATAAGAATAGATAGTGCCTTATTACTGGTATAATTCAAAATCCCTAAATTCTGATTCATCTATTTAATAATCATGCACTGTGTTTCATACTCTGTAAGTAAAATTTATGAAAGACTATTTTTTAATGATCCCCATCATCTAGAAACTCAAACAAGTGAGTAGCAAAGACACTTGAATAAATAAAATTTAGTGTGAAAATTACTGCTTCCATCTGAGCCTAAAGGTAAATAATTCACTCCGCTTCAGTAAGTTGTGAGGCTACATGGGGAGTAATGTTCAACTGGGTTTTGAGAAATAGGTCTGTGAGAAAGAGCAGAGTGAGATAGAAAATGAATGAGGACTATATATGCTCACATAGCGGGGCACCAAAGAGCAGAAACAACTCAAAAACAAACTAGAAGCTCAGTGTGACTGGATCATAGCGGGAATTATGGGGTTTGTGGGAAGTATTAGCAGAATGGTAAAATAGGTCAGGTCCAGGAAGTCCTTTCATGGTGTGTTAAGGAATTTAAAAATTATCTCATAGACATTGTGAGTGTTTATATTATCATTGATGGAGATAAATAGTACAAGAACCTAAAGGAACATTAAACATAATCATTGTGGCCATTGAAAAGGGAAAGACGTGAGGCAGACACACACTTCACTGAAATAGTTCAGGCTAAAATAAAGATCCTTATTAGGAGGAACCATCAAAAGGAACTCTGAGACTTAAAAACAGAGTTTGTAACCAAGACACAGACTAATGAAGGTAGTCCTCATTTGCCAGCCAGAATCTCAGTGAAGCTTTGATCACATAGGATTGGAGGAGCTGAGGGTCCTACAGCTGGATATTTACACATAGTGAGCAATATGAGTCTGGAGATTTCCAGAACACAAGTTATAGAGATGGATTTGGAAGTAACAAGCATATATATACATTACTTGTAAGGGTGAGATTTGAGTGTTTTTTCAATATAGTTCAATGTGTGTCTCTCAGACTGTCCTTACTGAGGCATTGTAGTGACTGGAAAATGGAACTAACAGACTGTCACACAGAGTTGGGTCCAAATAATAGCCTTGTCATCTACCAATTGCCTACAGTTGAATTATTATTTCCAAATTCTAGTTTTCCTGACTGAAAATAATGGGGATAATAATAATTTAATATTTCACAATGACTGAATGCGACAATTTAGACACAACCCACCTTTCCTACAATCATGAGATACATCAAATTCTGAAAACTGAAAGTTCACTTTTATTTTTCTTTTTCCTTTTTTCTGGTAAGTTTATTGCAAAATAACCTGTTGGCAAAATATTACCTGGCCTGAAGACAGGTAGTTCTTGGTAGTCCTCATTTATCATATATTGTGTGACATCTATATGTTTGATTTGGAGGATGTGTCAATTATACAGTGTATGCAGTATACAGGCTTTCTAAAACCTGTGATACTCAAAAATGCAAAACATCTGACCACACGGAGTTTCAGAGAAGAGGTTATAACCCTGAATATGTAAATTTCCTATATGATGTCAATATAAAATGTTTTGAATATCACCTAGGAACCTGCTGTTGATAACTGCTATTCAATCTATTTTACCCGCATACAGCTCATTATCTATTTAACATTTTTCTGCATGGCACATTGACCTTGTTTTGACTTTGGTTTCTTATAGATGCCACGTCCTCACATTAATATTACTCATCCTCTTTTCTTCACATAAACCTCATCCCAACTCTTTCTCAGTCAGAATGCCCCACAGTGGCCATAGTTGATGCCTCATTTTCCCAAATCTCTCAAAACTAAGGGGAGAGTATTGGACAGATAGTATTCAAGAAAAATATGATGAATGATAAGTGCATATGGTTTAGAATTAAAATTCTAGGAAAGATAAAATCTAAAGAGCACAGCAGTCAGAGGAGGAAACTAAGGAAGAAGAAAAACAGAAATACCAGGGTAAAAGAAGTCAAAAGAAGATAAATATTTGAAAAGAAGAAGGGGTCAAATGTAACACATATCAGAGAAGTACAATCAGATGAGGAATAAGAAACCACTGGATTAAGTGTTATATCACTGGGAGGCAAGAATAAAACTGTAACATATTGACGTATGGAAGAAAGTGATGAAAATTACTGGACTTAACATTTCCATAATATCTGATAATAGGTGAATTGATCTGTTCTTACACTGCTAATAAAGACATTGCAAGACTGGGTAATTTATAAAGAAAAAGATATTTAACAGACTCAATTCCTCAAAGCTGGGGAGGCCTCACAATCTTGGTGGAAGATGTGGAGGAGGAGCAAAGACACATCATACATGGTGGCAGGCAAGAAAATGTGCAGGAGAACTGCCTTTAAAAAAAAACATCAGATCTCATAAGACTTATTCACTATCATGAGAACAGCATGGGAAAAACCGTTTTTTTCAATTCAGTTTGAAATAAATCATGATTCAACTTGCCTGTGATTCAATTACCTCCCACTGGGTCCTTTCCAAGACACATGGGGATTACAGTAACTACAATTTAAGATGATGTTTGGGTGGAGATGCAGACAAACCATTTCAGTAGGTATGATCAAATCAAGAAATGTTACATGTTTCAGAATATGTTCTATTGATTACTGCTCCTACAAGTCCCGAAGTACAAGAACACATAGTCTTAATTCAGATAAATGAAATGAATAAATCCACATGAAATGTTATACAACATACATTTATATGTGTTATATATGTTTGTGTGTGTGTGTGTGTATAAAATGGAGGGGTTAGGTTACACTTCTGCAAAAAACGTTTTTAACTGTTTCTTTAATAAGAAAAAATTTGTTGCAATTTTTATAAGGAAAAGTGGTATGTATTACTTCTTAGTTGATGCTGCAAAGCTGATACTTAACTCCACAAATTTTTTTTCTTTCATAATCACTATTAAAGCATGTTTTGAACAGTGTGCATGGGAGAATCACCAAGTCCTGTAGTAGGCCAAGCAGGAGTGAGAGATAAATACTTCTGTTGTAGTAAATGAACCAAAAGTTGGAGTTGTTTGTAATCTATTTCATTTTAAGTTTTATAAGGTCACAGAATAAAAGAAACAAATATTTTATCCTCATTTTTACCTTGAATTAGACCATATGATAATGTACTTCAGATATTAAAGAGCTGCTTTTATATTAAACTGATACTTTGGCCTGCCATCTTACTTCCCTTTTATGCTTTCTCAATGTTTTAGGAAATAAAATTGCCCCTAACTGTTTACAAAGAAAGCCAGTTAGTTCTCACTTCCTCTAAGAGTGCATTCTCTCCACTGTGTCTTTCTAGCCTTGTGTCAATTAAGGATATCTCCTGCAGACATATGGGGAGATATTTTGGTGCATTTTCATCAACCAATGCTGAAATTACAACAGCACATATGCTAACAAATATTTCTACTAAATATGTCCTAGTTATTTATCTTTCTAAGGTGAAATAATAAAGATGGGGCAACATTAGGAAATGAAGCAGAGGGCTGAAAGGGGATGAGGGGAAATTTGGACACAATTTTTACCAAGCCAGGAGTAGAATGAATTTAAATACATACACTAACTGTCTCATAGATATATTTATATTTATTATACCTAAGACCCAATATTTACTTCCTATATAATAAGTAACTTAGATCAACTAGTACATCCTTTCATGCTGTGATTCAACAGTGAATCTCATATTTACAGGAAGAAAATAGGAATCACAAAATAACAGTGACCCCCATACTTCTTCTAAAATAGAGGGGGTGACTATTTTTATTTTGGTGCTATAAAATTGTGTTTTCATTAAAAGTAAAAACTCCACAGTTCAAAACTTGTGATTTTACAGGTAATATTGCAAAGTAATGTCTTTAATGTATTTATAGGCAAATAGTGATATCTCAAAAATATTGCCAAAGAAATGATTTTCAACTAAAAGATAAATATTACCCTAAAATACTATCTCATATATGTCTTAGTATATATGTCTCATATATGTCTTAGTATATATTTTTGTTTTATTTATATCTGATGAGTAACACGGGGCTTGTTTAATATTGCTTCTTTCACATTTTTTTGGACTAGAGGTATACATACAAGCATTTTAAACATTTAAAATGTTACCCACATTCATGAACATTCAGTCTCCAGATGTTATGGTATTGGTGATACTCTTTAGCTACAAACAAGGCAAGGCTGATATTTCTAGATTTACCAAAATTCATGATGTTCTAGAAACCTGAATGAGACCTCTGATAATTCACCTAAGTACCTTTCACCTTTCTTCACTTCTCGTGGATTTCATTGCATCAAAATGTTAAATGGGGCAAGTGACATGGAATATAGCTTATATCCTCACCAAGACAAAAATAGACATACATCTCTATTAAGGATCATACATGGGCTTATGTATCCCAGAGCCTCTAAGCTTGCTCCACGTGGATAATTGCCCAAATTATATTTTCCTGACAGTTTGTACTAGATGAGTTACATGGTTATGCATTATATTGAATTATAAAATGCAATGGAAAGCTAGCATTAATTCCTTTCAAACTGTGTAAAAAACATTACAATGTTCACACATACTAATTATTATATTTAAATAGGATTTTTTAAATTATCATTATTAAATCAGTCAAACTCGTATGATGCTTATTATGTTCAAGAATCTGTTCTAAATGCTTAAAAATAACACATTTATCCTCATAGGTAGGTTATATTATTTTAGTCATCCTTAACTTTCAGATGGAACACAATGGAGCAACTTAGGTATAGGAAATTTAAGTTGCTTATCTAAGTCACAAAAACGGTAAGAAATAAAAATGAGATTCAAACCTAGGTAGTCTAGCTGTAAATTTCAAGCATTTAACCCCAGTGGTATACTTGCAATTTATGGATTTTAGAATCCAGACTATCTCATCTGAATGTTAGAATATTACATGCTGTATATAATTTTCAATATGTCTCTATTTTTCATCTTTCAGTATATCTAGCTGTACTGCTCCTGGTAAAATGTAGCTTAGTGAATTTTTTTTAACTTAATTTGCTATTCTCACGAGGACAGAGACAAGGCAAGGCAAACAGGAGTTGTAAAAAGATGATTTCTGTGCTGCCACAAATCTTAGAGTATTTTCTTGTTCTGTCCTCCAAGAACAAAAGCAACTATTCTTCCAGGGTCAGGCTTGAGAAAGAAGCAGTCAAAGGGAACCTGTCCTAACAAACGTGTCATAATCTTTTATTTGGTGTAAACAGCACTAAATGTGCCCTCAAATAAACTCTATGCTTTATGATGAGGCTCACAGATGGATGTTATTAACCATGTGTGCCATCGGGTGACTTTCTATTTTAGATAATCATTCCTGTTAAGTAGGTTCTAAGTCTTTACAATTATTATTTTCGTGTTGTACCTTCTAAATTTGGGTGAGCTGGCGCAGAGTACCAATTGTCCCTTTCTAATTATAGTTCCATGGCCTGAATGTGAAGCTCCAGGAATCAAAATCAGATATTGAGTGAAGTATTGAGCAAGTTCAGCTCTAAATGTTCAACCCCCAAAAACAACATCAACTTTAAGTTTTATGTAAAAAAGCAAAAGGAATTATGTTTATATCTCATAAATTACTGTGTTACAGTAAATAGAAATCTAAAATTTCAGTAGGTCAAGAATTTTCAGCCTACTTAACTGCATTTAGGAAAGTTTTTTGACAAATTAAACTGTTCATTAACTTTAGACAAATTACAAGTCATGACATATTGGAAAACATATATTTTGTGCTTCTGTGTTACACTGAATTATACTGAACTACCTCGCTGTTCAGACTATTTGGATGATCCACAATTAGGGCTCTTTTTATTTTTTTGCCTTGCAAGTAATAACAACTACATATATGAACAATGAGCCATATTTTACAAGCTATATAACGTCTTCACATTTAAAATCAAATCATTAATTTTATTACTTAATTTGTTCTTATATGTTCAGTTTTTCATCTTAATGCACTCTTCAGTCACTGAAGAATAATATTCATTACAATAAAAAATACCTACAGTTCAGAAGTTTGTAAAAGTTGAAATTCATGGTCTTCCTCTGTTTTTGCTTTATTCACATAACGGGATAGGTTAAATGGAAGTGGAATAATAAAAATATTTGTTTTGTATTCCCTTTTATTTCTAATAACTCATGTTTGAAATATTGAAGACAGCATAATGGATGAGACTGGCTTATATTTGTATACTCTTTGTCATAACAACAAAAAAAAACAAAACTCTTTGTCGTTTGTTATCTAAATACTCAAGAGAACAATGTATGGTTTGATTAGGGAATCAAATATTATTAAAGCATGCATACCTGTACTATATCCATTATATTTCATGTTTTTATTATACATATATTACTCAGAGTAAGCTATGTGCTACAAGAAATGTCCATAACATCTCATTTACATAGCACAGTAAAAGTTTATTTTTTTACCCACATTCATCCAATTAGGTTTCATCAGGCAGCCTATTATATTTAGGGATCAGGCTCCAAGGGGTTCCAACCAAGGAAATGGTTCCATCCAAGGACTTCAAAGTCCTTCACTGGATTCTTTGTCTTCGGCCATGTGATGAGTAATGAAAGATAAAATGAAGATCATTTCTGCCCACATTCTGTCAGATAAAATTTGTCATATGGCTCTTCCTAAATGCAAGGCTTGGAAACATGGTCTCCCTGTTTTCCCAAAAGTAAAATGTAGTGAACTGGCAAAGGCATAGCATGGTCTCCCACATTCTGAGAATCCCTATATTTATCAATAATTCAGGATTTTTTTCAGTCAATATCCAAATAATAAAGACGGCTTGTTAAATTCAGTTTTGGTTAAACAGCTTGATAGCAATTAGCTTCTGATCCATATGACTGTAGTTCCATTTTGGATGCAGCCTACTTATTATCTCCAGTATCTCAACAGAGACCATCTAACAACAATCTTCCAAGCTCTTCAGGAGGGCAGTTTCTATTTGTTCAACAAGCTACTGATTTGCCTATGCCTTATTTAACAGTAGAAAATACCTTGCTCTGTCTTGAAATAGATTCCAGGTTTTGAAGGGGATGGGATGAGAAAAATCAGTGGTTGGTGTACATCTCATTTACCACATTGTCTGCTAGTCCTGCAGCAAGCAAAGAGATCTTTGAAGGAGTTGCATAATGTCACCCCTGTTCTGAAAGAATCCCACTTGCCATGTTATCACCTCCTGATTAGTAATAATAAATGGAATCATCGTGAATGAAGCATTGGAGATTTACAGACAAATACTTAGAAATAAGTTTTCTTTAATGATAAGCATAATGTATAAAACAAGTTTAATTTTGTGCTTGCCTCTAGAAGCAACATTGGAGCTCAAAAAATAAGTTGACTAATTATTCTGAAAAGAAATTAATTTTCAGAATATGTTTAATAATTCAGAAACCAAACAGTTATTAGTTGTGGAAAGGGAAATCAAGAGCATTGCAAGCAGCTAAGCACTTAAGTACCATAAACTTGAATTTGATGCATTGCACATGATTGGATGGACATAATTTTCACAATGGAAGTTCATGAGACCTCAGTTGAACTATCAATATGTCTGAGTTGAATGAGGATTAGCTAGCAATGAATTAATTCCTATCTCCCACTGCTAAGACTTCCATAAGACTTCCACTGAATTGCATGGGATATAAAGAAATACAGCTATTAAAATGAAGAAAAACAAAATTAACTGTAAAGAGCTTCATAGTCTGATTGCAAACTGAATAGCAATATAGGGAATTATGAAAGGTCAAATGACTCATGAATTCAATTCCTGGCTAAGACGCCATATCTTAACTCTTAATGAAGGATGAAAACCATGACCAAGTCCTCTTTATTTTTTTTCCAAAATTAACACTAGTTACAGAATGTTTTGGCAATCATCTTCCCTACACCAGCGGACTCTAAACAATTATTTTAGGATGTTTCAGTATGCACAGGCTGTTTTGATTGACCTGACCAGTCAAAGCAGTCCATTGATTTTTTTTTTTTTTCAAAGCACATCCTTTACTACAGTTTTCTTGGACTCCTGCTGCTTCTACCATTTAGATTCAAGTACAAAGAAGAAACATGTAGGGAGAGAAAACAATTATAATCTTACATGGAATGTATCATTTAACGAGTCACACACATCATTCCATTGATTTAACAAGAAATGAAGAGAATCCTAGACACCTGAATATCTGTAGCACCAGAGTAGAATATCATACCCCCTTCCTGTCAACAAATTGAGTTCACCACACCCAGTAGCTGACTGTGGTAAACTTATAGTTCTATGTTTTCTTAATAGTGAACTGAATTATTTAATATCTCAGTTGAAGGATGTACTAGAGAACAACTAGATATCATTTGGGGGTTGCTATGCTTCTTTGACTTTCTTCTATCTCTCCCCCAAGTGATCTCCTGGGGATAACTGTGACACCATAACCAAGACATTAGTTATTGAGCATTGTGCTTATGATATAAATATCCCTTTAGGCTACTGAAGTATATGCAATCTCAAAGAAAAATCAACTCCTTTTAAAACAAAATTTTTATAGTTTTGAAACACTCAGTACAAAAATCCCCTAAATCTGTATTGCCACACATTTTCACAAATAGAGGTAGGATTCAAAAGTGCATCAAGTTTGAAAATTAATTGTAAGATTTAATTTACATACAAGGAGTACAACAAAAGTCAAACGTTTAGTTGCATGTTTTACTCTTTAAATTACATATGACCAGGCTCCAAAACTCAACAACACCAAAAAAGTGAAAATAGTCTAACTTGAGATGGCCTTTAAAGGTATACATTAGGCAGTAACTTACATGATATGACTGAAGGCTCTGAAGAACTTAGTCTTACTAAAATTTTCTGTTCCCTCCCAGAACAGGTTCTTCTGCATATTTATTATTCTGAGTCTTCCCACTTGCTTCATTAGGTACTTTTTCTTAATTAGAAAATGAAATTGATCAGCTCCAAACTCATGCTAACACTTAGGACTTGGTATTTTCTCACAGAAATAGGAATCAGGTGTAGTTGTTGGATGTGGATGTGATAAGATTCAGGAAATAATAACAGAAATGGGAAGGAGAACACCAGAAACCATTTCCCCATTTGCATTATGACTATGTCCTAAATTTGACCTAGACAGACATTATGGTTGCCATTATCACCTTATAGTACAAGTAAAATAATAAGACCATGCTAAGATGGTTATGCTCTATGTAACATGTACATTTAAAAACATGGATCTTTTTTAGATATATGGCCTTTCCCTGTCCTGAAACATCTACAAGGAAACCTGTTTGCCAAGACATAAAATAAAATTGTTCTCTTACCTTTAGAATTTATTCAGAGTATGTCTTTGGTATTTTTTTTTAATATAAATCCTCTTCCAGATGATCTCTTTCTGGCAATAATACACTAGTAGTAGTCTTAGGAATGAGAAAAATACTTAATTGAGTGCTTACTCTCACAAGCACATATGAAGTAATACTGCGACATATGTGTGCAACCAAATGTCTTTCATTAACCAGAGCTATATAAGGTGATAAATCAAAATGAACCTTGCTAACAGACTTGCTTTTGTTCAGCCATTCCCTTGGAAAATTATCACCTCGGTAATCTACAGAAGAACTGGGACCATTAAGGACTATCGATCAGTTTAACTTTGTTTATAGTCAACAAAGTGCTTGATTGACTTCTGAAACACACAGATTAATGACTGTCTGTGAAACCCTTGATATCTAATGTCACAATATTAAGCTGTAAATTAACCTTCAAAAAGTTTGGATTCTTGAGTTAATTGTCAAGGAAATTATTATAGTATCTGTTGAAATGATTACAGTTTTATTTTTGACCACTCACTTCATTATTAGCCTTATCATTTTTTTTAGAAAGTCCCCATCAAGAGCCACTAAGAATTCTAACACTTCAAAGCCAACTTGTATTGAATTACTACAAGGAATAGCGAGTAAAGACTTGTTTATAAGCAGAAATTCAGTATTCATGCAAAACAACTTAGCCTTTGCAGCCTGGAGCTTTTACACAGCAAAATGAAGGACCATGCATTACCTGAAGATTGTACAGAGACTGTCTTCAGTTGCTTGAAATTAAATACACTAAGTGAGCTTCCATGTATCAGTATAGGGTCACTGTGGCAAGAAGAAGAAATGTACACCTTCTTGTGGCAGTCAAATAACTGCAATATTTTTATGTCACTAAGCTAACTCAGATACAGAAATGGTGGTAAAAAGGTGTCGATGGTAGTCTAAACTCATCAGCAGACAAATGCACTGACAGTTTGATTGTTGAAGGAGTATATTCATTGCTCTCACATCTTTGCAAATGGAAAAATGATAGTGAGATTAAAATTGAAAAAAAAAAAAAGCTCTGGCCCAGAGTCCTGTGTGATAGCAGTAAAACATGTTAATTTCTTGACAAGCTGAAAATGTAAGATAGAAACCCTTTCACTTGCAATTGAATCTGGAACTGTTTCAAAACTGGAGAAGGAACTCAAATTTAGAAATACTTTCAGAAATCTCTGCTTACTCAGACTGTTTCAAGACAGTTTTATCAAGGTAATAAAAAGACCAAAGTGATATACATTTACATTTTTTGTTAAAAAAACAATAGACAAATTTTATATTTAAAATATTTTTTAAAAGAGGTCCAAAATGTTCCATTATAAAAATGTTTTATTACAATAAAGAGCTACATGTTTTCCAGTGTCTTATTTACAAAAAAAAAATTGTCTTTCAGATTGGGTTTATTTAAGTAGTCATCAAAATAAGGTTAGAAAATCTAGTTAGGATTCTGATCTAAAGATAGGAACGCTAATATTCTTATGGTAAGTATATTTGTGTAAGAGCTACATACCTCAAAAATCATTGAGAATTGCAAAAAGGATGTTTCATTATTTTTTTTCAGAGTCTGGTAAAAACAAAGTCAAATGTTAAAAATAAAAAGTAATAAAGAAACAGTTGGATGCATGAGCTTCATCCACTAGAGCCATAATAATTGAATCATTCTGCCCCCCTTCTTCCATTGAGATAATAATGGCTCATAGTGTAGAAGCAAGTGAGACTAATAACAGCATCCATCCTCATAAGAATGCCATTAAGGCAGAAGATGATAGCAGGAGCAAGAGGAGAAACAACACTATGCGTCAATCACTCTGACCTAGAAGACTGAAGTAAACATAAAAAGAAACCATGAAAACACAGCTAGCAGCAGCGTCAGAAGATATACTAGGGCAGGTTATCTATAAGTAGTACATGCAAAAAGGCATGGCTCCTAACGCAATGTAATACATCCAGGAAAGAGCAAAGGGAAAAAAGAGAGATATTAGTCATCAGTGAAAAACACTGCTTGGAAAGAAAGTCCTCATTAAAGTATCTCCTTGTAAGACCTAAGAGCTCAAATAAACTACAGGAATTCACTTTCATCTAGGTGGTTTTATGACACAATTGCTTTACCGGCAACATTGGACTAATCAGTATCCTTCAGTATTCAGTAATATTGATGGCATTAAAATCTTATGTTTTAGTAACTACGAAGTAATTAGGTTATTGCAGGACTACAGATTGTCCCCGTAAGCCTATGTAGCTCCTCAATCCTGTTCTAATCATTATTTTATTGACTTTTCTCTCTGAACCATTTTTAAAATTTTCCTAATGTTCATATTGTAAAGAACAACATGGTAGACTAGGTAGAAAATTCAACATCTCAAACTTCTTAACATTAAAAACAACACGATTAATGTGAAGTGCAATTTTTGAAGGTAATTATAAATTGCTACAATTTAAAAAAAAAAGATATAGCAAAGAACTGATGCTTTTGGGGCAGGGATCAGCAAACTTTTCCTCTAAAGGGCCAGACAGTAATTTTCAGTTTAGTGGGACATATGGCCACTGCCACAACTACTTGGCTCTGCCACTGAAGTGTGAAAGCAGCGACAGACCATAGGTAAATGAATGAACATGGCTGTTTTCCAATAAGAGTTTATGTATAAAAAACCAGCAGTGAGCTGTTTTTGACCCATGGGCCATAAATCATCCATCAATGGTTTAGAAAAAGGTGAAAGAAAAGTAATACCTTAACTATAATTTTGGAATCAAATTTATACGAGATAGATTTTTTTCCTCCACATCATATGCTGCCTTTCTTCTAAAAATAACGTTTTGGGTAATAGTATTCTGGCTAAAATATTCATAAATCCATTATTATTTTTTACTTAAATTTTTCTTTATTAGAACATACATTTATTACCCGAAACTAAAAACCTCATTTTATCAAAATATGAGGTGGTGAAGTGAAAAAAAATGCAGACTAAATTATTTAGGAATTAAACATACAGTATAAGTTGTTTACTGTTGCTCACTTGTATCTAGACATGTTTATTACCATAGCTGGAAGCCACTTAGGTTAAGGATATTATATTTACAAATGTCACCACAGGTATATTTGTTCACCAAACATGTGTTAGTTACTTAAACCTTTTCTGGCTCTATTCACTAGTTCAAGCCATCGCCCTGCTGTTTAGGTCACGTTATCAAGAAGCATATCTCTAGCAGCCACTTTCTAAGCTCAGAAACTGTAATTTACTTACTAAATAATGACTTTAAGTAGAATGATCACTGATTCGAATAATAATAATTTGTCTTAAGCTTGGTTTGTAGATTTATCAGTCTAACAATAATATTTATTTTTATTTATATTTATTTTTAAGGGAAGTGCCCTTCACTCTATTGAAAAGCAGAATAATTAACTGTGTGTCAGAATTTTCTGGTGTTCCACAGTAAATAAAAATTGTTGTTTAATTAATTAAATGTGTAAAGAAGTATACAATTGTAAAAGTTACCACATAATGTGGGATTCCTCTGATTTCTTCCCCTTATTTTCTTCACATCACTTTTGGAGACTTTTGTTGGTATTTTATCGTCCGTAACATTTTTTCTGGTTATTCATTCTCAGCATTTAAAGTTGGAAAGATAATGCATTCCTCCTCTAACTTCTGGTGACACAGTTCTGTCCATATCAGCACTGTCACTTTCCTTTACGGTATTTGTAGGTAATAGAAGCAATTTTGTAAATGTATCTCTTATATTAAGAAGCCCCTCCTGAGAGGAGAAAATTTACTCTTGTAATTCTTAGAGTCTTCTGAAAGCTCAGGCTAGTGTGGTTAGAGAGCACTAGGGTAGCTACACATTGCCCCAAACATCCTTTTAAATACAATTTTCTTGTATGTATGTATGTAGAAAAACATAGAGGTTAACATACACAGAATACATACATCCTAAGTAAGTTTAGTTTATTTCAAATTTTGTTTGCCACCAAATTCTGTAGTTAAAATTGAAAATGTTTCATTCAGTTGATCTGAATTCAAAAGAAATTGTTATGATATTTTCAATGAAAAAACAGGCATTAAGTTATATTGCAATGTTACATGAACAAGGAATTTGAACACCAACTTAGCAGTTTAATTTTTACCTCATAACGTTTTTATAGTTGATATACTGTGGTTTATCCATGTATCTTATTGGTCATCAAAAATTTTCTTTTAAACTATAAAATTTTCTCAGGCATGTGAAACTCTTGATTTTTCTGTGAATTATCACAAACTTGAAAGCCTCATTCTCTTCCTGTTTGGGTATTAGATGTACCTGGAGAAGATAATAGATAAATATCATCATATTAACCCAGAAGATAGTTACAGTTTTAAGAAAAAGGAAAATTGTATCCCTAAAAATCATATATTCAAAATAATTGCATTAGCTATACATAAGGTCAAAAGTTTATTTTATGTGCCAAGAGCTTTTTAAAAATCTGTTTTACAGAATACTTTAGTAACATGTAAAAATCCTTATGCTTGCTGTAAGGTCATGATGTTGTAGAAATAAAAATATGTGCTTCTCAAGAGAAACTGTTTATCCTAAAACAGCAGAACATTTCTACAGTATTTTGGTATTTCATAAAAATTAAAGTAGGATGATACAAACAGAGAAAAAGAATTTAGTTCTAATTCACAAAACAAAAAGTTTCAAAGAGAGCAATAATTATGAGGATCAAATACACAATAAAATATGTAGGTTTTAGTGTCTAAAATGCTGTCTTCGATCTTGTGGTCATAATAATTGCATTCTCTATTTGTGTATGAAAATATTTTTCATTGCTTTCAATTAATTTCAATCAAACTATTAAAATTAAAATACATTCTGCTTCTATTAGTATAAAAGCAACTTTTATTAATGCATTGAACTGTCCAATCATATTTATTAATGCATTGAACTGTCTCATCAGATA
The DNA here is from genome assembly GCA_028533165.1 of Leontopithecus rosalia. Taxonomy (NCBI): domain Eukaryota; kingdom Metazoa; phylum Chordata; class Mammalia; order Primates; family Cebidae; genus Leontopithecus; species Leontopithecus rosalia. The sequence goes on along the minus strand of CM052665.1, from coordinate 8,723,345 downwards.
TGTGATATGATGGGACAGTTCAATGCATTAATAAAAGTTGCTTTTATAAAAATAGAAACAATTATTACCTATAGAATTGATTAAAATATTTCACAATTAACTTGAATTTATTGATATTTTCACTGACTCTAATAGAGCTGAGAAATTATACAATCCCAGTAATAAAAGTGTTAATTTAGGTGTTAACAGGGGTTTATTTCAAAAGACATCTATTGATATCTACTTGCACAATTCTCAAGTTAAAAGCATGGTTTGGTTTGCACTTTACAACAAAGATAAACACATGATAAATAATATTTACTTTTTTATGATGCTTAACTGAAAATAAGAGTTAAAGACCTCATGCTTAGAAATAATTGATGATGAGATTGTAACCAACAAAGAAACTCTATGACCCCCAAGAGCAAATGCTTAAGAAGAAGGACACATGGAATAATTTCAAACATTATATCAGACATTATAACAAATAAACAAATGTGAATTTGCTCTTAATATTCTCATCAATGATTTTAAAAATGATGTTGAATATATTCATGATTTAAATACACTGATCAATTTCTGATCATCTTTTATGGAAAGAGATATTTTTGGGAAAACAAGGCATCTAGAGTTAAAGCTGTAAGACACATTCATTTGTTCAACAACAACAACATGCTTGTGCAACTGCAGTTGTCCAGGTTTGCTCATATATTGTAGAGGTATATTGTAGAATATTTAGAATAAACACATACAGAAACACACAGACACACACACACATACACAGTGAGTGTTCAACAGGTTATCACACAACAGAGAAAACAAAAGACTAGTAAACTGACAAATACACTAAGTGCTAAAAAAAGAACAAATTTGACTCAAAATTCAATTTAGATTTTCCTTTTGCATCAACACCACATAATTTTACTTAGTTTATGTATTTACATTAAAATAAATCAATCATAAGCTTAATTATAATTATTTCAAAATTTGTTTAAAATACTTATTTAAACTTTATATATACATTGAGTCAATAGATTTCTTCTGTTATCCAAAATAATGTGATTCTTAACATGTTTTTCAGGTTTTTCTTTTCTAAGTGTACCAAATTCAGAGAGAAAGAGAAAATAATATCAGGCAAATATGAGAAGAAACTTAGGTGTAGTACAAGGACTAACTCAAATATCCAGAAACTTTCATAAACCTCCATACAGCACACACACACAGACACACACATGCCACACATACACACACTTACACACATGTACACACTTACATGCACACACATACACACTCACACACATACATGCACACATATATACACACACACACCCTCTCTCTGTCTCTTTCATATGCATATATTACAGAGACATATATGTTTTAAAGCCTTGTTTCTGAAGAAAAGAAATCCCTTTACATAGATGTCTAAACTTGAACAAGTATTTTAAAATGGATTCAAAGTGAGAGCAAATGAGTAAATATTCAACAAAATGAAAATTGTATACACCATCAAATATAGTATGCGTTTCAGTCAGTGGGTCTGAGTTTGTTGAAGGAGAAATTTTAGAATCAGTCAAAATATAAAAGAATTTGAAATACTACAAAAATTACCCACGTGAATTCTCTGTGCAACATGACTAAAACTAAACCTTATAAAAGATTCTGTTGCTAGCATTATAAAGGTTAGATTAGAATCGTGAGCAGTATTGAAATCAGGAAAGCATTTCAAAATGTAATATTCTCATTGGAAGAACAAAATGCGCAGTCAAAAAGAAGCCATGAGAATGGAGAAGATTAATATATGACAGTTTTGTGGGTACATTGCTGAAGATTTTGATGAACATTTGGCCATATATTCAAGTCCATGCACTTAAAACCTAAATCTTTCCTTTAGGTTTATTTATTTATTTTTCTTTTTTGAAGATGGGGTCTCACTCTGGAGCCCAGGCTGGAGTGCAGTCATGAGATTACAGCTCACTGAAGCCAGGCACACAAACGCAATAGCTGCATGCCACCACACCCAGCTATTGTGTGAGTGTGTGTATGTGTGCACACGTGTGTGAGTAGAGGTGATGTCTCTTGTTGAGAGGGCCTGTAGAATGGCCAGGTACAGTGACTCACACCTATGATTCCATCACCTTAAGATGCTGACCTCCCAAAGTGTTGGAATTACAGGCATGAGCCACTATGCCTGGCTATTTTCTTGTGTTTAGATAAATCATTAGACTCATTTCAATATCTAATGTAAGCCTTTAATTCAAGGATGGTCATCCTAGGCACTATTGACTTATTGAGCTACATGCCAGTAGTTCCTCTTGATTTGTGATTACGAAAAACTGCAGGCATTTTACAATGTCCTTTGGGTGCAAAGTTTGCCCCAGTTATGAATCTTTTCTATATGTTAAACGTTTTTCATCTTTTAAGAAATATTTCAAAACTTAAGCTATACATTATCATTGTCTACGATAATTAATTACATAATAAACACTCTCAAATATTTAGTGACTTACAACAACAAATATTTACTTTCCTAACTCAGAACCAGAGTGTCAGATGGTATTTGGCTGATCTTGGCTGGACTTGGCTGGATCTAGTCAGCATTGCTCTGGGCTATAGCTCAAGTTCAAGTATATTTCATGTGTTTCATGTGGAGCTCAGGTCAAAGGAACAGTGACTGCTGAGGTATGCTCCTCTGACGGTGATATCCAAAGCCTAATGAGGAAACCCACATATGTATGTACATTTCAAGCCTCCACTTGTATTGAGTGATGTTAATATCTAGTTGACCAAAATGAAATAGTGTAGCAAAGTCCAAGGTGGGGAAAGAAATTTATTCTCTCTGCCATGTATGTAAGGCAGGGATGTGAAATAAAGAATTGAAAACAACTATTTAATATGTCATATCTACCACATAGTCAAATGATGTATAGAACATAGTTTGTAGATTTAGATTCAATTAATTTACTTACTTTTATACTGTTGCATCTTTGTACATAATTATTTTCATAACTATATCTCATACTAATTTTTTTTGGTGCCTAGCCCAATACCTAGTTCATAAGTATTTAAATAATAGATATGTAAATTAATTATCACTATTACTTTTAAATTATAAATATAACATTTTACTGGATTCAGTAAATATCTATAATTACTATATTTTTGCTCTCCATTTGGTTGGTAAATCTTTCTCCAACCCTTTGTTTTGAGTCTTTGTGTATCTTTGGATATAAAATGGGTCTGGATGTATTATACCGTTAGGTTTTGGCTGTATCTCTTAATTGGGGGATTTAGTCGATTTAAATTTAGGGTTAATAAATTTAGGTTAAATAAAGAAATAAACAAAAGGCAGGAGTTGCAATTGTCGCATTTTATAAAATAGATTTCAAAGCAACAAAGATACAGTGGTAAAAGGATCAATGCAACAATAAGAGCTAACGATCCTAACACCCAGATACATAAGACCCATAAAGAGATTTAGACTTAATGAGACAGAAAATTAATAAGGATATCCAGGACTTGAATTCAGATCCAGAACAAGTAAACTTAATAAATATGTATAG
>CM052665.1:8703105-8719306 GCA_028533165.1 Leontopithecus rosalia | reverse complement strand
CGCATTTTATAAAATAGATTTCAAAGCAACAAAGATACAGTGGTAAAAGGATCAATGCAACAATAAGAGCTAACGATCCTAACACCCAGATACATAAGACCCATAAAGAGATTTAGACTTAATGAGACAGAAAATTAATAAGGATATCCAGGACTTGAATTCAGATCCAGAACAAGTAAACTTAATAAATATGTATAGCACTCTCCACTTTAAATACACAAAATATACATTCTCCACTTTCAATACACAAAATATTGATCAGCCATTATTAATAACCATTCTTAGAATTAAGCAATATTCCTGTTCTCTTTCCCTCTTTTTCTTCCTTTCTTCCTCTCCTTCTCTCCTTTTTTTTAAAAAAAAAAGTAAAAAAAAAATTACTATATATTACTATAATTACTAAATATCTATAATTACTATTATTATATTAAAAACAATGTTAGTTATTAATAAAGAAAATCTCACATGAAAGGCTATTTCATAATTTGCAGAGAATCTTGTACACATACTTAATATGATATTGATTCTAAGAATTATTTTATTGGAACACTTGCATTTATTTTTTACTTGCCATGATAACATAAACTTTATAGATGTCATTAATTAAATGTAAAAAAGGAAAATAATCTTCAAAATTTTTCCTCAAGTATATTTGACTTATGTGTACTAACTGAATATCCAATCATTACTCACAAAAATATTAGTTTTCCATTCTTCCTGTCCCTGTTTTCTTTTCTCAACATTTCTATAGAGACCCAACTGTGTAGAAATCAAAAGCAAGTGTTGAAATGACACAATAGCATGCTTTTATATGAGTAAAGCTAGTATTCAATTACCATGTCATTCTCCTTTGAAAAGGAAATAGGAATCTGAAAAAATTTTCTATAAAATTGAAGTAGAAAAAACTTATTACTGTATTTTACTTCATTAGATGAATCAAAAGGTAACTAACAAGTTTGAGCATTAAGTCAGTGAAGTTTGCAAAACCGGAAAACAACTAACAACTAAGTATTTGATTATTTGGTTTTATCTAGAGTTATGTTCAATAATGCATTTGTTCCACAAACCTAAATTTACTAGATACTTCATGCTTTGCTTTAAATAAATAAAGTTTTAAATATAATAGAATCACAAGCTTGTTTTTTTTTTTTTTTTTTTTTTTTTGCTTGTTACCCAGGCTGGAGTGTGCAATGGTGTGATCTCGGGTCACCGAAACCTCAGCCTCCTGGGTTCAGGCAATTCTCCTGCCTCAGCCTCCTTAGTAGCTGGGAGGCTACTTCTCATTCTTAGTGTGGATGGGGTTTCACCATGTTGACCAGGATGGTCTCGATCTCTTGACCTCATGATCCACCCGTCTCGGCCTCCCAAAGTGCTGGGATTACAGGCGTGAGCCACCGCGCCCGGCAGAATCACAAGTTTATAGGCAATTCCCAGCAGTAAAATACAATATATTATAGAGTATATGCCGCATGTTTAAAAATCATTTTAGACATTATTTGAAAGAGATTCGGGGCCGGGCGCGGTGGCTCACGCCTGTAATCCCAGCACTTTGGGAGGCCGAGGTGGGCAGATCACAAGTTAGAGAGATTGAGACCATCCTGGTCAACATGGTGAAACCCCGTCTCTACTAAAAAAAATACAAAAAATTAGCTGGGCACGGTGGCGCGTGCCTGTAATCCCAGCTACTCAGGAGGCTGAGGCAGGAGAATTGCCTGAACCCAGGAGGCGGAGGTTGCGGTGAGTCGAGATCACGCCATTGCACTCCAGCCTGGGTAACAAGAGCGAAACTTCGTCTCAAAAAAAAAATAAAGAAAGAAAGAAAGAGATTCACATTCATTCTGAAAAAACAAATCTATTCCTTATAGAAGGCTTAAGAAACTGACACAAGAAAAATATGAATACATTTTCTTATATCTATATATGTCTATAAGAATGTATAGATGCAAATCGCATGTGATAAAGAGATGGAAAAAGAGACACAGACAGGTCTGTCCTGCTATATCTGCTGCACTATTCATCACATGGATCATGGCTTTCTAATATCCAAGTGAACTATAAGTAATATAGAAAACTTGAAACGTACACCTTGTTTATATGCCATGCTTACTTTTTTTTCCTGCTTTATAGTTGCACAATTACTTCGATAAGCAGATCTTATCATTGTTGATTTGTGTGTTTTGTTTTATATAAGAAATAAGATGCAAAAAGGAAAAACATGGCTTGTTTCCCAGCTAATAAAGAGTAGGTCCAGCTTTGGTGTCGAGGTTAGTTTGTGTTCAAAGCACATAATTATTTATTTCTATATTTGAATTCCTTACCAAAATTGTGATTCCTTTTCCACTTGGACTTGCTTTATTATCTACCTACACCTTCCTCGGTAATCAAGTCTCATTTATAATTCCAAGTATCCCAATGCCTGACATTGATCTGATTCGCGAAGTTAAAACTTGAAAAATATTCTTGAACCTATTTTTCTACCAGTCTCCAAAGGAAACAGATACGGAGTCCATATAGATGCAACCATCTTTTCCATGAACTCTACTAGGAACCACTTTTAACTAAAAAATTATCTTTCAGACATCAGTATCTGGAAAGTTCCAATGAAAACTGGCTTAGAACCAGCACACAAAAATTTAGTTTCCTCCATGGCAATTCCTTTTCCAAGTACAACTCCTTCCTTGGACCCTCCCTTTTCTGTTTCATATCCTTCAAGTCTCAGGCATTAAATGTTCTGTCTCAGCTTGCCATTCATTTAATTTTTCTTAATATACCCAACAAGCAGATCAGTTTTAGTTAAGTTTCAACAAGTGGCCCTTATACACATGCAGGCACAAAACTAAGTTTGCTGTAACTAGTGATTATAAATTGAAAACATTTTTCAAATTTTATGTTTTTATTTTACAAAATAAAGTTACTCATCTGTTATATCCACTACTAAAAAAAAATCTTCAAATGCTTAGAATCTTGCCAGCGTATTCTAAACACCTGAGGTCACTATGAAAAAAATCAGTGGTTGGATTAGCATGCAATTACTCACCATAGCCATTTCCCATGGGCTTGGTGCAATATAATTGGCAAAACTTCCAGTCACTGGCTTGTCCCTAGAGGAGAAAAAGGTTAAAACATATGCCCAACATACGGACTTTTCAGATGTTTGCCCGAAACTGACTTCTGTCTTGCAAGTCTTAGAGCACAGATGTGATCCAGCAAAATCTAAGTGCCTGGGGCCTCAAAGAACAAAAGCAGAGCTTGTGGAATACTGCTGCCCCAGAAGACCCACGGTATGGCAGATGGAGCAAGATATTATGAACACCAGAGGGAGCAAGAGATTAGGAATTACTTTTTATTCCTAAAAAATAAAAATAAATAAAACAAAGAAACTGGCTAATCTCTCTAATTGGTGAATCTACATACACAAGACCAGAGGAAACGCACACACACAGAAGGTTTGAAAGGTCCCAGAATCTCTGGCTAAGCTTACTGGTGAGGGTCTTCTGTAAGAGGCCACTCACTGAGGTTTGGAAAAAGCAGACTTTTTGTTTTGTTTTGTTTTTCTGATATGCAGTAGCCAACACAGAGATTTTTTTAAAAAAAAAAAGAAAAAGAAAAAAAGAAAGAAAAACAGAAGTATGGCCTCCCAGAAGGAACATTATAAAGCTCTAGAAGCTAACTCTAATATAAAGGAGACTTATAAATTACTTCTTAAACTATTCAAAATAACCATTATAAGGATGCCCAATGAACTCAGGAGAGAAACATATGAACAAAGTCAGAATTTAATCAAAGAGACAGAAAATATAAAAAAGAACCAAATAAAAATCTTAAAGCTTGAGAATACAATATTGGTACTACAAAATCACTTAGGAGGATTTAACAGCAGACTAGATCAAGCAAGAGAATTAGTGAACCCCAGGACATCATTGGAAATTATCCAGGCAGAAGAGAAAAAAGTAAAAAAGAATGAAAAGTGTGAAACAAGCTTAAAAGATTTATTGGACACCATCGAGCAAACCAGTATATGTATTATAGGAAAGGAAATGGACATCACACCCAGGAAGCCTAATGAGTTCAAAACAGGATGAGCACAGATAAATCCGTACCGATAGATATTATAATAAAATTATCACAAGTCAAAGAGAGAATTTGAAACAGAACAGAAAAGCAACTTGTCACTTATCCAAGAACCTTCATAAGATTCTCAGCAGACGTTTCAGTAGAAACATTGCAGCACAGAAAGGTGAGATGATATTTTCAAAGTGCTGGGACAGGGGAAAGAGCTGACAACCAGTAACACTATACCTGAGAAATGTTCTGGACAAAATCAAGAGATACAGCTCAACAGCTGTTCTAATTGGCTCCTAGTACACCTTCCTGTTCTACAGCATCTAGCATGATAAGAAATGAAATTGAGATATAGTTGATTGACTAAACTTCTGAAACTCTGCTGCAGCTCCTGATGTAGTTCAGTCTCTGCCATTGCAAAGGCAATACAAAGTGGGATGGAGTTGCTCCCCTCTAACATCCAGAGGCTTAGAGGGTCTAGGGAATCAGGGTGTTCTGTGTTCTCAAATGGATATATCCAAATATCCCAGTGTGTTAGTCTCAGAGTTCTGCTTCTTCACTATCAGGCATAGGAGATTTACTGGGACTAAGAATGTAATGCTTTTGGAGTTTTGAGACTTTTATGTGTAATTTCTTAGACTACTCTTCAGTGATCAGCCTCCAGGTATGGGAGATGAATAATTTTTTAAAAACTGACATTAAGGCCTTCTGATTTCACATTTCATATTAAACTGATGAATGATTATCCTGAATCATCTTTTCTCTTGTAAACATAATTGGTGCTCAGCAACAGCCACCCAGTTTCCCTGTCCTTATAATTAGTATATTCCTGTTGTTTCGAACGCCAGAGTTATTGCACATTGCATGAACCAGTGCATCTCTTTTCACCTCTTTCTTTCTCACAGGGAAAGTCTTGATGACAAACTTCCGCAGAATGCTAAGGACTATCAATATGCCACCTATTCTCAGGAATGGAGAGTTCATTGTCAGTTAGGCAGAATCAATCCTTAGCATTCTTCCCAGGACCACTTCTACTACCGACTATTCAAGGTCAGGCACTGCAGAAGCAAAGCCAGTGTCGGGGGTTCAGGTGCATAAGATTGAGGGAGCTCTCATCAGGAAAACCTGTGAATGTGGGAAGCCGAATAGGAAAGAGGAAGGATAGAGACAAGAGTGTAGCCTCACATAGATTCTATCCTTGATCTGATTCATGAGCATGCTCTGGGGCATAAACCACATTGCAGAGTCATTCATCTCAAGCTAGGCAAATAGACCACAGAGCCCCGATATTAAGTCACTAAGTGGAATAGAAGGAAAATGTAACATCCATGCCATGTATAAGCTCTTAACATAGCCCCCCCCCCCAGCTAGTAGGTAGGGGTGTACCACCCAGTAAATTAGATATGAACAGGATATCAGATGCACCCATTATAATTTCCTTATATAGCAAATTATAACTACATCTATACTTGCATTTACATTTTGAAAGACCCTCCTGATCAGTTAAAATACGCTCACCATGCCTACTTTTCCATGATGCTTTTTCTCTGTCAATTGTTTTTTATCTAAATCACAATTCTGCTTATCCTACTCTTTCAATTGCCCTAAACTTTTCTTCACCCACTGGTATTAACCTAAGATACATAAGTTGAATTATACAGCTGCTTACCCTCCAGCTGCTTCCCTTATTCAAGTAAATAGACTCTGGCCCTAAGTTAGGGTTCTATCTCATCTAATATTTATCTCGGGGTCTATTTAAGCTTCTGTTTTCTATCTTAGCTTTGGGACAATTCCTTATTCTTCTTGTGCTTTCCCTGCACATCAGTGGTAAGTTTCCCACTGGCTACCATTCTGACCCCTGCTCCCTACTCCTTATCTATAAGTTATCCTTACAAATATTGTCTAATATAATTGCTTTCTCCAACTTTAAAATAAACCGTACATGCTGTCTGCTAACCCTTTTTAACCAGGAGGCACACACAGGCAAGAGAATAAGTAAAACAAGTGTTCTTCATAGCTTGCCCTTCATAGATTGCTATTCCTCGGGGAAGGAGGCTATTGTATGATTGAATCATCTTCCTTGCAGAAGTACAATGTGTATATGTCGTACAGCACATCCCAATTTTTTAGGAACCAAATGAACTGCTAAGATTTACATGTTAAATTTCAACTGAGAGAAAATCTCCACGAAGGAAAACTCATTTTAAATGACAAAGTGTAATAATAAAGATGGAAAGGAAATATTAGATAACAAGTTTATTTTGTTTGGCTTTTATTTTGGCTCATTTGCTGGGACAAATGTTTTCGTCAAAATATTTCTTCGTATTGCACTTTATTTAAGTCACTTATAATCTTACATAACATAGTTGACCATAATGAAAAAGGAATCCAGTGTTACTTAATGTTATTTAAATTGTTTGATAACAGACATTGTGGTTAAATATTACAATTAAACTATGTAATCAATTGGGTATCCATTTTGATCCTAATAATTTGCCTTTTTATGTTAATAATACAAAGCTGCCTGAAACATATTGATCTCTTCATCTATTTTTCATTGTTAATTCTCCCTCTCTGCTCTTTCTGTCTCTAATTGTGCATTTAATGCCATATCATGGCTATGAAAATGGCCACTAGGAAATAAACTGGGGAATAAATGTCTTTTGTACTGCAATTATCTGGGATATTTTTATGAGTGTTTGTCAATTAAATACAATAAATTCCTCAGGAAGATAAAATATCTCCAGTTATGTAAAATGGTATTGTTGGCCCAAATAAACAGACAAAAGGTAAAGGAGATTTTTTTTCCCACAACCTCTGTTGCTGCTAAAAGAAAAATAAATAAATAAACTTGAATGACATGGGTAAAAAAAAATATCTAGTACTAATTCAAAGGAAAATATTCCCAAACTACTAAAAACTTTTCCATACAGAAGTAGTTCCAATCAGCCATATAATTTTAATGATTAATATTTCTGAGGCAAGTAGGTAATTTATTCAAAGGAATGTAACACATGTGATTCAATCCTACCAGACAATGCCCTCCCAATACCCTGAGAATCATTAAGGATCTAGGGAGAGAGCATTTCTTTTTTTTTTAATTTTATTTATTTATTTTTAATTGCATTAGGTTTTGGGGTACATGTGCAGAACTTACAAGATTGTTGCATAGGTACACATATGGCAGTGTGTTTTGCTGCCTTCCTCCCCTTTACCCACATTTGACATTTCTCCCCAGGCTATCCCTTCCCCAGATCCCCCCCACTGTCCCTCCCTTATTCCCCCAATAGACCCCAGTGTGAAATTTCATAGCTAGTTTCATAAAAATCTTTCTTTCTCCACCTTGGGCTACTAGAAACGTTATCCACTGCTTTATGGAGGAGAGGATAAATATGAAATAAAAAATCAAAAGGTGGAGGATATAAAATAAGTATAATGACTTAGGTTGAGAATTAATTTTAGAGATAAACAGTTACTATTAGTTTTATCGTCCCTAAAGAAAAGCCAAAAACAAAGCCATCATGGACTGGTTAAACAGGGATTGCCAAGCAAGGAAATAAGGAAAGCATGAAAGTTTAAAAATGACAAGCCTTTACTAGGAAAACCGCCATTCATCGTCACCACCATGGAACCACAAGGAGACCAGTTAGTGCTCGGTTATCATCTGGGACCACCAGTTGAATGCAGTCAGCACATGTCCAGTTCAACAACTGGTAGGAGCAGAGATTAATCTGTTTTTGTGAGTTCTTGCATATATACAATATTGCCAGCTTTAAAAAAAATAAAGAAAGAAAGCAAAGGAGCATGTAAACATATTGCTAGAATCTCTCTGAACAGTTCTAAGGGGCTCATGCCAGGGAGCATCCCCAACAAGGTAAATAAGCTCTATTAATTGTAGGATAACTCCACAGCTGAGCTGGAGTAATATGCCTCTCTTCTTCCAGAATATGCCTATGTCCAACCCCAACATTGCACTCTCATCAGGAATCAAGGATACACATAAAATGTGCTCAGTGGAACTGAGAACAGTGGTGGTGGTGGGAAGGAAACTGTACCTATGGAACAGGTTTCATAGAATCCAAATTAAAATTTAAATGAGTCTGCAAAGGCAGCGACTACAGTGCTCACTCTATCTCTAAGTTTCTTTCTCAAATGTTATCCCCTCTCCTGCTTTCATTCACTCTCAGCAAATGACCTCAATGCGTAATTTGCAGAGTAAAGGTTATTCATGAAACAGACCTTCCAATTTATGTCACAAACTCATGAGTTTTTGTGCATTTCTACCTATTATACCTCTTTCTCCTCAGTTGTAATGAAAACAGTGTTCTTTCTCCTTTTTAAGATTGATTCCTCTGCCTGTGTTTCAGATTCTGTCTCTTCTTCTACAATATCAGCCTACTAAAAAAGGTTATGTATACTCACTGACTCCACTTGTTCATGGCCCATTCAATTCTCAACTCACTTCAACCTAGATACAGTCCCCATAACTTCACAGAATAATTCTCTCCATGGTACCAATCCTTGCTGATAACCCCTGGACCATCAGTCCGTATTTTATCTGATATCACCATTAATTATTTCATTTGCTTAGAATATTTTGATCCTTTCCAGCCACTCTGCCACAGTATATTATTTATCTTTTAAATATTATATTACCTAATTTTCTATCTTAAGCTCACTTCATTACATACTAATCATGCTTCGTAGGCTGTCTCATACTATTCATTGTTTCACATGCTATCTACACGTTTGTCTTTGATACTACCAAAACCAGAATCTCCACCATAGAACTGACTGGATATTGAAACATGACCCACATGTCATATGTATGTTGAATATATTTATTTGACTCTGAAAATAGCAATTCAGTCTCCACATTTGTCCAAAAACAAATGCTTCATTTTCAGTTTCAAATATGTTTGTTTGCATTCTTTCTGTCTTGAAGAATGACACATATTTCCACCCAATAATCAAAGAAACAAGCCTCACATTATCCCTGACTCCTTCCTTCCCCATGTTCCACATACTCATGTGATCACCAATTCCCTGGATTCCACCTCCTGATGCACTTCATTTCTAATTACTTGTCTCTATCCAGACTTCAAATTCTAATGATTCACGTATCATTATCTCTCACTTGGATAACTGCAACTATTTCTAACCCTTTCTTCCTTCTCTATATTTATACCTACTGTAATCCATTCTCCATGTACCAAACTGAATTATATTGCTAACACAGAAGCCTAATAAAATTTTTAGCCAGAAATAAAATTTATCAATGACTTGCAATGCTTTCATGTGTACCTAAACCTCTTAATTTGGTCTGCAAGGTTCTTCATTAATTGCCTTCTGTCAACATCTCTAGTAATAGTGAACTTTCTCTACTTTCAGAAAAGTTAATATTTTCCTTGACTCTAAACTTCCAATATTTTTTGAAATACTCTTCATAAATCCTCTTAGTTATATGGATTTCCACCTGAATAGTCCTAACACTTCAATTGTTAATTTAGAATCTACCAAAAAGGATGCCCTTTTTGATTTTTGAAATCTTTTCCAATGTACTCACCAGAGAAAACTGTACTTTCTTCGTGAAACACTTTCACAATGTCACAGGATCTTTAGGGTGTTGCTTCACGAGCCAGAAACCTCTTCTGCCTGAGTACTGCTTGCATCTGGTGGGCTCATTCCACCACTTGGCCTGGCAGGCTGTACTCCACCCATGCTACTGGCTTGTGCTGGTGGCCCACACCTGCCAAGGGTGCTCCTGGTGCCCACAGAGCAGCAGTGGGGTCAAGCAACCCCAGGGTCTGGCCACTCCACACAGCCAGACATGCCAGCTGCTGCTGCGAGGTCGATAGTCCCAGGGACCAGCACAGGTGTTGGTTCCACATGAAAGCCACATATGGACAAGATGTACCATACGTGGCTTCCACTACGGGCATCCATGTCTGGATGAGGGGAACACAGTGATGTCTCAAAGCTTGAAGACATCATGAACTGCAGAGCCACAAAAAGAGTTTCACAGCTCTGGCTCCGGGAGCCCCTGGGTCCGGGCCCCCTGAAATGCTGCAGCTCTTCTCTCCTCTTGTCACCCACAACATGGCAAGTGGGAGTGTGCTTCAGCTTTGTTTGTGTTACAAGTCGTTTAGTCCTGCCATCCAGTGTGTCTCGAGTTTGTGTCCTGCCTCCAGGAAGAATGAGGTACACAGACAACTAGAGAGTGAGCAGGTAGAGGTGAGCCTCACTGAGTGGTAGAACAGGTTTTGGGAGACCTGAAGTGGGTAGCTCCTTTCCACAGGCAGGTCATCCAGATGAGTACCCAGGTCTCAGTATACAGGAGAACCGTAGTGGGTAGCTCCTTTCTGCAGGCAGTTCATCCACGAAGTCTGTAGCCATCAGCAGATGGAAGACCCAGAGTGGGAAACTTCTATCTGCTTGCAGGTCATCCCAGCATCTCTGCAACCCTCAGCAGAGAGGAGAACAGAATGGGGACCTCCTAGCTACAGGCAGGTCATACTGTCATATGCCTGAGTCTGGCTGAGATGGGTTTTTATGGACTTCAGAGAAGATAAAGTGCATGCTGATTGGCTCATGGGTGGCCACGGGCAGGCCTGGATGAAGCACCTTAAGTTCTCACTCCAGTCTGCAGAACTGGCAGCCCCTAGGCCTATGGCTGTCCCTAGCTTGAAGGAAGGGCTTCACTGGAGACCCACCCCTTCCACTCAGGAGCCTATCTGCCTCCTGCCACCACCTGTATGTCATCCATAGCGCCCAGGCTGTTCAAGCCCAGGGTGCAGCTGCAGGCCCACATTGAGCTGCTCTCAGAGCCCCCTGACCTCCCTCCCATGCTCATTGGTGCCCAAAGTTTGGACGGAGCTGAGGCGGTAGGGTGCTGGTGTATCAGTGCCATCCTGAGTGTGCACACACCTCGACAAGTCATGACAGTTCCCTGGTTTAGCCACAACTTTGCTCCCAAATTGGAGCAGGAGGCAGGAGCAGGGAGAGGCCACACAGTGGGAGCAGGCACTTCTGAGCCTGCAGAGGAATGGGGGCCATCCTGAGCCCCAAGAGCACAGGGATACCCAGGTCTGTAACCATGGCTGGGTGGCTCCTGCTGCACCCAGGAGGGCAGGGCTCCCACCCCTTCAACTTGGAAGGGGGCAGGGCTCCCACCTGTTCCCTGCTCCCACCAGCTCCATGGAGCACACAGCCCAGCCGTGCCTTCCCCACAGCAGCCAGTGTCATGACAGTGGTCACTCCAGATGGGCTGCTGCTGCCATCAACACCATATTTCTTTACCTAACAGTCTATATCCATTATTAGAATGTTTGTAGGACCAATATCTGTCTCATTTACAATTTCTTGGAGCCAGTCATAGCAAGTAGAGGGTAATCAAGAAAACACGTATGGGACAGAAAACATATCCATAAAGAAAAAAACAGTACAAGACAAAACAAACTTAAAAAACACAATTTAGTTATTATTCTAGACACAAATAGAAAAATGTGGGTGTGATTCAAGCTAAAATTTTCAATTTCCATTGAAACACATGTAGAAGCAATCTAAATTAACATTAGTGTTTATAATGAGCTTTCGGAATTGCAAATGAAGAAATAACATGGGGCCAGGCATGGTACCATGTACCTGCAATTCTAGCTACTCAGGAGGCTGAGCTGGAGTGCTTGCTCGAGCACAAGAGTTCACAATTACAATGGGCTATGATGGCACCACTACTCTTTAGCCTGAGTGACAAAGCAAGATGTTGTCTCTACTAAATACACAAATTCATTAAATAATAACATGAGCACAGAATGACCTGTTCCATCTCAGATTTCCATGGAAATAATAAATAAAAAAGAATGAAGATTTTTTTATTCGTGCTAAAAATAAATTGAAAATATACAGTTCATTCACATTGAAGTAAATCACTGAAGAGTGTTATGATACCAGCATTCTCACAGGTTGGGAATAATGAATATTAGCACAAATTTCAAGGCCATAAAAAAATATTTAGTTTTTGACACAGTCATTCCAGATCTAATGAGTCATATTACAAATATTATCAGGTGTTTTTTGTTGTTGTTGTTTCCCCCAAGATGGAGAATAGGAGGCAGTGTTAGTGTGTCTCTCCCACTCGGAGGGACAGAATAGTGTGTGGAGATTCACACTGTGAACTTCTGTCCCAAGAACCACTGCAGGAACTTACCAGAAAAACTCAGAATTCGCGGATCCTTTGAAAGAAGTGAGAGGCCGCAGCATACTCTGTGAGAGAGGTAAATAACTGTGAGTTTCTGGAATAAAATGGGGACAGCCTGCCTCCAAACACATGTCTACATGGGGAATTTGAAAATACAGATCACGGAAATCGTTCTTAACCCTACCTAGAGCTGGAAGAGATTTAGGAAGTACACAAAATATAAAGGTGGCAGCAGCTGGAGGAGCCTGGTAAGCATTCCCTACCTGCAGTGTGAACCCAGGAAAGCCATTCCTGACTATGTTTCACAGAAACCCACAAGGCAGCCAGCAAAGTCAGGTAAGGGTGGCAGGGTGAAAGATGTTCCCAACTAAAATTTGGGTTATAATTTTGAGTGGGCACTGGCTGGTGGGTGAATGGGAGTTCTGCAGATGCCAGCACAGGAGCTGGGTGCCCAACATTGCAGGAAGAGAGGGAGGGGAGTGGCCTGAAAGCTATGCTTCCTTTCTCAGAGGGTAGCTCACAGCTGGGGAAGTCTGACTTCTGTGTGCAGTCTGCCTGGATCTAGACGGGTTGCTATTGGCAGGGAACCGTGGAAATGAGACTGGCCTCACCAGCTGTGTGAGAGCTGGATGGGGTCTGTTGCTGCCAGCTATTCCCCACTACCTTGTGACTCTACTGCACAGCAGAGACAGTCATACTCCCTCCCCTCTGGAACATTACCCCACTTGGCCTGAGAAATACTTTCCCATCCTCCCACAGTGGCCATGACAAGCCCCACCCAGTGGTAAGGCTGGTCTGAAGTTGCCCTCAGACAAGCTTCACCCTGCTCCCACCTGATGGTATTTCTCTACCCACCCTGGGAGCTTAACACAAAGGATATAAACTCTTGTGAACTTTATGGCCCCACCCATCACCTGAGAAACCAGAATACTTCCTCTGGTAAACTTAGGGCCAGTTCAAAACCCACTAGTACTACGGTAGCTGGTGTTGTCTTGCAAGCACCACCCTTGCTGGAGGCCAGCCAACACAAGCCACCACAGCACTGCGCTGTAGAATAACACTGCACCCAGGATGAACACAATGGCTGCTAACACTACTACTTGCAGTACCCTGTCTAGCCAGAGGTCCTGACTCTGTCCACAAGACAGCTTCACTGATAGCATAAACAGCATTCAAGATAGCTAGCAAAGTAAGCCTGTCTGCAACCACGGAATCTCATAGAGTCTACATCATTCTCCTGCCATCTCCATCAGAAGAAGTGCTGGATCTGACTGCTGGGAGACTTAAAGACAGAGCACATAACTAGAACCCTTGCAGACATCCCCAACTATCACCCTGGAGCCTGGTAGCACCAATTGATGGCTACACTGAGAAAAGAAACAATAATGACTGTAATCTGGCTCTCGGGAAACCTCATTTCTAGCACAAGGGGATAAAACCGCATCAAGGGATCACCCAGTGAGACAAAAGAATCTGAACAGCAAGACTTGAATCCCAGATCTTTTGACTGGTGGAATATTTCCATCAAAGAAATAATCGAGTGCTGAGTGCAGGAGGGAAACCAGTACCTCCACCTCAACAGGCAGGCAGCCTCTGTGATCACGAAGGGCATTGGAGAAGGGGACCTTCTGGTACTCCACTGAGACACACCTGGGGTTTCTCCTACTGGAACACAGCACAGATGCACCTATAGGCAGCATTTCAGGGACAATCCTGAGTGCAGCCCCACAGGAGAGTACCCCAGATTCAGGCCTGCATGAGAGGCAGAGTCACAATTCCTCCCTACTTAAAACATCAACAATCCGGTGTAGCTGGCAAGATGGCCAAATTGGAACAGTTCTGGTCTGCAGCTCTACGCTAGATGAATGGAGAAGTTGGGTGACTTCTGTATTTCCAGCTGATGTAGCTAGATCATCTCATTAGGACTTGTTAGACAGTTGGTGCAGCCCACAAAGGGCAAGCTGAACAAAGGTAGAGTGTTGCCTCACCCCGGAAGCTCAAGGGGTCAGGGAACTCCCTTCGGTAGCCCAGGGAAGCCAGCAAAGGAACAAAATGGGCTGGAGAATGAGTTTGAGGAATCAAAAAAGTAGGCTTAAGAAGGTGGGTAATAACAAACTCCTCAGAGCTAAAGGAGCATGTTTTAATCCAATGAAAAGAAGCTAAGAACCTTGAAAAAAGGTTAGATGAATTGCTAACTAGAATAATCAGTTTAGAGAAGAACATAAATGACCTGATGGAGCTAAAAACACAACACAAGAACTTCATGAAGCACACACAAGTATTAATAGCCAAATCCATCAAGTGGAATAAAGCATATCAGAGACGGAAGATCAATGTAATGAAATAAAGCATGAAGAAAAGATTAGTGAAAAAAATGTAAAGAAATGAACAAAGCCTCCAAGGAATATGGGACTATGTGAAAAGACCAAACTTAAGTTTGATTGGTGTACCTGAAAGTGATGGGGAAAGTAGAACCAAGTTGGAAGACACTTGAGGATATCATCCAGGAGAACTTCCCCAACCTAGCAAGGCAAGCCGACATTCAATTTCAGGAAATACAGAGAACATTGCTAAATGTAAGAACTAAAACTTTGAACAAAATATTTAAAAGGGCCAGGCAAAGTGCCTCATGCTTGTAATCCTAACAATTTGGGAGCCTGAGGCAGGCAAATCCCTTGAGGCCAGAAGCTCGAGACCACCCTGGCCATGATGGCAAAATCCATTCTGTACTAAAAATACAAATGTTAGCTGGGTGTGGTGGCACAGGCTTGTAATACCAGCTCCTCGGGAGGCTGAGGCATGAGAATAGCTTGAGCCCAGGAGACAGAAGTTGCAGTGAGCCAAGATCGTGCTGTTGCACCCCAGCCTGGGTGACAAAGCGAGACTATGTCTCAAACAAAAAATCTTAAAAGATAATGTAGGCAAAACACTTCCTGACCATGGATTAGGCAATGATTTCTTAAATATGACACCCCCAAAAAAACAACAAAAGAAAAAACAGAAAAGTTGTAATTTATCAAAATATAAGCTTTTATATTTCAAAAGATACTATCATAAAAAGGAAAAAGAAAATCCATGGAATGGGAGAATATATTTGCAAATTCTGTATTTGATATTGAACTATTATTGAAAAAATATAAATAACTCTTAACGATAAAAATAAAATCACAAATAGGCAAAGGAATTGAAAAGACATTTCTTCAGAGAAGACCACTAAGCACATTTTCAAAATGCTCAGCATCATGAACTATCATGTAAAGGCAAATCCAAATCACAATGAAATAATACTCCACACTCCTAAAATAATTATAATCAAGAAAACAGAAAATAAGCAATGTTGGTGAGGATATGGAGAAATTGCAGCCTTCACACTTTGTTGGAAAATGATACAGCCAATTTGGAAAACTCTGGCAGTTCCTAGACAAGGTAAACGCGGCTTTATCATATGACTCAGTAATTCCACATTTAGATATATATCCAAGAAAGTGAAAACATATATTCCAATAAAAACACACATAAATGTTGACAGCAGCATTATTTATAATAGTAAAAAAAATGCAACAACTCAAATGTCCATCAAATGAATAGATAAACAAAATGTGATATATTCAATCATTCGAACATTCGGCAATAAAGGGGAGTCAAGTGTTGATTCGTGTCACAACAAGGATGAATTTTGAGACCATGATGCTGACTTAAAGAAGTCAAACACAAAAGAAGACATACAAGAGGCCAACAAACATATGAAAAAATGCTCATCATCACTGGTCATTAGAGAGATGCAAATCAAAACCACATTGAGATACCATCTCACGCCAGTTAGAATGGCATTCATTAAAAAATCTGGAGTCAACAGATGCTGGAGAGGATGCGGAGAAATAGGAACACTCTTACACTGCTGGTGGGAGTGTAAATTAGTTCAACCATTGTGGAAGACAGTGT
>CM052665.1:8659123-8702605 GCA_028533165.1 Leontopithecus rosalia | reverse complement strand
AAAAAAAAAAAAAAAAAAATTTGGGTCTTTAGTCAGATTATTTACCACCTGGATGGTAAAGAGGACTCCATTGTTGTGGTAGGTAGATCTTTTGATAGAATCTGGCATGTTATACCACGGATACTGCTAAAACTTTCAGCCATGATAAACTCGGAGGAGATACAGGTGGAAAGAAAAGCACTAGTTGATGCAATATCTTGGGTATTTCACAGATATAGAGAATAGAACAACTGTAAGGATGAGGCATTGACCCATCACTGTTATTGCTGAATAACAGTGATGTCTTTAAAAGAGAAAATGTAGTTTATATCTGTTCAACTATTTAGAGCAATATGTGTGAGTTACTGTCTTCTTTCCAATACTTAAAGAGATTATTATCTACTGCCTTTGAAATATTAAATATTAAGCACAAAACTTAATTCTAAGTGTTCCAAAACTTTAGAGAATGCAGACTTCACAAGGTGATCAAATCTTCTATGCCAAAGTAAGAACTCTGATAGGAATGGAGTGGGATTCTGAGACATGAGTTGGGGATTACAGGACGTACCCCAGGCACTTAATTATCAGGTGCTAATTTGGCATAATTACTGTAAAAAGGGTTGAAATGTGAGTTCAGGAGAAGTCAATCAGAGGGGAAAACAATGTGATGGTGGAAGCAGCATCTGTAATGATTACTCTGAAGACAGAAGGAGGGACCACAGGCCACACTGGGCACTAGAATCTGTAAAAGACAAGGAAACACATTCTTTCCTAAAACCTTCAGATGGAAGCAGACCTCATGACACATCAATTTTTTTCCCAGTGAAATGTATTATGTACTTCTGGCCTCCAAAACTGTAAGAACAAATTTGCATAGCTTTAGGCAGCTAAGTGTGTTATCACTTGCTACAGCAGCAACAGGAATGTAATATGGATAACATGGAATCCTTGCATAGGTTTTTCTTATTTTGGATACACTAGGTCCATGGCCTCAACTAGTAGTCAATTTATTTGCCTTTAAATTTTAATTTATACTTCTTAATTTATATTTGGGATGGACATACTTAGCAGTGAACAGAACCCTCACATAGGTCCTTGGTTTGTTAAATATAAAATATAATGTTAAAAAAGGCTAAGTGGAATCAAATAAAAACTCATTACCACTACCACTGGTGGAAGAAGTACAATAGTCCCTCAGTATCCACTGGGGGTAGTTTCTAGAACCCCCTGATGCATATCAGAATTTGTGGAGAATTAAATCCTTTATATACAATGGCATAATATTTTCATGTAACCTATGTGCATCTTTGTATATACTTTAAATTGTCCCTAGATTAGTTATAATACAAAATATAATGTAAATGCTATGTAAAAAGTTATTGCATATTATTTTCATTTTTATTATTATATTGATATTTTTATTGTTTCTATTTTTTCAAAATACTTTCAAGTTGAGGTTGGTTGAATCCATGGATGCAAAAGCCAGAGATATGGAGAGGCAACTGTGTATATCAAAGATAGGATTGCAGTTTAAAGGATATAGTAGAGATGCAATTCTGAAAGAGTTGTAAAAGGCAGAATTAGTGGTTTCCGTCATATTCCCCATTTTATTAACCTGTATGACTCCTACAAAATTGTATTAATTCCAATAAATGGCAATGGTCTACTGCAAACTTTAATCAAGTAAAGGTGCCAGTTGGAGCTATTACACAAGATGTAATAATTTCAAAAGAGCAGAACAACCCAAACTCTGGTATGTTAAAGAAATATGCAGCTGTTTGTCTGGTGAATGCATTCTTTTCCATGCCCATCAGAATCAGGAGTAGTTTGTGTTCATATGGGACGAACTACAATACATATTCACTGTCTGGTCCCATGGATATAATAATTCTCCCTTTCTTTGTTGTGGTATAGTCATAAAGGACTTGCACCATTGGGATAATCTAAAAAATAACCCCCATTTTTCCCTTTGTTGATGGTATCTCATAGTCAATTTTAATTAATAAGAAATAGAAAGTTTTCTGGACTCCTTGGTAAAACACATGCACCCCATTAAATGGGAAATAAAACCATATAGTTTCTGACCCTACCACATTTTAATGAAGTTTTTTAGGGGGGTTAGTGGTCTGGAACGTACCGAACAATTAGAAGACATTTTATTGCACCTCTCAACAACTGTCACTAAGAAAGCCCCCTTGGTTTTGAAGGCAATGTATCCTGTACTTGGAAATACCATTCAGAAAAATGTGTTGGATGATGTATATGGTTTTGAGTTTTGAGTAGGAACAAGAAAGAACTCTAAAGTAGGTTCAGACTACTGTAGAAGCAAGCCACATTGGGCTATATAACTTGGAGAATCCCATGGTTTTAGAGATAACTGTGTTAGAGAAAGATGGGGAGCTTTTGCCAAGCCTGAGTAAAAAAGTCACAGTCCAGAACTCTGCATGGTGAAACTGTTCTTATCAGAGGACTATAGGCTATTCAAACACCTAGCATCCTACTGAGCTCAGATATATATGGAGGATTTTACAGTATAATACCACATATTCATGGCTCTTCTGGATAAGCTAAATATCATTATATGCACCAAGGTTCAATAGCAATCTGTTCTAAAATAGAAGTAGAAAATTTGAGATTCCCCCAAATAGACACAGAAGGCACAATATGCTACATAAACATGGGACTGTCATGGACTTCGTGTCACCTTTTTCTATTATGTAAATCTTTCTTCTTCCATTCAGACCAATAGCCTCATGGAGGATTCACTAAGATTAGCTAACAGAGGGGGAAAAAAAAAACAACTCTGTGTTTAGTTAATACATATATATGCTTTGTATGTAAACACAAGATGAATATGGACCACCGGATTGCCCAACAATCATATTCATAGATAACCCAGAAAGACAGTGGTGAGAAGAAATTAATAATATTCTCCCACTAAGCATTGGCAGAACATCTTGTCATCCTCTTTGTATGAAGAAAGAAGCAGCCCATAATATGAAAAGAGGCTTTACTTTTCTGGCTACCTATGTACCTTTCTTTCTCCACATCTCATCCTTTGATGACTGACATTAGGGTTAATAAGATAGTTCTATAATGAAATTTAGGCTCCAGATGGTCCCATGAGGTCACCCAGAAACTGATCTCTGAGATCATACTCTAGCTTTTCCTCCCATCTTATCTGGCTCCCCACATTTTTCTTTTGATATCACATAAACGGAAATTTCTTTTCTCAGGTTCTGCTTCAAGAGAACCCAGTCAAGACATTATAATTCTGAAACACATTGATGATGCCATTTATTATGTGATTATAAAATTCTCCCTTTACTACCTGTAAAAGATCTACCTGTAACAATAAAAATATAACATTGAGGAAGATATAAAAATCAATATTATAACTAGACTTAGCTATAATATAAATAATACAATTAATAATTATAATCTAATATAAATAATCTTTAAAAAGTTGTCCATTCTGTCTTCTGCAGTTTAGAGAAAATTCTTCAACATCGTATTTCTGTTATAGCTTTCTACAAGTCTAATGTAATTCAAAAATTAAAATGGTAGAGCCAGAAACTATTACTCCAATAAGATCTCAACATATTTTTTCTAAATGGAAAACATCAACCTTTAAAAGCCTAGGAAGAAATGCCAAATGTGGGAGAAGGGGAAGAAGGCAGCAAAACACACTGCCATGTGTGTACCTATGCAACTATCTTGCATGTTCTGCACATGTACCTCAAAACTTAAAATGCAATTAAAAAAAGCCAAATTAGTTTGTCCAGTATCTCTTCTTTTTTGTGTGAACCACTTAGTTAGCAAGTCAACACAAATTAGAAAAAAATGAAAAGAAAATCAGGTGAGAAACTTCTTTACACATGCCAGTTAGAATAGCGATCATTAAAAAAATCTGGAGACAACAGATGCTGGAGAGGATGTGGAGAAATAGGAATACTCTTACAGAGTTGGTGGGAGTGTAATTTAGGTCAACCATTGTGGAAGACAGTGTGGCAATTTCTCCAGGATCTAGAAATAGAAATTCCATTTGAGCTAGCAATCCTATTACTGGGTATATACCCAAAGAAGTATAAATCGTTCTGCTATAAAGATACATGCACATGTATGTTCACTGTAGCCCTGTTTGCAATAGCAAAGACCTGGAACCAACCCAGATGCCCATCGATGATAGACTGGACAAAGAAAATGTGGCACATATACACCATGGAATGCTAGACAGCCATAAAAACAGATGAGTTCGTGTCCTTTGCAGGGACTTGGATGAATCTGGAAACTATGATTCTCAGCAAACTGACACAAAAACAGAAAACCAAACACCAAATGTTCTCACTTATAGGTGGGTGTTGAACAGTGAGAACACGTGGACTCAGGGAGAGGAGCGGCACACACTGGGGGCAGTAGTGGGGGTAGGGGAGGGACAGCAAGGGGTGGGAAGTATGGGGAGGGATAACATGGGGAGAAATTCAGGATATAGTATGCGTCTATGCAACAACCCTGCATGACCTGCACATGTACCCCAGAACCTAAAGTAAAATAAGAAAAAAAAATAAAATAGATTCACATCAAAAAAAAATCGATGACTATGCTAACATCAAGTCTACTCTACTAAAATAACTTTAATGAATCTAGCCTATTTTTTTTTTGACTCCACAATGTGCAAAACCATATGACTAGGTGGGCCCTCAAATTAATTCATTTTTCTATATTAAGTATATTATTCACACAAGGATACAGATGTAAATTAAATCATATAAATAATAATTATCAGTATTTTGTAAACCAGTTCACTTTCTAATCAGTGTTTTGTAAATCATCAACCTAAGAAAGCAAAAATAGGGAAGTTTTCATTTAAAAAATATATTTATTTCCAGTGAAATAAAGTGTGCTTCACTGCCTGATTTTGAGTGGGATGGATGAGCAATGCCACAAGAATGTCAAAGGCCTGCAAATAAATGGATTGCAGCAACTAACCCTATATTTATTTGTGGCTTTTGACACATAGTAAAGACCTTATCTTTTCCCATTCCAATAAGTATGGAGGTTCGAAATTATCAGAGATTAACCAGTTACTTTGTCAAAGATCACTCTAGAAATAATGTCTATCCTTAACCTTTGGCTCTGTGGCTTCTGCACTCAGTACAGTACTCAAACTCTACTCACAAAATCACTGACACCTTTCTAAATCACCAAATCCCATGAATCCTAAGAATACAGAGAGCTAAGATTTTAGAGTATATTAAATTGAAATATTTATTTGTGTTATGCTACCAACAATATCTAATAAATTCTAAGACTACATGTATAAACTTTGCCAACTACCAATATATTCTGTCCATGTCAAAATGAATGACACAGCCAAAGATACCTATAAATAAGTACATCATCTTTAATATCTAAATACAAAAGAAAAACACATACAATGTTTCTTAAAGTCGCAGGAAAAGTTAACATCCATTTCATTGAGGATCAGGTATTTTAAATTATTTTTTCATTTGTTTTCTCTTATTTGTTGTTTCTTTGTTTATGCAGTCAATGTTAGGCGTCATCAGTTTAAAATAAAGAATTGTAAGTTAGTTTTGGGAAGCCTCGTGGTAACCTCCAATCAAAAAGCATACAAAAACTACAAAAAAAAAAAGCAGGAAATGAAAACACAACCAGAGAAATCACCTGGTTTAGTAGGAGGAAGACAAGAAAAAAGGAAAGAAGAAAAAAAAAGACCCTAAAACAACAAGAAAGCAGGTATCAAAATGGCGGGAGTAAGTCTTTACTTAATAACATTGAATGAAAATAGACTAACTGTCCAATTAAAAGACATAGAGTGGGCTGGGTACACTGGCTCACATCTGTAATCCTAGCTCTATGGGAGGCTGAGGCGGGTGGATCACCTAAGGTTAGGAGTTCATGACCAGCCTGATCAACATGGTGAAACCTCATCTCTACTAAAAATAAAATAAAATAAAATAAAAAGTTAGCTGGGCATGATGGTGCACACTTGTAGTCCCAGCTACTCAGCAGACTGAAGCAAGAAAATCACTTAAACCCAGGAGGTGGAGGTTGCTGTGAGCCAAGATCATGCCATTGGACCCCAGCCTAAGCAACAGAGTAAGACTCCATCTCAAAAAATAAAATTGAAAAAAAAGACATAGAGTAGCTGAATAGATGTAAAAAAAAAAAAAAAAACAGTGTCCAATGATCTTTTGATAGTTTGACTACAAGAAACATACTTCACCTATAAGAACACACAGAGACTGAAAATAAAGGAACATAAAAAGGTATTCCATGCAAATAAAAACCAAAAGAAAATAGCAAGAATAGCTACACTTATATCAGATAAAATAGATTTCTGGGGGAAAAACTATAAAAAGAGACAGAGAAAGTCATTATATAATAATAAACTAATTCATTCAGCAATAGGATATAACAATTGTGAATATATATGCACCCAACACTGGAGCACCCAAATGCATAAAGAAAATATTATTAGAGTTAAAGAAAGAGATAGACCCCAATAAAATAAGACCTGGCAAATTCAACAGCCTCTCAAGCATTGGAGAGATCATCCAGAGAGAAAATCAACAAACATCAGACTTACTCTGCATAGACTAAATGGATTTAATAGATATTTACAGAACATTTCATCCAATGACTGCAAAATACACATTCTTTTCCTCAGTACGTGGGTCATTCCTAAGGACAAACCATACCTTAGTCACAAAATGAGTCTTAAAAAATTCAAAACAAATGAAATTATTATACCAAATATTTTCTCTTAACACAATGTAATAAAACTATAAATCAATAACAAGATGAATTTTTGAAATCATTCAAACATTTGGAAATTAAAATATATATGCTCCTGAATAAACAGTGGGTCAATGAAGAAATTGAAAAAGAAATTTAAAATTTTCCTGAAGCAAATTATAATGTAAATATAATATATTAAAACCTATGGGATACAGTGAAAGCAGCAGTAAGAGGAAAGTTGATAGCTATAAGCACCTTTATTAAAAAGCAGAAAGACTTCAAATAAATAGTCTGATAATTTATTTTTAGAATCTAGAAAAAGCAAGAACAAAACATACTCAAAATTAGTAGGAAAAAGAAATAATAAAGCTTAGAGCAGAAATAAATTAAATTGAAACAAATAAAAAATGCAAAATACAAAAACAAAAAGTTGGGGCCCAGCAGGGTGGTTCATGCAGGTAATCAGTCCCACCAATTTGCATGCTAAAGTGGGAGGTTGCTTCAGCTCCAGAGTTCAAGGCCAGACTGGGCAACAAAGAGAGACAGAGTCTCTACCAAAAATTAGAAAAAAAATAAAAAGCCATACACAGTGGGATGCACCTATAGTCCCAGCTATTTGGAAGATTGAGGTGAGACAGTGACTTGAGCCCAGGAGGTTGAGACTGAAGTGAGCTGTAATCACATCACTGCACACCAGCCTGGGTGACAGAGAGAAACACTGCCTCAAAAAAATGAAAAGTTGGTTCTTTTGAAAACATTAAGAAAATTGACAAACCTTTAGGCAGATTAAGAAAACAGAAGAATCACATAAATAGAATTAAAGTGAAAAATGAGACATTATGACCAACATTGAAGAAATTCAAAAGATTATTAGTGGCTACTATTAACAACTATATGCCAATAAATTGGAAACCTAGGAGATATGGAAAGGATTTTTAGACATATGCAACCCACCAAGATTGAGCCATGAAGAAATACACAACCTGAACAGACCGATGAAAAGTAAAAAAGTCAAAGCTATAATATAAAGTCTCCCCACAAAGAAAAGCCTCACTGTGTTTCACTGCTAAATTTTGCCAAACATTTCAAGAAGAACTGATACCAATCCTACTCTGAAAAATAGAGAAAGAAGCAATATTTTCCAACTCATTCTACAAGGCTGGTATTTACACTCATACCAAAACCAGACAATAACACATTTAAAAAAAAAAGTGAGAGAGAGAGAGAAACCTACAGGTCTATATCCTTAATGAGCATTGATGCAAAATTCCTCAGCAAAATCCTAGCAAGCCAAATTCAACAACACATTGAAAAGATTACTTTTCCTGACCAGGTGGGACTTATCCCAGTGATGTGAGGATGGTTCAACATATGCAAATCAATGTAATACATCACATCAACGAATTGAAGAACAAAAACCATGTGATAATTCAATTGATGTGGAAAAGGCATTTGATTGAATTCAATATCTCTTCATAATAAAGAAACAACAAGACAACCGAGTACAAATGGAACATTCCTAGACACAATAAAATCCGTGTACAACAGACACACTGCTAGCATCATACAGCACGTGGAAAAACAGAAAGCCTGTCCTCTATGATCTGGAACATGGATAAGAATACACACTTTCACCACTGTTATTCAACATAGTACTGGGAATTCTAGCTAGAGCAATTATACAAGATAAATAAATAAAATGTATTCAAATTGGAAAGGAAGAAGTCAAATAATTCTTGTTTGCAATGATATGATCTTATATTTGAAAAAAAATAAAGACTTGACAAGAAAACTGTTAGAACTGATACATTCAGTAAAGTTACACAAAATCAACATATAAAAATCAGTAGCATGTCTATATGCCAACAGCAAACAATCTAAAAAAGATCTCAAGAAACGAATGAATCCCATTTATAATAGTTAAAAATTAAATAACACCTAGGGATAAACTTAACCAAAGAAGTGAAGATCTCTGCAATGAAAACTATAAAACCCTAATGCAAAATAATTGAAGAAGACACCAAAAAAAAAAAAAAGGAAAGTTTGTCTGTGTTTATGGACTGGAAGAATCAATATTGCTAAAATGTCTATATTACTCAATTTAATCTACAGATTCAATGTAATCCCTATGAAAATATCAATGACATTATTCAAAGAAATACAAAAAAAATCCTAAAATGTATATAGAAGAACAAAAGACGCAGAATAGCCAAACATATCCCGAGGAAAAAGAGCAAAACTAGAGGAATCATATTACCTGATTTCAAATTATAAAGAAGAGCTATATTCACCAAACCAGTGTGATATTGGCATAAAAACAGACACATAGACCAATGGAACAGGATACAGAACCTATAAACAAATCCACATACCTACAGTGAACTCATTTTTGACAAAGATGCCAATAGCATACATCGAGAAAAGGACAGTCTCTTTAATAAATGATGTAGAGAAAAATAAATATGCAGAAGAATGAAAATAGACTTCTATGTCTCACCATATACAATAATCAAATCTGAATTACGTACTTAAATCTAAGACCTCAAGCTATGAAACTACTATAAGAAAACATTGGGGAAGTTCTCCAGGGCATTGGAATGTACAAAGATTTCTTGAATAAGACCCTGTAAGCATAGGTAATCAAAGCAAAAATGGACAAATAAGATCTTATCAAGTTAAAAAGGATCTTTGCTACAAAAGAAACAATCAAGAAAGTGAATGGGCCACCCACAGAACAGCAGAAAAATTTTGGAACCTAACCATCTGACAAGGGATTAATAACCAGAATATACAAGGAATTCAAACAATTCTCTATATTTAAAAAAATCTAAATAAATATGGGCAAAATATTTGAATAGACATTTCTCAAAAGAAGATATAAAAAGGGAAGCAAGTGTCAGAAAAGGTTCTCATCATGGACCACCAGAAAAATGCAAATCAATATACAAAGAGATATCATCTCATCCCAGTTAAAATAGCTTTTACCCAAAAGACAGGCAATCGCAAATGCCAGAGAGGCCATAGAGAAAATGAAACCCTCATACATTGTTGGTGAAAATGCAAATTAATACAATTACTATAAAGAACAGTTTGGAACTTCCTCAAAATCTAAATATAGAACTACCATATGATACAGCAATCCCACTGCTGGGTGTATACCCAAAATAAAGAAAATAAGTATATCAAAGAGATATCTGCACTCTCATATTTATTGCAGCACAATTCACAGTAACTAAGACTTGGAAGCAACATAAGTGTCTACCAACAGATGTGTGGATAAAGAAAATGTGGTGCTTATACACAATGGTGCCCTATTCAGCCATTTAAAACATTAGATTCTGTCATTTATAAAAACATGGATGGAATTGGGGGTCATTATGTTAAGTGAAATACACCAGACACAGAAAAACAAACTTCAAATGTTTTCAGTTATTCATGGGAGCTAAAAATTAAAACTCATGCAGATGGAGAGTAGAATGATGGTTACCAGAGGCTCAGGAAGGTAGTGGGGTAGGAATAGAAGTGCGAAAGTATAAAAATGTAGTTAAATAGAATGAATAAGATTTAGTATTTCATAGCATCTGAGGGTGACTACAGTCAAGAACAATTTATTATACATTGAAAAGTAACCAGAAGAGTATAATTGGATTTTTCCAACCCAAAGGATAAATGCTTGAGGTATAAATGGGATACCCCATTTATTCTGATGTAATTATTATCCATTGTTTGCCAGCATCAAAATATCTTATGAACCCCATCAAATATGCCCACAAGAAATTTTAAAACTTTTAATTAAAAATTTTAATTGACATATGGTTTGGCTCTGTGTACCTACCCAAATCTCACCTTTAATTGTAATAATACCACGTCATAGAAGGGATCTAATGGGAGGTAATTGAATCACAGACACAGGTTTTTTCCCCCCACCTGGCTTTGCATGATAGTGAATAAGTCTCACAAGATCTGACAGTTTTCTAAAGAGGGGTTCCTCTACACAAGCCCTCTTGCTTGCCACCATGTAAGACTTCCCTTTGCTCTTCCTTCATTTTTTGCCATAATTGTGAGGCCTCCTCAGCAATGTGGAACTGTAAGTCCTTTAAACCTCTTAATCTTTACAAATTACTCAGTCTCAGGTATTTACTTATTAGCATTGTGAGAATGGAATAATAAAACACACAATAATTATACATATTTTTGTGATACATAGTCATGTTTTGATATATATCATGTACAGTTATCTGATCTGAGTAATTACCACATGTGTCATCACAAACATTTATCATTTATTTGTATTGTGAATCTTCTGGGACTCAAGACAAAGACCAGATTTCAAAAGTGACTCAGCAGGTAAAAACTTAGAGGATTGGGGATTTGAAAATACTAAAACTAAAGTTCAATTATTCCAAAAAGAGTAACACAGGGTTTTGTATCTGAAAGTAGTTTGGAAACTGGAAGATTGATGTAGGTGGAGTGAAAAATAATAAACAGATAAAACTTCTATTAGTAGAAGCTTCTAGGCCAAGATCTCAAGAGTTCAACTTAAATCAATGTATATCAAGGCCAAAGGCAATAGCTATATCTATAAGAGATGGGAAATAAATCACTCACTGGGATTTCCACATAGAGTAAGTATGTTCAAGAACTTGTCAATTCTCACAAAATATGGAGTTTTAAATTTCTATATTTCAAGGCTTTTATTGGGGCTTCTCAACATCATTTGTAATGAGACAAAGTGTGTACAAGTTAGCTAGGCCCTCCAAAGTACATGCCGACAACTGATTATCCCTAATTATTTCCTATATTAGCATTGAGGTATTTAAAATCCTTGAAAATATCTGAAGTATAAAAGTTGAAATTAAACCCACAATTTTGCCTATAACCTCTTTTTCTTCATATTTTTACCTAATTTCATTTTTGGAAATAATAGTGAAGTCAGCTGCATTTTAGAAATCAAAGAATCATTCTACATGCTTATATTGGTCTTTTTGATTGCTATAAAAGGAATACCTGAGATTAGGTAATTTATGAAGAAAAGATGTTTATTTGATGTACAGTTTTGCAGGCTGTACATGAAGCATAGTACCAGCATCTACTTCTGGTAAAGGCCTGAGGAAGCTTACAATCATGGTCGAAAGTGAAAAGGAGCCAGCATGTTACATCGTGAAAGAGGAAGCAAGAATGGAGGAGGTTCTGGCCTTCTTTAAACAACTAGAGTGAACTCACAGAGGGAGAACTCACTCATTTTCGCAGGAATAGCATCAAGCCATACATGAGGGATCTGCCCTCATGACAACTGCCTCCCACCAGGCCCACTATGCCCACCTCCAACATTGGAGGTCACATTTCAACATGAGATTTGGAGGCAACATAACATCCAACAGAGTTGGTGGGGACAAAACCTCCAAACCATATCAATGTTTATTTCACCTCTATCAGCCATGTACATCCATAAAACCACTAAGTATTACAACACCTATTGTCTAGTACGTATTTATGGTAAGCAGAAGACTAAGATGGCCTGAAGAACCTTCAATCCCTGATTTATATGCCTTACATGATATCTTCCCCTTGAGTCTGAGTAGGACTTATGAATATAATGGGAAATAACCTTTGTTATTTAATGACATTTAATGTAATGTGCCCTTAAGAAAGGGAGCTTGTTCTATTTGGTCTGCCTTAATCTGACTAGAGCTTAAAACAGACTGTGATGTTCTAGAAGAAAGAGTCCAAATCTGAGAGGAATTCAATGTGAAGAAGATTCTCCACTGCAGTATTTGAAAATGGAGGAGGCCACACAGGAAGGAATGTGGGTAGCCTCCAGCAGCTGAGAGCAGTTTCTAGCTGATGATAGCAGGAGGACCGGATCTTCTGCTCTGCAACCACAAGGAAGTGAATTCTAGCAATAACACAAATGAGCCTGATTTAATTCAAAGAGAATTCTATGTGCCAGGTAAGAACACAATCTGTCAGTACCTTGAAATCAGCTCTTGAAGAACCTGAACAGAGAATTTAGTTATCCCTTCACAGACCCCTGACCTACAGAAACGATGATATAATACATGGCAATTGTTTTAAGCCATTAATACTGTATTAGTTCTATCTTTGTTACACAGCAAGATAGAACTAATACATAGTATTTATTGTGCCAATCTCATCTACTTTTCTAAATTAATTATGGTAATACTTTGCTTTGCAATAAAATACTTCTATAACATAGCGAGAGGCCAATAATTCCCCCGGCTATGATTATTGGTTAAAGACTGGGTATATAATATAAGTTAACTTGGTAATACTGAACAAATAACCTTTACTCTTTGTTTGAAGGAGAAATACACATAATATATAGATGAAGAAATCTGTTGCCTTAGATATTGCTATTCTGAGACCATGAAGGAAGCCACCCTGTAGGTTAAGTTGACAAATAAAGAGCAAGTGTAGTTAGAGAATAATAGAAAAATGATCCCAGATTTCTGATACTACATGCATGCAGTCCATCTTATCACTCTACTTTCTGATCATGTGAAATAGTGAGTTAGTTTTTAACTGATCAAGGCAAATTGAGCCAGATTTTTTGTTACATAGAAATAAAAGCATCACATGTGACAACATACAGATGACCAATCACAAAGAAGTTACAGAAACAAGATACTTCATTTGAGTTCTTAATATATTTACATGGGTAACACACAGTAATAATAAGGTTTAAAGTTATCCATAAGTCATATAACTTTACGTATATAAAAACCATAATTTCTGATAAGTGATAGCTTTGCCGACTACTCCAGAACACAATAAAATGTAATTCCATTCTTCATTTAACATTAACCAACAATGAAATCGTTAACTGTGATTTGGATATTACAGAAACCTTGGCCAAAAGTGAATGTGATCCTAGAATTTATAATACTTAACTGAAGGATCACTTTTAAATGTACTATAGGCATAATAAATTCTAAAATAACCTCAATAAAAAAGGATTTTAATGGGAATATAGCTTAAGAATGAATTACTAACATGAAGAATTAATTTCTGACTACAAAATCCACAAATGATTCTAATAAAAAATTGAAGAGGATTCACAAAACATATTGTAATCTAATTGATGAGTTCCTTACTGAGTTCAGATATGCTAGAGGGTTTATTTTAAAAATGTCTCCATTCATTCAGTGCATGTAATTGTCTGAGATTTAGAGATACTGTGTTCCCCTTATTGAAATCCAGGCTAACCACATTGGAATTCACTAGAATGAAATCCTGATGAAGTAGGATTTTTTATGTATTTTGATTACTGCTGTACACACAGTACACATTCAATAAATATTTGTTGAAAGTAGTTTCTGTTCAAGTTAGTAGATTAGTAGATTGTGTTTTTGTATTTGCTTTTTGCTTTCCACAAAACACCCACTGTGTAACAACCATGGTACCAGCATTCAATGGGTGTTATATAAATGAGCCAAAGAAGGCCTCTGTATGTTGCCTCCCAGGATGTTCACTTCTTCAAAACATGCTGAGGCCAGTTAGCTCAAAAGCCATCTTGTCATGAATGCAAATTTTACACACCCATTTGTTTTACATGTAGTCTTAAATAAACAGATTTTTAGCCACTTAGAGCCTGACTGCTTTGCATAACCCTCAAAACTGCCCAAGATCTGTTAGCCACAGGCAAGATTAATCTCAGGGCTATAAAGACCCCAGGCTACTGGCCCAAATACTCCCTGCCTTGCTGCTGAGTGACAGCACCTAAACTTGTAAGTTCTCTCTCTGACTCCTCTTTCCTTCTCCAGCTTCCTTGACTGCCTCCCCTTCTGACTAAGGAACTCTTTGCCATAGCTTCTGGACAGGCTCATGCTGTGAGGGACTTTCCCTGTATGCAAAACTGTCAAAAGATGACCCCAGTGAGGCTTTTGTGTGATACTGTCACCTTGTGGTCATGTCTTTGTCCTCAGTTAGCCCCCAACTCAATTCCCAAATTAATCAGTTTCTCAAATTCGTTACAAAGGATATGAAGATGAGGAAGGTCCAGACTGATAGTTGACTGTCAGTAGGCCACATCTTAGAACACAATCTGTCAATTTGTAAGCATCACCTCTATGTAGAGTGTTTCTTGCATAATTACTATCCAGGGAAATGTCTTTTAAGAAACAGATGCAAAGAGTAGGAGAAAGCCAAGGCTGGGAGGTAAAGGCTGCTGTTAGCCATAATCAGGCCACTTCACTCCTGACTGAGTGACAGAGTGAGGCTCTGCCTCAAAATAAACAAACCAAAAAAAAGTAGGAGAAAGTCATATATCTAGTTATTCTTTTTCATTTTAAAGATAATTTAAGAAATACATACACAAAATTTAGAACACAACAAAACAATCAATTTGAATAGCATAACACGGTTTAAGGTATCAGTACTCTGATTTCCCTTTGGTAAACTATTGCTTCCCAAACTTAGTACATGTGGTTTTGGTGTCACATCTCCTCAATCTATTACTTCAGTAGTACATGTGTCCTTTGCCCATTTAGTCAGGAGAATTGAACTTCCTGGATCCAGTGATAGACTATAAACATGAAGACACTAGTCACCATCTAGCCAACTCGAGCAGAAAGCCTAATTTAGAGAAAATCTCAGACCAAAAAAAAATGTGGAAAACTGAAAGATGGTGAAGATGAAAGAAAGAGAGAGAAAAATAGTAACATCAGTTGAATTCCTGGACCTACTTATGCTTAGGATATGCATAAAATTATGTGTAATGAAAGCTCTATTTTTAACTTTAATAAAATACAATTATAACTTCCTGAAACCATTTTAACTGGGTTTCCTATACTTGCAACGTAAAAAGTACTGGAAGAAACACATAAATTGGTACTAGCAAATGTACTAGAAAAAACAAATCAGGAAAATATATAGTATTTAAAATTCCTCATTAGGCTAAGTTGGAATGAAAGAAAATAAGATCGCCATTCATATTATAGGATGAATTTCTGGCTGTCCATGAGACTCAGTGATGAAACTGCAGATGAAGTTATTCCTTGTGATTACCTAGAACAATGTAATCACTGAGGATGTGGCAATAACACGTTTCTACTCTAAGTAAAAAAAACCTCCCGACTCCAACTGCCTTAATAATTTTTATTTTGGGGTGGGGTGAGGAATTCTAACTGTAAAGACCAAAAGTGGCAGAAAACTGATATGCATGATTTGCTTGGGTTCCAAGTGCCATTTATCTAAATTTTCTGAATTTTGTCTTCTTCTTGGTCTACCCTATATGTAGCCTTTTTTCTTACTGTGGCTTCTCTCACTGTAAAAAAGAAAAAATGAGTGGAACAATTCTAACCTTCATATATCATTTTCCCAGTGTTCTAAAGTCAATCTTCACATTCAGCCTAAATGGACAAACTAGATTACATATCCACTCAGGATTTTTGCTACGGGGATAATATGTACTGATGACCTAAAGAAACTCATGACCTTTCTCTAGAGCTGGAATGAAGGAAACCTCTGTGCAATACAGGGACATAATGGGAAATTAAATTGTTGGTACATTTAGCAAAGGGAAATAGAGGGCAATGAATGCTAGAAAAGGAAACAGCAATTGTCTATTAGGATGAAATTCTGGGAAACCAGATTACCTCTAGTATAAAGAAATTAAAATTACTATGTCATGGGTCAGATGGACACTTCAAACAGTATTTGATAAATGAATCAAAATAAAGGGCAAATCAAATTTCTAAATGTTCTCCTAAGGAATGAAACAATTTTCAAAGATTTCTCATGACCTAGTTGAAAAAAATAGGATATTGCTGACAACAGAAATCACTGAAGACCAAATTCATATATTTACTCTGCAGCTGGCAGAATTACAGTACCAGTTGATTTACAGCTTAACTGTAACTTTTATGTGAATGTTAGGGCATTGATCAGAAAAGACTAGACTCTTACTAATTGCTAAGAAGATACTACAGATTAATTAAAAGACAAGTAATAGGTCAACCTCCAAAATTCCAATGAAAGAAGAAATAGGTCAACATCCAAAATTCCAATGAAACATGACTTACTGTGCATCTCTTTTAGAAATTCAGTATCATCCTTGCCTAAAGAAGTTGTCCTTAGATTAAAGAAAAGAAAGACAACTAAAATTCATCTTGTCTAGTGGTTGGGTATTAAATCACAAGACAAAGAAATATAAATTCAACATGGCTTGGGTGGAGTAAGAGATTGTGGTAAAATTTATAATTAGAGCAAGAAGTAAAGTGTTATACACAAAATCAATCAAGGGAATTTGCCATTAAAACATATGTAGCAAATTTGTAAAAATAAGTATGAAATATGCTTAACAAATTTGAGTAAGGCATAATTTTTAAAGCATACTGAATTCATTGATATATAAAGCTTGTGATTCAACAGGTAAATTTAAAATAAGGACCCAAGCTGTTTGATGAGCCCATTGCATGAGCCCATTGCTGACCCATATTAAATGACATTGGGAAGGCAAAATGCCTAAACTGGAGTCTATGAACTACATGAGGTTATATAGTTGCCAGCAGACTGCCAAATGGTGCAAAACATGTAAAGAAGCAGCAAATTTGGCAAGAAGTTAGCAAATGGTACTGTAGGCATTTGGGGTAATTTGGGTTGAGTTTGGCTATTTCAGAATGGGTAGAGAGAATGAGAAAGTTATATTCCACATGAACCCCAAAAGGAGCTCATTGCAGAAGAGTGGAGTTTAGATAAATCGTGCTTCAGATATTAGTCAGACTTTTACCTCGGGTACCCTGAATTTCCTTCCTTCATGGGCTCATAAACATAATGGCCAGGATACCAGGAAAAAAGACTATGCGACAGCTTAGTAATGTAATCTAACCAATTAAGTTCTAGCTATTCCACTGATGATTTTGAATTTTTCCAAGAGTACTCACAGCCTCTGAGCATATTTACATGGAATCATTATTAGGACAGGAGCAGGTTGATTATTTTGGATCTGCCAATGACAATGACTGATGAAAAATAATTGGTTTGGCAAAAAAGAAATTACGTGTATGTATAATGTAGTTAATGCATACAATAATTTACCTGCATGGAGATTCCTGACACGGAAGTGATACGGGCATCACTTACCATTGCAAGAGGCTGATTTCATGAACCTGAAGTCCCCAAAAATGTACCCTGCTGCTTCTGATTTTTCTCTTTGGAAAACTTGTCTTTGAAATGTGTACATGTCTTCTAACCATTTTAGGACTCTAGATATGTATTTGGCATGCAAGAACTGCTAAAAAAGAAAATCAGTAATTTATTTCTGAAAAGAGAAAAACCAATAACATGATCAACATTCAATCTTCCAAAATCAGTTGGCCATGTGTACCATTCACACAGTAGTTCCTGGCAATCCCTTCTTACTTTACTGGAGAAGGCATTGCCAGTGTTCCATTCATATGTCTCCAACTTTCTGGTATGCTCTGACAGAGGTCCAACTGGTAGTGTGTACGTCTTTGTTACTGAGTGTTTCCACCACCACCCCAGCTGCCACTCCCAACTGGGTTTTTTGATCTGCATTTGCATGCCAGAGTACTGAAGAAATGAACTCCCCATTGAAATTCTTAACTAAGCATTCTTAGGATTTCATATATGAATGCCCCATTTGTTTCACTGTTCTGGTGGAGTAATTTTGAGAAGTTCTTGCTGCAGTTTCCCCAAGTGTCCCCGTGGGATGAAGTCAGTTGCCTGTATTTGCCCTGTTTTGCCTGCATCATTTTCTACTTCCATATTTGAGTTCCCTGCCTTCTCAAATACACGACGTGCTTTGAATCCTTGTTTTGAGATCTGCTTCTGGAAAAGCCCGATCTCTTTTCTTCATGAAGGGGATGGAGATGTATGATCATTGAAAGAGAAATTTATTTGCATTCAGATTTTCTTTTCCTCCCTCTCTGCTAACACTATCCATATACGAACCAAATGCTATATGTACTGCCATAATAACTCACACACCATGACTTCCAGTACAACTTTTATTGCACAGAAAAAGAAAGAAGGCTGTGGATTGATGTCAGTTGGATTCACTAGTGGTATCATGCTGTCCATCAATCAGAGCCCCTGACATTATTGAATAATGGCATCATCCAAGCACCAGATGGGATACAACACTTACAGAGTGAATGAATGTGTACCATGAAAAAGCGACCAGCACACATAGCTAGACATGGATTTATAGGTTTTTTATTTCTGGGTCTTAGTTTATCACCTCACATAGGAATAATAATAGCCCTACCTCACAGGTTTAAGATTAAATGAGATAATACATATAGAATAAGGTTCTGTAATAGGACTGTACCATCCCTGGCAAGGTTTAGCTGAAAACATAAAGCCAGAAACAATGAATACTAATCACATCCACACTTTAAAGCAAAATGTCAAAGCATCTATATAAAATATGATATAAATACACTAAGAAAATTATTTTTTCTGCCACAGCTCACAACATATTTTAAAGTATATCAGAAGAGGATTAAAGATTGAACAGAATGAGATTAAAGCATAAGGATTTCTTCAGAAAGTTATGTAGATGTTTTTCCTGCCACCTTCAGGGAACTTCTAAATATAATGTTGTTTCAGGAAAACTACTAAAATAGCTTAATAGGTGAGATGTAAGGACCGATACTTGACTCATGCATGCCTAAAAAGGCTAACTATAAGAAGCAGGCTGGAGGTGCCTATCTATCTGGGAAGGGAAAAGGAAGCAGGCTGCATGGACATGACTCACCATGAGCATAAGCAGGGCAAAGTTTGCTATTTCCCCACAGGCAGTACGTACATGGCAGAAGGGTGTCAGTCCTAGGTTATCTTGAAAGACACTTCTCCTAGGACCAAAGTTAATGTAATAGAATGTTTTCACTCTTGGCTTGAAAAGTAAGTCAGTTAGAAAATGACCAAGGGAGTTAAGTAGCCTCACCAAGAAACTAGAAATGGAAATCCTCAATAGTTCGATTTTTGAAAAGCCTTCAGTAGAATTAATGTTTAGACAGCTGACACACAAATGGGCACCAAAATCATTTGTCATATGTCAAGTAAGCATTTTTTGCCATTCTCTTTTCTCTCTGCCTGTTATCTTGAAGACATTCTTCTGCTGCTTCCCCACGCTGTTGTTGCTGACGGCTGAACCTGACTGAAGAAGCTGGCATGGAAGTTCTCCTCAACCCACTCGCTTCACATTTCTGAGGCTGAATCAGAACTGGGCTTTGGAAGGAAAACTGCTTAATCAAGTGAGAAATTGCTTTGAACTTGAGTAAGCTTTTTAAAACCTAAAATTTACCAAAAACACAGTGAGATTTGTAACAGTTGTATATAGGAGCCAGGAAGAATAATTTGAAGCACTTCTTTAAGACTTAGTTCTTCAAAGAATGGCTGACACAGCCATAGCAGCAGCATCCAGGAACTTGTTAGGACTAGAGAATCTTGGGACCTTTCTGGCCCTCCTAGATCAGAATATAAATTTTCACCACTTTCCCAGGGAGCACACATTAAAGTGCTCTGCTTTATAGAACAGTGGTAAGAAAGAGTAAGGCTAATTATTTTCATGCAAACTTTTGATTCCAGATAATTCAATAGCCTAATGATAGATAAAAAGTATTTAGAAGAATTCTTACTGTTATAGAACTGAATAAAAGGTCTTAAGACATCACTGGAATTAATTGCTGAGTAGCTTCTCTGTTTTTCTTTTTAATGACAAGACAGACTGCCTGTGAAGGCCAAAAATTTAAAAAATATAAAACGTATCTGCCTAGCGAAGAATCAACTCTAACAAGAAAGATATCCCATGAAAATAGCTTTTCAAGGGCTCCCTGAAATCTTATGAATTCTCTCTCTGGCTCTGTTTCTCTCTATACATATATACGCACACACATGTATACGTATATACATATATATATGGGTGTACACATATACACACATATGCATACCTCTATATGTATACACACACACTTTTATTTTGTGTAAGGATATATGTCTATATAAAATTAATACATTTACAACATTATATTATAAAATTAATACATTTACAAGATTATATTATATATGTTGTTATGCTTACTAATAACCAGTAAATTATTATGTATCTAGGTATGATTCCTCTGACAAATCTAGTTACCTAAGGTCAAATTATATTCTTTGAATGAATGATTCAATGATCATATATCATTTCCTTATTCTTTATGTAGTTAACAAGTAAAGAAGTTTTATAAATTTTATAAATAAATGTTTTATAAGTAAAATGACATTATAAAGGAGTATAATAGAAACAATTATCTCTACGGAAAAAAAAAGGAAACATAATTGAAGGAGCATGGGGAGGTGTCTTCCCAGTCAAAAGACTGTAAGAAACTAAGATAGGCAGCTTTTGGCTGATACAGAGCAGGGGGGCGGTAGACAGTCCTTGCCTAATTAAAGCAGACAACTGAGTAACTTGGGATTTTGAGCTTTGACATTTCAGTGCCAGTCATAACCAGGGAGTATGTACCCCAACAGCTGGGATCCTTATAATACCTTCAGGGAACAAACTTTCTTTCTTTCCCTGCAAGAACTTAATCCCTACTCAACTACTTTCTGGGCCAAAGGTTTCTCTAAGGCTTTACAGAAACACTCAAACTTAAGAAAAAGAAAAGGCATTTAACCGTCTTACTCATCTACTCCTTTCAATTCCCTGTGACCTTTAAAAAGTCGGATGCACATTCAGTTATTTTATAAGTTACAATAGGTTCAAATTAATCTTAGGGATAGGCTATTTTATAACTAGTTAAAGAAATAGAAGACAATTTAAAAAAACCCTTGTTGCTACCTCTGTCATATAAAAAATGTTATTTTTTGGAGCTTACTATATTTATACATTTCATATTTTCACATTATAATTTGTAGACACGATAAAAACTGAAAAAAGTCTACTTGTTACATGCAGAATTATAAGCTAAGTATAAATTAATATAAATTAACATACGAAGGATACTTGCTGGCTGTAATTTCACTTAAAAAATAGTATCAAGCACCTTTTATATATCCAGTAAAGTGACTATTACAAACTTTTTACATCACAGATAATGAATACTCACTTAGCAGAAGATAAAATGTGTTGCCATTTTAGGTTCCTTCTCAATTACCAATTGAACATTTGTCTTAGAGTGTGTTAACACACATAAATGTACCTACCTATACAATCACTTCCCAAAAATCTGTGGGGGTTTTTTATTTAGTAAAGAATATGAGGACTGGGCACAGTGGCTTATACCTGTAATCCCAGCACTTTGGGAGGCTGAGACAGTCAATCACTTGAGATCAGAAGTTTGAGACCAGCCTGGCCAACATGGTGAAACCCCATCTCTACTAAACATCCAAAAGGTTGCCAGGTGTGGTGGTGCATGCTTGTAATTCCAGCTAGTTGGGAGGCTGAGGTAGGAGGATCACTTGAACCAGAGGCAGAGGTTGTGTTGATCCGAGATCATGCCACTGCACTCCAGCCTGGGCAACAGATCAAGACTCCATCTAAAAAAAAATAAATAAATAAAAATAAAAAATAAAAAATAAAGCAAATATTCAAGCAGTATAAAAGTGATTTTTTTACTAACAAATATTTTCAACTCTATTTATTGTCTGTATCTAGAGAAGAATTGAACTTGACATAAGGTACTGACACAACCCAAGTCTACCAATCAGATAAACAAATTTTAAGATTAGATAAAATATAATGTCATGCATAGGTTTACCTAGATAAATCATCTAGTAATTCTTTTTCTATCCACAATCATTTTAAAACTGTTTTTAGAACTATTTTGTTTTGTCCATTAAAAAAATAATTAAAATAATTGATGATATTCATACAGCTTCTCAGTCTACACTGATGGAACAAAATACTGAAGTACACATCTTTATCTTTAATATACTTTTTGATAAACCATGCTTTTTTTTCTGAAAATACATGATGCTTCCTGGTTCATATTTTGAATTCCTAAGTAAGATGGGAGAGGGGGAAAGAAAGGGTTCCTTTCCCTTCTATGGATTCACATAGTTGGAACCCATTAGGTGATAAATGAGTAGATGTCTTATCTCCTAATCTTAATGAGGTGGACAAACATCACTAGAATATCCTTGACAAAAATAAATGGATCCCTCTACCAATACAAATAGAAAACAATAACTGGAAATAAAGGAAAACATTCCTTATTAAAGTTCATTTCTTTTGGGAATTTTTAATAACTGTTCACTTAGCCGTAGATGACTAAAAGTGGCCAGTGATATACAGGAGGAATTTTCAAATGAAGTGATGTATGTTATAATGCTGCTTATTAAAATTTCTTATTTTTTTTACATTAACTTAAAAGACTTTTAATATACTCTCAAGAAGTTATACAGATATAATAACTACAAAAGAGTAAACAAAAACTCTAAACAAATAGAAATTTGTCTATTACATAAAATGTAGAATTTGAGTTGGTCAAAGGTAGCAATTGATGAGTACAATGGTTTCTATATACAATAATAAATTGGGAGAGAGAGAGAGATTTAATATAAGGTATTGACCCACACATTTACAAAGGTTGAGAAATCCCACAATCTGCCATCTGCAAGGTGAAGACCAAGAAAAGCCTGTAGTATAGTTAGAAGGCCTGAGAGCCAGTGAGCTGATGGCATAGATTGCAGGATGAGTATGAAACGTGCAACCAGGTGCACTTAGGATGGGAGACTAATCCCAGCTCAAGCAGTTAGGCAGAGAAAATTCAAATTTTTATGTTTTATTTGAGTCCTCAATAGATTGGATTGTGCCCATCTATACTGGAGAGGATCACCTGCCTCACTCAGTATCAATTCTAAAGCTAGTTTCCTCTGAAAATAGCCTCACAGACAACCAAGAAAGCATGTCTAGCCAGATATCTGGGAATCCCATGGCCCAGAGAAGTTGACACATAAAATTAGTCATCACAATTTAGAAATGTAATTTATCTTGCATAATGACTTTGTATGTTGCTCTCTTTCTGAACTCATTTATTAATTCTAATAATTTTAGTGGATTTCCAGGGATTCTCTGTATAAAACGGATTAAAACTTTTTCTCAAATGGATTAAAACTTTTTTCTTTTGCTTCTATTATTTGCAAGATTTTTGAAGAATTGTTATTCAGTCTGCTTTACATAATTGGAATAATTACACACCATAAAAGATCCTGCATAGCAAGACAATCGTAAGCATTTAAAAAAAAAAAAAGCTGGAGGCATCA
The DNA here is from genome assembly GCA_028533165.1 of Leontopithecus rosalia. NCBI lineage: Eukaryota > Metazoa > Chordata > Mammalia > Primates > Cebidae > Leontopithecus > Leontopithecus rosalia. Next base: position 8,678,626 of record CM052665.1, on the reverse strand, counting down.
TGCTACCTGACTTCAAACTATACTATAAGGCTACAATAATCAAAACAGCATGGTACTGGTATCAAAACAGAGATATAGACCCATGGAACAGAACAGAGGCTTTGGAGGCAGCACCAAACATCTACAACTGTCTGATCTTTGACAAACCTGACAAAACAAGCAATGGGGAAAGGATTCCCTGTTTAATAAATGGTGTTGGGAAAACTGGCTAGCCATGTGCAGAAAGGTGAGACTGGCCCCCTTTATTACACCTTATAGAAAAATTGACTCCAAATGAATTAAAGATTTACACATAAGTCCTAACACCATAAAAACCCTAGAAGAAAACCTAGGCAATACCATTCAGTACATAGGCATGGACAAGGACTTCATGACTAAAGCACAAAAAGCAATGTTAACAAAAGCCAAATAGAAAAATGAGATCTAATTAAACATAGGATCTTCTGCACAGCAAAATAAACTACCATTAGAGTGAATGTGCAACCAACAGAATGGTAAAATAGTTTTTGCAATCTACTCATCTGACAAAAGGCTAATATCAGAAATCTACAAGGAACTTAAACAAATTTAAAAAAAGAAAAGAAAAAAACAACCCCCATCAAAATATGAGTAAAGGATATAAATACACACTTTTCAAAAGAAGACATTTATGCAGCCAGCAAAAATATGAAAAAAAGCTCATCATCACTGGTCATTAGATAAATGCACATCAGGACTTCCGCCAAGATGGCCAAATAGGAACAACTCCGGAGAGCAGTTCACAGTGAGAGAGTCCCAGAAGGCAAGTGATCACATTCCCAAATGAGGTACCAGATTCATTTCAATAGGTCTGGTTGGATGATGGGAATAGCCTAAAGAGGGTGAACCAAAGCAAGGCAGGTGTAACCCAAAGAGGTATCACTGAAGCAAGACGGGGCACTGCCCCACCTGGAAAGTGCAACTGACCTGGAGGATCGGGGACCTTACCCCTCTGCACACTGGTCCAGATGTTTCACTTCCCCCATAGCCTCTGCAACCCATTGTACAGGAGAATGCCACAGGCCTGAAAAGTGCCAGTTATCAGCACAGATCTGAGCAACAGCTCTGGCCCACCTGGCACTGCCTGTAGTTGGCCCATACTTGGTCAGAAAGTTTAATGCTGAGAACACTTGCAGGAGGGAACTATCCATCGCCCAGAAAAAGGTAGAGTTGAAAGCAGGGAAACAGGTGATATGGCTTGGCAAGTCCTACCCCCACAAAGTCCAGCAAACTGAAGCTGTCTCACTAGAGTTTTGCAGCCAGTACGTCAGTTTGAACTGATCCGGGGCAATAGAGCTCTGTGGGAGACCGGATGCCTGCCATTGGAAAGGCAGGACTAACATTACCTGTGTAAACAAAACCCAGAGGAAGACTATCCAGAAGCCCAGCTGAGTCAGAGGCTGCCCAGCAGCATCTCTGTAGGCAGACAACCTACAGATTACCTGATCAAGTGGCTTCCTGACAACTGCATAACCAAAAAAAAAAGCCTCATACAGGAGAAATACCTTCAACTTCAACAGAGAAATGCCAATCAAAACCACATTGAGATATCATCTCATGCCAGTTAGAATGGCGATCATTAAAGAACCTGGAGACAACAGATGCTGGAAAGGATGTGGAGAAATAGGAACACTTTTACACTGTTTGTGGGAGTGTAAATCAGTTCATCCATTGTCGAAGACAGTGTGGCAATTCCTCAAGGAACTAGAAATAGAAATTCCATTTAACCCAGCAATCCCATTACTGGGTATATACTCAAAGGATTATAAATCATTTTATTATAAAGACACATGCACAAATATGTTTACTGCGGAACTCTTCACAATAGCAAGGACCTGGAACCAACCCAAATAAATACCCATCAATGATAGGCTGGATAAAGAAAATGTAGCACATATACACCATGGAATAGTATGCAGCCATAAAAAATGATGAGTTCATGTCCTTTGCAGGGACATCGATAAATCTGGAAACTGTCATTCTCAGAAAAATGACTCAAGAACAGAAAACAAAACACTGAGAACAAATTATATGTTCTCAATCATAAGTGAATGTTGAACAAGAACACATGGACACAGGGAGGGGAACATCAGTTGAACAATGAGAATACATGGACACAGGGAGGGGGACATCACAACCAGGGCCTGTCAGGGGGTTGGGGGGATAGGGGAGGGATAGCAGGGGTGGGGATATAGAGGAGGGATAGCATTAGGAGAAATATCTAATGTAGATGACTGGGTGATGGATACAGCAAACCACAACGGCACCTGTATACCTACGTAACAAATCTGCACATTCTGTACATGTACCCCAGAACTTAAAGTATAATAAAAAATAAAAATAAAATTTTTAAAATGTTCTAAAATGGATTATGGTGATGGATGCACAACTATATGAAGATATTAAAAAGTCATTCAACTTTACACTTTGAATGTATGGCATTCAAATTATATCTCAATATAATATAACTTTACACTTTACACAATGTAACTACACTTTGAATGCATGGCATTCAAATTATATCTCCATAGAACTGTTTTTTCTTGTTTTTTAATAAATATTTCACATTTAATCGTTTCAAATCATGAAATCATAAATAATTTCACAGCTAATTATAAGATGCATGACTGGAAAACTAACATCTCTTAAGCACCTAGTACATACCAATAGCTCACATATTTTCACAATCTATTTTGTTCAGTCAACAAAATTCAGGCTAAATTATTTAAACCCAGGCTTGGGATTTAAAGCCAGCCGTCTGATTCCAAAACTTGTAGAACTGTTTTTTCTAAACAAAGGAACAGCAACAACAAGAAAACACACCAGATCTCTAGAGACTCATTCAGTATCATGAGAATAGCATGGGAAAGACACGTCCCATAATTCAGTCACCTCCCACCACGTACCTCCCATGACACATAGGAATTGCGGGAGTTACAATTCAAGATGAGGTTTGGTTGAGGACACAGCCAAACCATATCATGTATGTTGGAGCATTTAAAGGATTATCTGAGGTTCTGTTCATTTTCCTCCATTCTTTTTTCTCTGTGTTCTTTGGATTAAATAATTTCTATTGATCTATCTTCAAGTTTGCTAATTCTTTCTTCCATTAGTTCAAATCAAATTTATCAATCCACAGTAGTAAATATTTCATTTTCATTATACTTTCAACTTCAGATTTTTTTCCAATAATTTCTCTCCTTTATATTTTCTATCTGATGCAACATAGTCATAATATCTTCCTTTGCTTCTCTAATCATTATTTCTCTTAGTTTTAGCTATTTGAAAATATTTATAATGGCTAGAGGCTTCCTCCTGTTAAATCCCCCATCTGGTTGCTCCCACCAACAGCTTCTATTTTCTGATTTTTCTAAATGTTTGATTATATTTCTCTGTTTTATTGCATGTGGCATAATTTTGTGTTGGAAAGCTAGCTTTTCCGATATGATATTACAGGAACACTTGCAATCCCCCCACCCCACCAAGAGGGGTGGCTTGTTATTGCTGTTTGTTTGTCTATTTGTTTAGTAACTGGCTGAACTGGTCTATTGTCTTTTCCCCACACACACACTCCCCACCCCCCCACCCCTGTCTGCCATGGCTGTGTTTGACCTGGGATGATGCACCGCAGGAAACTGCAGCTTAGTTACCCTGAAATGATCATTTTTGGGCAGAGCTCTCTGTTTCTTTCCCTGACCACAACCAGCTGTCAAGCCCCACTAATTGCTGAGTGACAGTTCTATTCTTTTCAACAATTTTCTGAAGCCTAAATTTCTAAAGAGATTAATTCAATCAAATTTAGGCTTCTTTGAAGGAACAACTCTATAGGTCCACATCTGATATTTGTTCTCTCCCCAGAAGGGCTCTCCCAGTAGATTGTTCCCCATTCTCTCTTGCAAACTGGCTGGTACAAATTTAGACCATATCTTCATCAAATCTACTAATTGTTTGCCAGTTTTGCTCAACCTCAATGTCCACTGTTCTTGAGAGTACCCACTGACTTGTCCTTTACAACTTGGTGTAAATAGAGTCAAAACATAGGGAAGAAATTTCAAGTTATCTGTTTTAGCTTCCTCTTCTTTTCCCAGACAAAAGCTTTGAACCAGTGCTCTAGAGCTGAGGGTGGGGACAATGCCACTCTTCCGTCTAAGAGATACTCATGCTTCAGGAGCTGAGCACTCACTAAAGGCAGGCAGAAGTCTGAGGTCTTCTCTCTTTGCTTCTGGCATAGAATATTTACAAGCAAAGCAAAGCATGTTCAGAGCCCTGTTACAGCCTGATGAGTTATTCTTGCCCTCTATGCAGAATTACCCAATACACTAAGACACTAGGTGTTTGTAGTAAAGAAAGAATTTAATTATTGCAGATTCAGCTAAATGAGAATATGAGAGAGAGTTCTGGAATCTGACATCCTAAGAATTCAGAGATTGAGGTTTTTAAAGGATATTTTGACAGACTAGGGAATGGAGAATGCTGATGGGTTGGGTCAGAGACTAAATCATAGGGATGTCAAACCTGTCTTTGTGTATTGAATCAGTTTCTGGATGAGGTTCACAGGACCAGTTGAGTGAGTTCCTTGGTATGGGTCACAAGTCTGGTTGGTGTCAGTGGTCCATCAGTAAAAGATCTGAAATGTAACTTGAACACCAGTCTTAGATTTTGCAATAGTTAAGCTAACCATAGGAGTATTTGAGGGAAGTTATCACTTTTTAACCCCTAGTTAGGAGACTTTCTGAGCTGTAAGCAATTATAGCAAAGCAAATGAACAATGACTGCATATCATGGAACTTCTGTGTATGTTGTAATAAAATTCAGATCTTTACCACAATTTTAGCTTTGTGGCCTTTCATCAATGCTATACAGACAGTGTCAGTCCTGAAGCAAGGAAAGAACTAGTTGTGAAAATAAAGAATTTAAGAATCATCTTTGTTTTAAAATTAAACTATAAACCAAATTATTCCAGTAGTTATTTTGGTCTATGTACAGCAAGGTGGTCATATCAATCTAATGTAAAAGGATATATTGTCACGATTCCAATGTCTCACATCTGAACAGAAGCTTTAGATGTTTCTGTGTATCTTGACAGGTATCTTCTTGCTGTGCTCCCCAATCATGAGAACTAGAAATTACAGATACTGACTATGCCTGCTACTTGTGTTTCAAAATGAGAAGACTTACAAAACTCAGCCCAGCAAACCCAGAGTAGACTATGTGAGAGAATGTGTTCTCTTTCTGGATCCATGACAGGGCATAGTTTTAAGGGCAAGAATTTCCCAGCACCATGCCCCCCTACCATCTCTCTCCATCTGGGAGATTTAACGGTTATGTTTGAATTTTGCAGGCGCGGGGAAGAAAACTAAAAGTCAATCACCCAAGCGGAAGTTTAAAGGAATTCCTTTCATTAGCCAGAGGAACTTGGGAAGGTGGGAATTTCTCCCAGGATAAATTCCCCTGCTCCTTCACCCATGCTGGATTTCCAGCTTTGTGGAATCTACTGTGGGATTTCCCCTCTGGAATTCCCTTCCACACTTTTCGTGGAAGTCTTTCTCTTCTTCTTCTTTCCTTCTCTTTTCTCTACCTAAATAAAATCACTTTTCTACCACACTTCTTTGGTCCGATATTTACTTTTACGAGCATACAGTGCACCTGCAGAGGTCCCGTCGCTTATTCTTTAAGAGGTTGGAGACCAGGCCAGGCGCAGTGGCTCACGCCTGTAATCCCAGCACTTTGAGGGGCCGAGGCGGGTGGATCACGAGGTCAAGAGATCGAGACCATCCTGGTCAACAAGGTGAAACTCCATCTCTACTAAAAATACAAAAATTAGCTGGGCATAGTGGTGCACGCCTGCAGTCCCAGCTACTCCGGAGGCTGAAGCAGGAAAATTTGCTTGAACCCAGAAGGCGGAGGTTGCGGTGAGCCGAGATCATGCTGTTGCACTGGGTAACAAGAGCGAAACTCCATCTCAAATAGAAAAAAAAAAAAAAGAGCACCGAGAACCCACAGCATTCTCTAGGGAGAGCTGTGCCTCACCAGCACCCAAGAAAAAACCCTGTTACACATGTATTGATGTAACATGAGCAAGAAACAAATGTGATTTGTCAGAAAATACTGAGATATGGGATTGTTTGCTATCATAGTAAAAGCTGACTTGTGTAATTTCAAACTCCAAGTTCAAAGAAAAATGAATACAAATAGCTCCTTAGAGGAAAATACGCTCAACTTCACTCACTTTACATAATTCAAATAAAAATAGCAATGATATATATATATATATATATATATATATATATATATATATATATATGGTATCCAAATAAGCCAGGGTTTATAACCACTGTTGGCAATCATCTAGAAGAATTAAGCATTCACAAACATTTTTGGTGGAAGTTTATATTTGTTCAATCTTTACTTTCTATGAAAACTTTAAAATCTTATACCATAAGAGCTAGCAATTCCATATTTGAGAACTCATCCACCCATAAATTCAAACATGTATCAAAGACATATGTGAAGTGATACTCATTACTTAATCATTTTAATAAATGAAAAGATAATAAAAATGAAAAAGTCAGAAAAGAAAGAAAGAAAATTAAAAGAATAGAAGAGTTAAATACATTAGGCATTAACTATACTATGGAGAAAGAGGTAGCCTATAATATGCTGTTAATTTTTAAAATCAAGTCGCACACCAGTGTGACAATATAATCTCATTTATTTGTAAAACATCTTAATATGTGCAAATAAATCATCTGAAAAGATGCTTACAAAATAGTTTTAAAGTATTTACATTCAGAGAATGGTCTTATGATGCTGCCAGTGCCATTGTGAAGTAACTCCTGCTTATCACCACTTGATATTATAAATAAATATTTATATTATGTATTATTTTCACGATTTAAAACCCAGTTTAAAGGTATAATGAAATGAAATGAAAATGTGTTTAAAAATAAGTTTGAGCTGAGTTGATGGATTTGGATCTCACATCAGCATGCTCACTGTTCTGTACCCATGAGACTCTGCCGCCACCTGTGGCAGAAAGCATAAACTGAAGATAAGGCAGTAAAAGATAAAAAAGTGACAGAGAAAAGGTTCTTTAGCTGTAAATAAATATGTAGTTGTTATTAGAGCCAATCACCTGGAATCATGTGATAACTTTCGTGTTTAATGTAAAATAAACATAAAGATTTATTTGTGGATTCATATAATATTAGGGAAACAGGAAAAGCAAACATTGTCTCCAAGATCCTGTTTCTCTTAGTTTCAAACACTGTGTCCCTCACATCAAAGAGGAAACAAATTATATCTCAAGACTGGCCTCATTTTCATGGATCTCACCTTTTTCTATTTCAGGGGGTTTGATTGTATTGTTTATTTAAAATCAAATAAGACAATCTCCAGAATTTCTTCTCTTCGAATTTTAGGCTATGACTTTTGCATTCAAACGGCTTTCACTGTTTTACAAAACCAGTCAAAGTCAGTTACCAAGAGACATTCAGACAGGTGTTTTCTATAGGCATATAGAGTCTCCTGCTTTATCCCTTTTATCCCTCATGGCTAGATTCCCCAGGCCCTGCTGAGTCAGGTTTAGTTAGCTTAGAACATTTTCAATCCTGTGTACCCATCACTGACAGAATCACTGAGTAATGAATAAAGGGAACCACAGGGAGTAGTTTCAGGCGTCAGTTTCTGTCACAGAGAAAAATTAATCACAAATTGTTAGATACAGGAACATCATTTATAAAACTGTGATTTAAAAGGGCACAATCAACTAATTTAAGCCAGAACAGAAATGCCTAAATAATGTATAAAGTAGATATCTTGGTGGAAACTATATTTTAGTCACTAGATTCAGCCCATCTTGAAAGAGAAGGAATTACAAAGTAGTTTGGAAACTAGGAGGTTAAGGATCAGTGTAGGCCTTTTTACAAATCAGTTTATCACAGGCGGTTTCAAAGTAGAAGTGATTTTTCTACTTCTCTGAAAGTAAATAGCACCTTACCAATTTGCTGAATAGAAAATCTAATGATGATACTAGTTTCATTATAAAAAGAATAATGCCATAAAAAACACAATATTTTTTTCTGCTAAGACATAACTTGACTAATCGCATTTTTCTAAAGTGTGCTTTAAAATGTATTTCTAATCTCTCTATTATCACCAGTTGTGATTAAATGTCCATTAATAAAATAAAATCAGCAATGGCAAAGGATACTATAAAACTTACTGAAGGAGTAAAACTGTCCTCTCAATAGTTATAACTGTTTAGAATTTTGTAAAAATAATAAAGCAAACAAAAACGGATTTGGCTTCCCAAATTGCATAGAATTTTTTAATCTCATGTTGCCTAATCTTAACAAGGAAACATAACTTCATGTCAAACCTGACCAAAGGAAAAATAAATTAGAAAATATTTTATAAATAAATGCAGTCTCCATTTTCAGTGCTATTATCCACCCCATTCTGTTTCCTCTGCACACTTTAATTATTCAAAAATTATGACAACTTGAGTTATAAATTAAGAAGGAGAGGCTGATTGCAGTTTGCCCTTCAGAACCCTTACCTTCTTGGCATTCCCTGGTCTATGACAACAATCATTAGACAGCCAGTTACAATTCCTCCAGACTTCACTGATTTTTATGAGATTTTTTAACTTCTCATGAGACTTTTGAGACCTGAATCTGGAAATGAAGAAGTAGCTAAGAATTTTCCTCCACTAGGATAACGGCACCCAAATAATTCCATTGGATAACCACCAAAAAGAAGCACTTTATAAAACCAAGGTGAATAATATAACATTGCCACCCATGAGGAAGTAAGAAAATACAGAGTTTTGATTTCCTGAGTTATAGATTTCTAAGCACAACTAAGCAGATTCAGAGAAATGTAACAATATTTTTAGATATCAAAGTGTATTTTTGAAACCAACTACAGATAGAAGGACAATTTAAAATATCATATTGAATGGCAAAAAAAAAAAAAACGACATAGGAAAGAAAACATGATTTAATTCAAACAAAATTAAATTTGAATGATAACAATAAATATTGCACAGTCATCATCCCTTGATATCCATGAATGACTGGTTTCAGGACCTCACTTGGAACCAAAATTTGTTGATGCTCACGTCCCTGAAATAAAATGGCTTAGCATTTGCAAATAACCTATGCACATTCTCTCATATACTTTAAAATACCTCTGTATTCTTAATAATATCTAATACAATGTAAATGCTATGAAAATAGTTGTTATACTGTATTGCTTAGGGAATAATTACAAGAAGAAAAATTTGTATGAATTCAATACAGACACATTTTTTTTCAGTATTTTCAATTCATGTTCAGTTGAATCCATGAATGAGAATTTGTAGATACAGAGGGTCAACTGTATACAGTATAAAGGAACTGACTTCATCAATTTTGTCTTGCTGTAACAGATTACCACAGAATGGGAAACTTATTGTCAAAAAGAAATTTATTTATCAAGTTTTTTACACCAGGAAGTCTAATATCAAGGTGTTAGCATCTGGCAACAGCCTTATTGCTGTGTCATCCCATGGTGGAAGTTATGAGAGCAAGAGGGAAGAGGAGCAAATTCATCCTTTTATCTGGAACCATTCCCATGAAAACGAACCAATTCCCATAAAAATATGGCATTCATTCATTTATAAAGGTAGAGCTCTCATGACCTAATCACCTCTTAGAGTTCCCTCTTAGGAACACTGTTGAATTTGGGATTAAGTTGCCAATATATAAACTGTAGTGGACACATTCAAAGAAAGGCAAAACTGTATTTTTATATTGTTCATATTTTTTAATGTGAAAAGTCAAATATTTCTAATTACATGTTTTAAATTTGTATGTTTCTATCTTCAAATCAAAATAAAGTCAAGTTGAAAATAATATATAAAAGTGTTGAGAAAATTTCTCTGCCAACCACTTAACAATTAATGCTAGTATGACAATATTCGAGGGATATTATATTTATTACATAAAGAGAATGAATATTGAATAATTGTTATCAATTATGTAATTGATAACCAATAATTGGTAACAATTATGTAATATTCATTCTATTTAGGTAATAAATACAGCTTTTTCTAGTAACAAATATTTTTTTCTTCATGAACTCCCTGAAAGTTTCTCCAGGAACTACAGGAGGTTCCAGACCATAATTTGAACAACATCTTTTTTAAGAAAATAGAAACAAATTTAATTAATAACAGGGAGTTTGCACACAGCCACTTTGGCCTCACAAAACCTTTCCTCTTTGCCCCTGTGGAAATAGAGAGAGTGAGACAGAGACAGACAGAAAGGTTTCTTCCTCTTTTTTTTTTTTTTTAAGAGACAGAGTCTTGCTCTGTCACCCAGGCTGCCTCAGCCTTCCAAGCAGCTGGAATTACAGGCATGCATCACCATGCCCCGCTAATTTTTGCATTTTTAGTAGAGACTGGGATTCACCATATTGCCCAGGCTGGTCTTGAACTCCTGACCTCAGGTGATCCATCCACCTTGGCCTCCCAAAATTCTGGAATTACAGATGTGAGCCACTGAATTTGGTCAGTCTCTTACTCTTGTTATAAGGCCACCAAGACTATCAACTTATGGTCCCATTGCTATAGACTAAATGTTTATTTTTCTTCTCAAAATTCATATGTTTAGTTCCTTACCCCCAAGTAACAGACTTTTATCTGTAGATAGGGCATTTACAAAAATAGTTAAAATTAAATGAGGCTATGAGAGTTGGACCCTAATCTGACAGAATTAGTGTCCTTATAAGTGACATCAGAGAGCTGGCCTCTTTCTGCCTGTGAACAAGAGGTCATGTGAGGTGTACATAGTGAGATATAAGCCACATACTGTTAAAGGAAAAAAATATATATTCAATGGTACTTGTTAAAACATGGAAGGAAGACTTCATTCAGGATCATTATAATAGGTACAGTGACCACTGCAATGGGATGTGGGAAAGATTAGGCTGAACTTTGAAGATAGCATTGGCAAATGGGAATTTATATTCAAAGAGCAGTGTGGGTGTCAGTAGATGGGAAATCGCTAAGAGGAAATATCAGGGGTGAGATCGATGCTGGCTAAACCAACCTAAAAGGATTCTGCTGAAGACAGGCCAGAGTAATCAGACATCATCTGGGATTGTAACGGACTGTCCTTGAAGATGCTCCCAATTTCCCAATCTGAGGTTCTTGGCCTCTCTTATGCCAAAGAATGGGGAAAAGGCGCCCAGAGGCGTGGTGAGTTTTCCATTTGAATGAATATGAGGACCCAAAGAGTTTTGCAGAAAGCAATTTATTAAGCAGCAAGAGAGAAAGAGAAGGAGAGACTGCTCCCATGCTGCTGTGGGAGGGGATCCAGAGAAGGAATCTGCATAGGGAGAGAGCAGCGGGGATTTTAACCGTGGAGTTATTCCTGCCCCATTTATGTTCTCGTCCAATGAGAGGAGTTCTTTCAAACTTCCTTTAGAGTGATTGATCTTTGACTCTGATACCAGATTGGTTGCTTGGCCCACAAAGCCTCCTCCTCCCAGAGCTTTCTGTGGGCTTGTTGGACAAAGAAGCCCTCCTGAATTTTTCCACCTAGCTTGCCAGCAGAAAACCCAGGCAAAGTACTTTACATTTGAAACCTCCTGGGAAACTCCTGCCTTTGAAACGACGCTCCTCATGGACCCGCGAAGAGAAGTTTTTCTCTAACACAGTCCATCAGGATGATGGTGAAAGATAAGGAACCTAATCAGATATCGAGGGTGGGGGGACTCTAACTAAACTGATTTAGCAGGGTTATTTGCTAAAACTGAATTGTACAAGGAAGTGCCTAGGTGGACCTGGGAGAAGTGTAGAAGACTGATTAAAATTTGATCAAGCAAAAAGTGATCACTGCAAGCCAAGAGAAAAGGGGTTAGGATGTACCTTCTCTTGCCATCCCCTTGATCTTGGGCTTTCCAGCTTCCAGAATTCTAATAAACTTTTGTTGTTTATCAAAATACCAGGTCTGTGGTATTTTGGTATAGCAGTCTGAGAAGACTAAAACACCACTGTTCTGACCTCATTTAATCTTAATTACCTCTCAGAGGTCCTATATCTTAATATAATCACATTAAAGGTTAGGGCTTCTAAATATGAATTTGAAGTGAAAACAATTCAGTCTGTAGCACTCTACAAGATACAAAACATACAAAGCAAAACCAGAAGGTTAGTTAAATATTATGGCATTCAAAATTTTCCATTTGACAATATCCTCCAAACAAAACTAGAGCATTAGCCATAGACTTGAAGGAGATAACTTGAAAATTTATAACAAGTAAAAAGTACTAAGTAAATGTAAGCAACTGCTACAAATCAATAAAGAAATAACTCAAAAGAAATATGTGCAAAGGATACAAACGGGAATTAGTAAACAAGGAAGCACAATGGCCAATAAACATGTGAAAAGACTTGTAACCATTTTGCATTTCTGTAGGGAAATGCAAATTTTAAAAATTAGATTCTTTTCATATCCAGGTGATTAGCAAAATAAAATATGGTAATATTAAGTATTTGTTGGATGTTTGGAAAAGAAAACTCCCATACACCTTTTTTTGAATGTTACATTGGTAAAACCATTTGGGATAAAAGTTTCAGTCTTTCAAGGATAATTGAACACATGCGTTGTCTGTGATGGAACCATTACAATTCTATTATATACCCTGCTAAAATTATCTCTTATAAAGAAGAAGACATGCAGAGCTATAAGCCCTCACATAATTTTTGGAGAAAAAATTGAAACTAATCCAAACATCTCCATCAGTAGAGAAATAGATACATAAATTGTGGTCTATTTATACAATGGAATAATACATAGCATTTAAAATAAGTCATGTAGACTCTATATAAGTCAACATGACTATGCTTAAATGTGGAATGTTGGATGAAAAAAGAAGAAAGTCATGGTATAGTACACAAGACAAGATAAATTTTAATAACTTCTGTGATGGGGGAAGGCATTAAGGATAACAAAAACTTAGAGTGTGAATTACCTTCTCCATTCCTGCTTTCAAGGACAACCTTGAAATTTCATATTTTATTATTTAGGGAAAAAAGCTTTCTGGGTCTATACAAAAGGAGTGGTGGAATTGAGGGTAATTTATCTATACTGGTCTCAGATTAGCTTTTCTTGGCTGCCTGGGATATAACCACAGCACATATGTATAATAGGGATGTACAGGTAGTTCAGTTACTGACCTCAAGACTAATGGAATTCAGAGAGCAAAGGCCAATAGGGTGTGCTCACCCCTCTCCCTTTAGTTAGACACCTTTAATCACACTCAAGGCATGCTCTGATAGGTATAACCTTTTAGAAATCCCATCCCTAGATATGTCTGTGATGTTCTGGTAGTTCTAAATGGACCATCTCATATATTATGTTTGACCCTCATGATTTAATGAGGTGTTCCCTGAATATAAAGTACTTTCAGAGAGGTATTAATTCTTCAGAGCCTTAGAAAAGCCTTGAAATGGAAGCTAGGATTGATTGGTTTGTGGTTGGCCAGGTGGGTGAGCGAGAGGGAGAATCTCATGAGGCCCAGGTAAATAGACCGGATCTGCCCTCAGCAGCTGCAGCAACTAGGGAAGGAGCTATACAACAGCCTCTTCAACCTGCTGCTCTGGCTCCTTGCCAACTCCAGGGAACCAGAACAACTTGCAAGTAACGGGAATCTCCCCAGCTTGTTGGGGGAGCTATTTACCTTTTAAACGGCCTACTCTACCCCTCCCAAACCACTAGCTTTGTAAACAAGTGAGTCTGAAGAAGACCACTGAGAAATACATGAGTGTTTCCACTGATAGGTATTGTCTTTATTTCAAGTTGCAGGACTCTTCCAGGCCATATTGTTACACATTACTCTTCTAATGCAAATCTTTAAACATAGCCATCTATATAACTAAAACACCTCTGAAATTTCTCAATTTACGCCTGGCATTCTGCATACCACCTGGTCGCGTAAGTCATTTTTAGCCTGTCACTGTGTTTCTGAATCTGTCAACCCCGATTCCTCTTACAACACCAATAAAAACGTATTATGCAGATCTCTGAAATTAGTTTGTTTTAATTGACAGAATACTTGAAATTGACTGAAAAGATAAGCACTTAATAAACTGCATTTATACCTTTATCTGCTCTTGCCATCTCTGTAAATGTTTAGAAGAGAAAAAATTTCAATGATTGAATAGTTTTTTTATGTAAATGATAAAGCCTAGATTTTTTGTTTAATTTCAAATATTAGTTTGAAAGCTTTTACTAAAAAATTCAAACCTTTATACTAAACCAACTTATTTATTTTGCTTAATAATTGAATTCACAATTTTAGCAACAGGGTTCTAATATATATATGTATATATATATATATATATTTGAAAATTTAACAGACACATTTTACCTCTATAATAATGAATAGTTTTTTTTATTGCTGAGCTTTTGTTATATACATGCCTATCCATAATTTTAGACTCCTATATCAAATTATGCAACAATTGTTCTATCAAACAAATATGAAGAAATGAAAGAAAGAAGCCATAAACTAATAACCATTTTTTTTCTGATTTCTGAAGATCAATTTTTTGAAAGAAATACTGCGATATCACTGAGAGGAAGTGTCAATGAACTTTGTATGAATTTTTATTTTGCCTATATCTGAAGAAATTTGCCAAACATTAGAAATTACTCTTGATTTATTATGCAATTCCCCTTATATTTACCAGCCACTTAAAATATATATATATATATATATATATGTTTTTTTTTAAATGAAATCCATGTCTCACTCCATCATCCAGGCTGGAGTGCGGTGCTGCAATCTCACCTCACTGCAGCTCAGCCCCCTGGGTTCAAGCAGTTCTTCTGCCTCAGCCTCCTGAGTAGCTGGGATTATAGGTGCGTACCACCATGCCTGGGTAAGTTTTGGATTTTCAGTAGAGATATGATTTTGTCATGTTTGGCCAGGCTGGTCTTGAACTCCTGACCTCAAATGATCCACATGCCTCAGCCTCCCAAAGTGCTCATGAATGCCATTAGCATTTTTTAAATATTATAATTTATTATTTTTGCTTCACTTAAATAACAACTATCTTTTTTTCTAAAATAAAAATATAAATAACATTACTCTTAATACCATAAATTTCTTCTGCTCTGCCTTCTGCTTTTAAAATTTTGTACTGAATAGACCAAAGTAATAACATTTTTTCTACACTGTGAAAATTTAACACAAACCTTTACATCTTTTAGGACTAACATATTATCTTTAAATATAAATTTAAATCTTTTACTTTTATGCAGCATAGTACAGAGAACTTAAAATTATATACCCCGCTGCTGCCAGACTAACTTCTTGTGAGCATTTGAACATCTAATAGTAACAGTCAGAGCTGTGTTTGCATATTTGGACTTTGCCTTCTACTTCTTGTTTGTTTTTAGATGTTGAGGGCTTTTTCTTTAATACAGATTATCACTAAGAGCTTAAAAAAAACCTACTCTGTGCTTTGCATAATTATAGAAACTACTTTTCTTAATAATATTGTAGTCTAATAGATTATCTATATATGTATGTATATATATATGAAAAACATTTTAATAGAACTAAATGATATAAGCTTATATTTCAAAACAGAAATGGGTCCATTGTTCTAACAAAATGTTTCAGCCTGAATCACTCCTGTCCAAAGTGTTTTTACAAAATCAAAGATTGAGGAAAGATTGTTACAATATAGTCATATAAGCAGGATTAGGTCTAAGGTGGCAAAATAAGTTAAGCATCTTTCATTCCTAACATAAAATATTAAGAACCAAATTGTATACAGATAAAATTAACATTAATTTGACAGAAAGAAGAGTGAGTTATTCAAGAAAAAAAAAGTTTTTTGATAGATCTTAAAAGATGATTAGTACAGATGAAAATAAAATAACCCAGGAGAAGGAATGGTAAAATTTCAGAGACTCAACTAAGCATAGTTGATTTGAAGAGGAGTGGGCTAGAGATTTGGTTAAAGCAGATTTACATTGGGTACCATTAGAAGATAAACCCTAGGTAAGAATTTTAGGAAAAGATTAAAAACATCTGAACCTTTGAGTCCATCTTATATTAAAAGGTCAATATATGAATGAAAAATAACTATGAAACAATATTTAGAATGATCATTTGAAGGAGAATAAAATAGAAGAAATGAGACCACTTGGAAACCATATGGCCATTCAAAGTGTTAGCTAACTAGGACTAGAGTCAGGGTTATGGCCCTGAAAATGGAAAATAATTAGTACATTCCTATATTTATCTGCCTTATATCGGTAAAACTATGCTTAATGTCTGAAAAAAAATACTAATTTGATATGACTGCAGAACAGGGTATTTTTTTATTTAAAATAAAAATTGATGCTTATAACATTAAGGCCAATGTTAGCTGCTATAATAATTAAACTCAACTGTTTTACACACTATATACCACAGATTACCGATTTACATGCAGGTAAATAACTGCTTAGGTGTTGCTGGTGTGTGAATGGCTTTCTTCCACAGATTAATTCAGAGAAGTGAGCTGTCTTCATCTTTTAGCTATACTCCCTGCTACAGCCTTGCTGTTCTCTAAATCTGTCCAGCAAATAAGAAAAGAAAGTGTGGAAGGGACACACTTGCTTCTTGCACTTCCTCTCAGAAGTGATATAAATGACTTTCAACTATATTACAATGGAATATGCCCTAGATGCAAGTATGGAAAATATAGTCTCTGACTCAATACCTACTTCTCAGCAAATACTCTCTCTATGTGAAAAAGGGAATATGATGTTGGTGCCTAGCAAGGCATCACTACTAAAGAGACTACCCAGCCTGTTCTCATTTTTCGAGAAAAAAATTTTCAGGCTTAAAGAAATTAGCCAAATATCTCAATTTACATAACCATTGACAAAAATCTAGACTGCTAACTCCAGTCACTGATTTATTCATTCATTGACTATTTACATAGCTTTAATCATGGGTCAGGCACTGTGGTGGGTGCTATGGAAAATTTGTTGCAACAATGTGAAAATCACATTTGGGCTGAATAGCCACTCTGTTTTCCCATATTAAGTTGCACATATTAAATTATTTCAATGAATTTGTTGAAAAACGACAACTCCTATCTTTTAATTACTAGCTGAATAGATTTATTTTTTTATTATTTATTATTATATTTTAATTGCATTTTAGGATTTGGGGTACATGTGCAGAACATGCAAGATAGTTGCATAGGTACACGCATGGCAGTGTGTTTGGCTGCCTTCCTCCCCTTCACCCACGTCTGGCATTTCTCCCCATGCTATCACTCCCCAGCTCCACCCACCCCGCTGTCCCTCCCCTATTCCACCCAATAGACCCCAGTGTGTAGTACTCCCTTCCCTGTGTCCATGTGTTCTCATTGTTCATCACCCACCTATGAGTGAGAATATGCAGTATTTCATTTTCTGCTCTTGTGTCAATTTTCTGAGAATGATATTCTCCAGATTCATCCATGTCCCTACAAAGGACACGAACTCATCATTTTTGATTGCTGCATAATATTCCATCGTGTATATGTGCCACATTTTCCCAATCCAGTCTATCATCAGTGGGCATTTGAGTTGATTCCAGGTCTTTGCTATTGTAAACAGTGTTGCAACGAACATTCATGTGCATGTGTCCTTATAGTATAACAATTTATAGTCCTTTGGATATATACCCAGCAATGGGATTGCTGGGTCAAATGGAATTTCTATTTCTAAGGCCTTGAAGAATCACCACATTGTCTTCCACAATGGTTGAACTAATTTACACTCCCACCAGCAGTGTAAAAGTGTTCCTATTTCTCCACATCCTCTCCAGCATCTGTTGTCTCTAGATTTTTTAATGATCGCCATTCTAACTGCCGTGAGATGGTATCTCAATGTGGTTTTGATTTGCCTCTCTCTAATGACCAGTGATGATGAGCATTTTTTTCATATGTTTGTTGGTCTTATGTATGTCTTCTTTTGTAAAGTGTCTGTTGATTTCCTTTGCCCATTTTTGGATGGGTTTGTTTGTTTGTTTGTTTGTTTGTTTCCTGTAAATCTGTTTGAGTTCTTTGTAAATTCTGGATATCAGCCCTTTGTCAGATAGGTAAACTGCAAACATTTTTTTCCCATTCTGTTGGTTGCCGATTCACTCTAATGACTATTTCTTTTGCCGTACAGATGCTGTGGAGTTTGATTAGGTCCCATTTGTCTATTTTGGCTTTTGTTGCCAATGCTTTTGGTGTTTTGGTCATGAAGTCCTTGCCTACTCCTATGTCCTGAATGGTTTTGCCTAGATTTTCTTCTAGGATTTTTATAATATTAGGTTTTATGTTTAAGACTTTAATCCATCTGGTGTTAATATTAGTGTAAGTTGTTAGGAAGGGGTTCAGTTTCTGCTTTCTGCACATGGCTAGCCAGTTTTCCCAACACCATTTATTAAACAGGGAACCCTTTCCCCATTGCTTGTTTTTGTCAGGTCTATCAAAGATTGTATGGTTGTAGATATGTGGTGTTGCCTATGATGCCTCTGTTCTGTTCCATTGGTCGATTTCTCTGTTTTGGTACCAATACCAAGCTGTTTTGATTACTGTAGCCTTGTAGTATAGTATGAAATCAGGTAGTGTGTTGCCTCCCGCTGTGTTCTTTTTGCTTAGAATTGACTTGGCTATGTGGGCTCTCTATTGGTTCCATATGAAGTTCATGGTGTTTTTTTTCAGTTCTGTGAAAAAAGTCAATGGTAGCTTGATGGGAATAGCATTGATTCTGTAAATTACTTTGGGCAGTATAGCCATTTTCATGATATTGATTCTTCCTAAACATGAACATGGAATATTTCTCCATCTGTTTGTGTCCTCTCTTATTTCATTGAGCAATGGTTTGTAGTTTTCCTTGAAGAGGTTTGGGAGGACATAGGTGTCCAGGAATTTATCCATTTCTTCCAGGTTTACTAGTTTGTGTGCATAGAGTTGTTTGTAACATTCTCTGATGAGGATTTGAATTTCTGTGGAATCTGTGGTGATATCCCCTTTATCATTTTTTATTGCATCTATTTGGTTGTTTTCTCTTGTCTTTTTTATCCGTCTGGCTAGTGGTCTATTTTGTTAATCTTTTAAAAAAAACAGCTCTTGGATTTATTGATTTTTTGAAGGGCTTTTCGTGTCTCTACCTCCTTCAGTCCTGCTCTGATCTTAGTTATTTCTTGTCTTCTGCTAGGTTTTGAGTTTTTTTGATCTTGCTCCTCTAGCTCTTTCAATTTTGACAATAGGGTGTCAATTCTGAATCTCTCCACTCTTCTCATATGGGCACTTATTGCTATATATTTTCCTCTAGAGACTGCTTTAAATGTGTCCCAGAGATACTGGTATGTTGTGTCTTCGTTCTCATTGTTTTCGAAGAACTTCTTTATTTCTGCCTTCATTTCATTGTTTATCCAGTCAACATTCAA
>CM052665.1:8647120-8659023 GCA_028533165.1 Leontopithecus rosalia | reverse complement strand
TGTAAATATCTATCAGGTTTGCTTGTTCCAGGTCTGAGTTCAAGCACTGGATATCCTTGTTAATTTTCTGTCTGGTTGATCTGTCTAATATTGACAGTGGAGTTTTAAAGTCTCCCACTATTATTGTGTGGGAGTCTAAGTCTCTTTGTAAGTCGTTAAGAACTTGCCTTATATATCTGGGTGCTCCTATATTGGGTCTGTATATATTTAGGATCATTAGCTCTTCTTGTTGTATTGATCCTTTTACCATTATGAAATGTCCTTCTTTCTCTCTTTTGATCTTCATTGCTTTAAAGTCCATTTTATCAGAAACGAAAATTGCAACTCCTGGTTTTTTTTTTTGCTCTCCATTTGCTTGGTAAATATTCCTCCATCCCTTTATTTTGAACCTTTCTGTATCCTTGCATGTGAGATGGGATTCCTGGATACAGCACACCAATGGGTTTTGGTTTTTATCCAATTTGCCAGTCTGTGTCTTTTGATTGGTGCATTTAGCCCATTACATTTAGGGTTAATATTGTTATGTGTGAATTTGATACTGCCAGTTGGATGCTAGCTGGCTGTTTTGCCCGTTAGTTGATGCAGATTCTTCATTTTGTTGATGCTCTTTAGCATTTGGTATGTTTTTGGAATGGTTGGTACTGGTTGTTCCTTTCTATGTGTAGTGCCTCTTTCAGGAGTTCTTGTAAAGCAGGCCTGGTGGTGACAAAATCTCTGAGTACTTGCTTGTTTGCAAAGGATTTTATTTTTCCTTCACTTATGAAGCTCAGTTTGGCTGGATATGAAATTCTGGGTTGAAAGTTCTTTTCTTTAAGGCTGTTGAATATTGACTTTCCCCCTCTCTCTTCTGGCTTGTAGAGTTTCTGCTGAGAAATCTCCTGTGAGTCTATAGGTTTCCCTTTGTGGGTGACCCAACCTTTCTCTCTGGCTGCCCTTAGGATTTTCTCCTTCATTTCAACCCTGTTGAATCTGACAATTATGTGCCTTGGGGTTGCTCTTCTGGGGGAATATCTTTGAGGTGTTCTCTGTATTTCCTGGACATGGATATTGGCCTGCCTTGCTAGGTCGGGGAAATTTTCCTGGATAATAGCCTGAAGAGTATTTTCCAGCTTGGATTCATTCTCTTCATCACATTCTGGTACACCTATCAAACGTAGATTAGGTCTCTTCACATAGTCCCACATTTCTTGGAGACTTTGTTCATTCCTTTCTGGATTTTTTTCTCTAATCTTGGCTTCTCATTTTATTTCATTGAGTTGATCTTTGACTTCTGATATTCTTTCTTCTGCTTGGTCAATTCGGCTGTTGAAACTTGTGCATGCTTCATGAAGTTCTCGTGTAATGTTTTTCAGCTTCTTCAATTAATTCATATTCCTCTCTAAGTTGTCCATTCTTGTTATGATTTCTTCGAATCTTTTTTCAAATCTTTTTTCAAGGTTGTTAGTTTCTTTGTATTGATTTAGGACATATTCTTTTAGCTCACAGAAGTTTCTCATTACCCACCTTCTGAAGTCTGATTTCATCATTTCATCACACTCATTCTCCATCCAGCTTTGTTCCCTTGCTGGTGAGGAGTTTTGGTCATTAGTAGGAGGTGAGCTGTTTGGTTTTGGGTGTTTTCCTCCTTTTTTCGATGGTTTCTTCCCATCTTTGTGGATTTTTCCACCTGTCATCTGAGTAGTCGCTGACTTTTCGATTGTGTCTCTGAGTGGACGCCCAGATTGTTGATGAAGTATTTATGTTTCTTAGTTTTCCTTCTAACAGTCTAGCCCCTCTGTGGTAAGACTGCTGAGGTCCACTCCAGGTGCTAATTGTCTGGGGTACACCTGTAGCAGCTGTGGAACAGTGAGGGATGCTACCAGTTTCTTCTTCTGCTGTCTTTGTCCCAGAATGATGCCCGCCAAATGTCAGTCTGATCAGTCCTTCTTCAGGTGAGTCTTTGGATATCCAGGGTCACGGAGCTGCTTGAGGATATGGTCTGTATGTGATCAGAGTTCAAGTGCTGATCTGTGAACTCCGTTGTTCATTCAGGGCTATTAGGCAGGTACGTTTAAGTCTGCTGCAGCAGAACTCATAAAACCCCTTTTTTTCCTCAGATGCTCTGTCTTGCGGAGTTAGGACTTTATTTATGAGTATCTGTTTCACTGTCCTGCCCAGCTAGGAGGCAGTCTAGTCATTATTTGCCTGCTAAGGCTCCGCCCTGTTGCCGAGGGCTCCGCCCTGCTGCCATGGGCTCCACCCTGTTGCTATGGGCTCCTCCCTGCTGCTGTGGGCTTCACCCTGTTGCTGTGGGCTCCGCCCTGCTGCCCAGTGTAATTCCCTTTAGTCCTGTTTATATGGGTGTGGTTAAAACTGCTGTGGTGATGGTGGCCTGCTTCTCTATTGGTGAACTCTCTCTGTTATGGCAGGTTGCCTCGGCAATGGCAGGCTGTGTCAGCAATGGGAGTGTACCTCAGTAGGGCCTTGGTAATGGTGGACACCCCTCCCCCAGCGAGCTGCACCAACCTGGGTTCAGCTGTGCCTGCACTGAAACTCTCAACCCCAAGTGTTTTGAATTGCTGTTTTATTTGTCCTTGTGGGAGTAGGACCCACTGAGCCTGATCACCTGGCTCCCTGCCTCAGAGCCCTCTTTTTTTGTTTGTTTTAAGTTGAATGGTTGACTCTCTCCCAGGTGTTTCAGTCACCTGCTGATAGGGCACCGGGATCTGTGTGATTTCCCATTGCAGCAACCCACTGTGCCGGCTCAAACGTTGCTTCCCGGTAATCTCCTGGCCTGGCTCATTGTCCAAGTCCCGTTCAATCAGATGGATATGCTAATCTGCCCTCCCAAATCTCAAATTGCTGGATTAACAGGGCACCCAGACCAGTACATTTTGTGTGGAGTGCCGCTGTGCTGCGGCTCTGGCCGAAATGGCTGTGCCAGCCAAAACAGCTGTGCTGGTGTCATGTATCTCTCCTACACCTGGGAATTTCCCTGTTCTGTGGGCAGCAAAGATCTGTCTGGAAATGCGGTTTGCACTCACCCTCTGCGCCTTCACTGAGAGCTGCAATCCTGAGTTGCTCCTACTGCACCATCTTTCGCCGATCCCAATATTTTGATTTAAAGTTAGCAACGTTTGTGGGGATTAATATATAAGTTTGAATGACTGAGTTATGTTTTAATGAATATGTATTAATCACTGAATGACTTTATAGACCTAAGTACTTTTAATATAGTCATGTCTCACTTTCTTCATTTTGAAAACTGAAATTTTATTAGTAACTACTTCATTAATTCATGTATTTAACACAAATATATTGAGCACTGTATTAGCCTGTTCTCATGCTGCTAATAAAGTCATACCCAAGACTGGATAATACATAAAGGAAAGAAGTTTAATAGACTCACAGATCCACATGGCTGGGAGGCCGAATAATTATGATGGAAGGAAAAGGAGGAGTAAAGACATGTCTTACATGCTGGCAGGCAAGAGAGCTTGTGAAAGGGAACTCCCATTTGTAGAACCATTAGATCTTGTGAGATTTATTCAATACCACAAGTACAGTATGGGGAAACCACCCCCATCATTCAGTTATGTCCATCTGGCCCAACCCTTGTCATGCTGGGATTATTACAGTCCAAGGTGAGATTTCGGTGTGGATACAGCCAAACCATATGAAGCACCTACCAGGAATATATAAGAAAATAATTCAGGCTATATCATTAGGTTCTTAGCACTTTAATTATATATATTGTAGCAGAGGTTATTGAATGATATATAGAAAAATAAAGCATAATAAAGACTACAGGGAGGGTCAGAAATGTTGCTGAGTTTGTTATTTTTTTTCTTTACTTCACACATAATAATTGCACATGGGACATAGAATGATATTTTTGATGCATGTATACAATATATAATAACCAAATTGAGGTAATTGGCATATATATCTCCTCAAGCATTTATCATTTATTTGTGTTGGGAACATTCAAAATCCTCTCTTCTAGCTTTTTTAAAACGTACAATAAATTACTAACTATATTCAACTTACAGTAGAATAGAGCAAAAACACATATTCCTCCTCTCTAGCTGTAATGTTATACCTGCTAACCAACCTCTCCCTGTCCTCCCCTCCCATCTCCCCTTCCCAGCCTCTATAACTACAAGTCTATTTTCTACTTCTATGACATCAAATTTTAGCTCCTACATATGAGTGAGAAGATGTGGTATTTGTCTTTCTGTGCCTGACTTTAAAAAATGTACTTTAGGTACTGGGGTACATGTGCAGATCATGCAGGATTGTTGCATGGGTACACACATGGCAAGGTGGTTTGCTGCCTCCATCCCCCGATCACCTATATCTGGCATTTCTCACTATGTTATCTCTCCCCCCTTCACATATCCTGCTGTCCCCCTCTTAGCCCCCACCAACAGACCCCAGTGTGTGATGCTTCCCTCCCTGTGTCCATGTGTTCTCATTGTTCTACACCTACCTATGAGTGAGAATATGTGGTGTTTGATTCTCTGTTCTTGTGTCAGCTTGCTGAGAATGATTGTTTACAGATTCATCCAGGCCCCTACAAGGGACATGAACTCATCATTTTTTATGGCTGCATAGTAGTCCATGGTGTATATGTGCCACATTTTCTTTGTCCAGTCTATCATTGATGGCCATTTGGGTTGGTTCCAGGTCTTTGCTTTTGTAAACAGTGCTGCAATGAACATATGTGAAAGTGTTCCTATTTCTCCACATCCTCTCCAGCATCTGTTGTCTCCAGATTTTTTAATGATCACCCTTCTAATTGGCATGAGATGACATCTCAATGTGGTTTTGATTTGCATTTCTCTAATGACCAGTGATGATGAGCATTTTTTCACGTTGATTGACCTCATTTTTGCCTTCTTTTGAAAAGTGTCTGTTCTTATACTTTGCCCACTTTTGAATGGGTTTGTTTTTTCCTTGTAAATCTGTTTTAATTATTTGTAGATTCTGGATATTAGCCCTTTGTCAGATGGGTAGATTGTATTTTTTTTCTATTTTGTTGGTTGCTGTTTTGCACTAATGATTGTTCCTTTTGCTGTATAAAAGCTCTGAAGTTTAATTTAATCCCATTTGTCAATTTTGGCTTTTGTTGCCATTGCTTTTGGTGTTTTTGTCATGAAGTTCTTGCCTATGTCTATGTCCTGAATGATTTTGCCTAGGTTTTCTTCTAGGGTTTTTATAGTGTTAGGTCTTATGTTTAAATCTTTAATCCATCTAGAGGTAACTTTAGTTAAGGTGTCAGGAAGGGGTCTGGTTTCTTTTTTCTGTACATGACTAGCGAGTAATCCCAACAACATTTATTAAACAGAGAATTATCTTCCCATTGCTTGTTTTTGTCAGGTTTTTCAAAGATCAGATGGTTGTAGATGTGTGGTGTTGCTTCCAAGGCCTCTGTTCTGTTCCATTGGTATATGTCTCTGTTTTGGTACCAGTATCATGCTGTTTTAATTACTGTAGGCTTCTAGTATAGTTTGAAGTCAGGCATCATGATGCCTCCAGCTTTGTTCTTTTTGCTTAGGATTGTCTTGGCTATGTGAGCTCTCTTTTGGTTCCACATGATGTTTAAATTGATTTTTCCCCAGTTCTGTGAATAAGATCATTTGTAGCTTGATGGGCTTAGCTTTGAGTCTATAAATTACTGTGGGCATTATGGCCATTTTCATGAGATTGATTCTTCCTAACTATGAGCATGGAATGTTTCTCCATCTGTTTGTGTCCTCTCTGATTTCCTTGAGCAATGGTTAGTAGTTCTCCTTGACGAGGTCCTTTACATCCTTTATTAGTTGTGTTCCTAGGTATTTTATTCTCCTTGTAGCAATTGTGAATGGGAGTTCACTCTTGATTTGGCTGTCTGTCTGTTATTGGTGTATAGAAATACTTGTGATTTCTGCACATTGATTCTGTATCCTGAGACTTTGCTTAATTGCTTATCAGTTACAGGAGATTTTGGGCTGAGATGATGGGGTCCTCTAAATGTATAATCATGTCATCTGCAAATAGAGATTTGATGTCCTCCTTTACTGATTGAATACTCTTTATTTCTTTTTCTTGCCTAATTGCTCTGGCTAGAAGTTACAATACTATATTTAATAGAAGTGGTAAAAGAGGGCATCCTTGTCTAGTGGTGGATTTCAAAGGGAATGCTTCCAGTTTTTGCCCTTTCTTCATGATATTGGCGATATGTTTATTTAAATAGCTTTTATTACATTGTGATATGTTCCATCAATACCTACTTTATTGACGGTTTTTAGCATAAAGACTTGAATTTTGTTGAAGGCTTTCTCTGCACCTATTGAGATAATCATGTGGTTTTTTCTTTGGTTCTGTTTATGTGGTGGATTACGTTTATAGACTTGCATATGTTGAGCCAACCTTGCATCCCCAGGATAAGGCCTATTTGATCATGATGAATAAGCTTTTAGATGTGCTGTTGCTTTCAGTTTGCCATTATTTTATTGCACATTTCTGTGTTGATGTTCATCATGGATATTATCCTAAGTTTTGTTTTTAGGTTGAGTCTCTGCCAGGTTTTGGTATCAGGATGATGTTGGTTTCATAAAATGAGTTAGGGAGAATTCTGTCTTTTTGTATTGTTCAGAATTGTTTCAGATGGAATGGTACCAGCTCTTCTTTGTACAACTAGTAGAATTTGGCTGTAAACCCATTTGGACCTGAACTTTTCTTGGTTGGTAGGCTATAAATTCCTGACTCAATGTCAGCCCTTATTACTGATCTATTCAGGGTTTCAACTTATTCTTGGTTTAGTCTTGGGAGAGAGCAAGTGTTCAGGAATTTATCTATTTCAACCAGATTTACTGGTTTCTGTGCACAGAGTTGTTTGTAGTAATCTCTGACAGTAGTTTGTATTTCTGTGGAATTGGTGGTGATCTCCCATTTATCATTTTTATTGCATCTATTTGATTCTTCTCTCTTTTCTTTTTTATTAATCTGGTTAGCAGTCTGTCTATTTTGTTGATCTTTTCAAAAAACCAACTCCTGGATTTAGTGGTTTTTGAAAGTTTTTTTGTGTGTCTCCGTCTCCTTCAGTTCTGCTCTGATCTTAGTTATTTCTTGTCTTCTGCTAGCTTTTGAGTTTTTTTCATCTTGCTCTTCTAGCTCTTTCAATTTTGATGATAGGGTGCTTATTTTAGATCTTTTCTCACTTCTCATGTGGGCATTTATTGCTATATTTTCCCCTAGACACTGCTTTAATCATGTCCCACAGATTCTTGTACATTGTGTATTTATTCTCATTGGTTTTGAAGAACAATTTTATTTCTTCCTTAATTACATTGTTTATCCAGTAGTCATTCAGGAACCAGTTGTTTAGTTTCCATGAAGTTCTGCAGTTTTAAATGAGTTTCTTAATCCTGAGTTCTAATTCAATTGTGCTGTTCAAGAGACTGCTTGTTATGATTTTCATTATTTTGCATTTACTGAGGAGTGATTTACTTCCAATTACGTGGTCAATTTTAGAGGAATTGTGATGTGGTGCTGAGAATAATATATATTCTGTGGATTTTGGGTGGAGAATTCTGTCTATTAGGTTCATTTGGTCTAGATGTACGTTCAAGTTCTGGATATCCGTGTTGATTTTCTGTCTTGTTTTCTCTCTAATATTGACAGTGGAGTGTTAAAGTCTCCCACTATTACTGCGCAGAAGCGTAAGTATCTTTTTTTGTCATTAAGAACTTGCTTTATGTATCTGGATGCTTCTGTGTTGGGTGTACATATATTTAGGGTAGTTAGCTCTTCCTGTTTTATTGATTCTTTTACCATTATGTAATGCCCTTCTTTGTCTCTTTTAATATGTGTTGGTTTAAAGTCTGTTGTATCAGAGACTAGGCTTGCAACCCTTGCTTTCTTTCTTTTTTTTTTTTTGTTCTCCATTTGCTTGGTAAATCTTCTTCCATCCCTTTATTTTGAGTCTATGTGTGTCTTTGCATGTGAGATGGGTTTCCTGAATATAGCACACAGATGGTTCTTGACTTTTTATCCAGTTTGCCAATCTGTGTCTTTTAATTAGGGCATTTAGCCCATTTACATTTAAGATTAATATTTTTATGTGTAAATTTGATCCTGCCATTTTGATGCTAGCTAGTTGTTTTGTCTATTAGTTTATGCAGTTTCTTCATTGTGTCGATAGTCTTTCCAATTTGGTTTGTTTTCAGAGTGGCTGGTACTGGTTGTTCCTTTTCATGTGTAGTGCTTCCTTTAGGAGCTCTTGTAAGGAAGTTCTGGTGGGGATGAAAATCTCTCAGCAATTACTTGTTCATAAAGGATTTTATTTCTCCTTCACTTATGAAGCTTAGTTTGGTTGGATATGAAATTCTAGGTTGAAAGTTCTTTTCTTTAAGGATGTTGAATTTTGACCCCAACTCTCTTCTGGCTTGTAGAGTTTCTACCAAGAGATCTGCTATAAGTCTGATGGGCTTCCCTTTGTGGGGTGTCCCTACCTTTCTCTCTGGCTACCCTTAGCATTTGTTCCTTTGTTTCAAACCTGCTGAATCGGATGATTGATGGCCTTGGGATCACCCTTCTCGAAGAGCATCTTTGTGGTGTTCTCTGTATTTCCTGTATTTGAGTGTTGGCCTGTCTTGCTAGGTTGGGGAAGTTCTCCCAGACAATATACTGAAGAGTGTTTTCCAGCTTGGATTCATTCTCCCTGCCATCTTCCCGTACACCAATCAAGCATAGATTAGGTCTTTTCACATAATCCCATATTTCTTGGAGGTTTGTTCATTACTTTTCATTCCTTTTTTCTTGCATTCTCATTTTATTTCATTGAGTAGATCTTCAATCTCTCATATCCCTTCTTCTTCTTGATTGATTAAGCTATTGAAACTTGTATATGTTTTGTGAAGTTCTTTTACTGTGTTTTTCACCTCCGTCAAGTTTTTTATGTTCTTCTCTAAGCTAGTTATTCCAGTTAGCATTTAATCTAACTTTTTCTCAAGGTTTTAGTCTCTTTGCATTGGGTTAGAATATGTTCTTTTAGCTCAGAGTAGTTTCTTATTACCCACCTTCTGAAGCCTGCTTCTGTCAATTCATCAAATTCATTCTCCATCCAGTTTTGTTCCCTTGCTGGTGAAGAGTTGTGATCCCTTTATGGGAGAGAGGCATTCTGGTCTTTGATGGTTCATTCTTTTTTCACTGGTTTCTTCCCATCTTCTTGGATTTATCTAGCTTTGACCTTGGGTAGCTGCCTAGGGAGGCAGACTTTCCTTTGTCTGCTTGCAGAGGCACTGATGGGCTGCCAGGGATTCAGTGGAGCTGCTGTATGTATTTCTTGTGTCTTTTGTTTATGCAGGAAGATTAGGCCCACCTCTGCAATGGCAGCTGCCTTTCTCACCACTAAGCTTGATCATTCCTGGTCATGCTGTAACTGGTGTGCTTGCTGCAGAACTCTCAAGTGAGGGAGTTTCAGCCTGTTGGGCTTTGTGGGGGAGGGACCTGCCCAGCCTTATGGCCTGATTCTCTGATTTCAGTTCCCTTTCTTTTTGGGGTGCTGTAGCTCCATCCCTCAGGCTTTCTTGGCATCAGCCAGTACTTCTGCCTAGATCTGTGCTGAAAACCTCAAGTACCAGCAGGAGTTGCTGCTCAGCGATGGGAGCTTTTCAGGCAGCTCCCAGGAGCTTTTCAGCCCAGTGAAGACCTTCTGTTCTGTGTGTTGTAGACCGCTTTGGTGAAGCACAGTATCCAAAATGGAGTTCTGGAGTGGGAGTGCCCTCAATTGTCCAGTCAGTTGCATGCACCTCTTGGGTGGGGCAGTGGCCTGCCCTGCCTCAACTTGCCCTCTTTGCATTGTACCCACTGTCCAACCATTCCTACAACATGAACATGGTACCAAATTTGGAACCCAGGGACCTCTCAGCTTCTGTGTCTCTCTCACTGGG
This sequence comes from Leontopithecus rosalia, assembly GCA_028533165.1. Taxonomy (NCBI): domain Eukaryota; kingdom Metazoa; phylum Chordata; class Mammalia; order Primates; family Cebidae; genus Leontopithecus; species Leontopithecus rosalia. The sequence continues at coordinate 8,649,106 of CM052665.1, read as the reverse complement.
GACTGCATTCTCGAGCTGCCTCTGTTTGGCTGTCATGGAACCCAATGTTGCTGTTTTAAATGGCATGGTCACAAAATACCACTCTGGTAAATTGACATTTGCGCATACATCAGCACAAAATAAGAGAACAAGCCATGTAGTAAGCTGTCAGAATATTGTTCCAGACAGTCCAGCAAATGAAAATATTATTAAACAAAAATGGAGGCCTCAGTCCTCAGAGAAAGTGGAAAAAATGAATTAAATCCTTAAGACATAATTAAATAAACTGGCACAGGAAACCCACCTCCTGTGGCCTTCTCTATTACCAGTAGCACTCTTAAGGGCTCAAAATTCTCCTCAGAAAATAGTACTCAGCCCCTATGAGATGCTTTATGGATGGACCTTTGTTACTAATGTTCTCATATTACACAAGGAAACAGCAGATCTAATAAAAGATATAACCTTCTTGGCTAAGTACCAATAGGCTCTTACGGCCTTACCTGAAGGACACCCTAGGTAAAAAGGGAAAGAGTTGTTCTTCCATGGAGACCTAGTGCTTGTTAAGTCTCTCCCCTCACACTCTCCCTCTCTAGGCCCATCGTGGGAAGGGCCATTTTCAGTTCTTCTGTCTACCCCAATGGCAGTTAAGGTGGGGGAACTGACTCATGGGTTCATCACACTTGGCTGAAGCCTTGGACACCTCCTGAAGAAAATCATAGGCCCCCCACCCCACAGCCTGAAGTTTCAGGAGAAGACCTTCGTACACCTGTGAGCCGTTAGAGGATCTACGTTTGCTCTCCTGACAAGATCCACAGGAAAGTGACTACTCCCGATTCTAACTTACATCCTGGCATTGACAGGATATCACTCTTGACTTTACCATCTGCGACTGGACTCTGTGCAGTTGCCCCTACAGACTGGCCTAATAGCTCTCCTTGTTTCCTTTCCAGTGCCCCCATTATGACAATTTACACCAACTCTTAAGAGAAGAGTCTTCTCTTGTCAAGGCTATGCCATATTCAAACTCCAATTATTCCTTTTATAGTCAGGGGACTGGAATAATAGAAAGACTTGGTACTGGGATTGGAGGAATTACTACCTATACTCAGTTTTACTATAAGCTATCTCAGGAGTTAAATAATAACATGGAAGAGGTTGCTTATTCTCTCTGCAGAGGCAGCTCATTCTGCAGAAGCAGTTTAATTCTTTAGCTGTCACATCTTCAGATTCCACTTCTAAATCTAGTTCTTATACTGTTTTCACCACATCTGTAGTGGCTTCCTCCATTAAAGGCTTGAACCCTACAAAGTCACTGCTGAGGGTTGAAATCATCTTCCTCCTAGTCCTATTGGCATTTGGATCCCTGACCCTGTGAAACTCAGAAGTTTTTAATGGCATCTATAATGATGAATCCTGTCCAGAGGTTTTCAATTTACTTTGCCCAGATCTATCAGGAGAATCACTATCTACAGCAGGCATAGCCTTACAATGTATATATATTTTAAATAAGAGACTCAAAAGTAGAAATTCCTCCCAGATCCATGGGCTGCAGAATTTATCGTTGTGTTGGCAGTCATAAAAAGAACATTAATCTCTTTCTACATCTCCTTGAGAGCTCTTAAGTGACTAGGTCATTGTCAATGGGCAAGAATTATGTCAAAAGAAATATTCCTTTGTTGTTGTATTTATAAAGCATAAGTGAGTACATTTGGCATAATTCTTAAGGACAGTAGCAAATCAATATCGTGAAAATGGCTATACTGCCCAAAGTAATTTACAGAATCAATTCTATCCCCATCAAGCTACCATTGACTTTCTTCACAGAACTGGAAAAAACCACCATGAACTTCATATGGAACCAAAAGAGAGCCCGCATAGCCAAGTCAATCCTAAGCAAAAAGAACACAGCAGGAGGCATCACACTACCGGATTTCAAACTATACTACAAGGCTACAGTAATCAAAACAGCATGGTACTGGTATCAAAACAGAGATATAGACCAATGGA
>CM052665.1:8621123-8646620 GCA_028533165.1 Leontopithecus rosalia | reverse complement strand
GTGACACAAGAACAGAAAAGGAAACACTGTATATACTCACTCATAGGCGGGTGATGAACAATGAGAACACATGGACACAGGGAAGGGAGCACCACACACTGAGATCTATTGGGGAAAATAGGGGAGGGACAGCGGGGGGGGGAGTGGGGGAGGGATGGCATGGGGAGAAATGCCAAATATGGGTGAGGGGGCAGAAGGCAGCAAAACACACTGCCACGTGTGTACCTATGCAACTATCTTGCATGTTCTGCACATGTACCCCAAAACCTAAAATGCAATAAAAATTAAAAAAAAAGAAAGAAAAGAAATAGTAAATGACCATTTGCTTCAACTTAAAGTCAACAGCTGCATTAGCCACTAATAAGGGAGACACCTTTTCCTTTGAAGCTTTGAAGCCATTGACTTCTCCTCTCTAGCTATGAAAGTCATAGATGCTATCATCTTCCAATGGAAACCTGTTTCATTTACACTGAAAATTTATTGTTTAGTGCAGAAACCTTCATTTATGATCTTAATTATATCTTCTAGATAACTTGCTACAGCTTCAACATCAGCAATTGCTGCCTCTTCTGGCACTTTATGTTACAGAGACAACTTTTTCCCTTAAACTCATGAAGGAACCCCTGCTAGCTTCAAACTTTCCTTTTGCAGCTTCTTCACCTTTCTCAGCCTTCATAGAATTAAAGAGAGTTAAGGACTTTATTGGATAAAGCTTTGACTTAAAGGAATGTAGCTGTTTTGATCTTTTATCAAAATCATTAAAGATTTTCCCATATCAGGGATAAGTCTGCTGTGCTTTCTTATCATTTGTATGCTCACTGGAGTAGCATTTTCAATTTCCCTGATGTTTTTGCCTTTGTATTAGCTATTTGGCTTAAGAGATGTAGCTTTCAGCATCTTGGCTGTTGAAATGGCTTTCATCTTTTGTTTTAAAAGTGAGAGACCTGCAATTGAGGGTGCCTGGCGCAAGTGCCAGCATAAGCCATCACCTTCACTGATCACAGGTAAAGCTAACCATAGAGGGCCAGGAGGTTGATTCCCTCCTGGACACTGGCGTGGCCTTCTCAGATTTGATTTCCCATCCTGAACAGCTGTCCTCCAAATCTATAACTGTTCGAGGAGTCCTAGGACAAGTAGTCTCCTGATATGTTTCCCAGCCCCTAAGCTGTAAATGGGGAGATATACTCTTCTCCCATGCTTTTCTCATCATTACAGAAAGTTCCACTCCCTTACTAGGGCAAGATCTGTTAGCCAGAGCAGGCAACATTATCTATATGAACATCTTCAGAGAGAAAATCCCTCTCTGTCACCCATTATTTAAAGAAGGGATTATCCCAAGGTTTGGGCAATGGAGAGACAATTTGGGCGAACAAAGAATGCCTGCTGAATTCAAATAAGGCTAAAGGATCCCATATCTTTTTTTTTTTTTTTTAACCAAAGACAGTAACCCCTAAGACTGGAAGCCAATAAGGGGCTACAGGATATTGTAAGGAACTTATAAGCTCAGAGTCTAGTAAAGCCCTGCAACAGCCCTTGTAATACTCCAATCTTAGGAGTACAAAAGCCTAATGGACAGTGGAGGCTAGAGCAAGGTCTTAGGCTTATTAATGAAGTTGTGATCCCTTTATATCCAGCTGTACCCAAACCGTACACATTGCTCTCTCAAATACCAGGAGTGGCACAATGCTTTACGGTCCTGGACCTTAAGTATGCCTTTTTCTGTGTTCCATTACACAGAAAGTAGGAACTGGGCCTCAACAGCAGGAGGTGAGCCACAGGCCAGCAAGTATTACCACCTGAGAGCTCTGCCTCCTGTCAGGTCCGCCATGACATTAAACTCTCAAAAGCAACCCTTACTATGAACTATGCAGACAAGGAATCTGGGAGGTGTGCTCCTTATAAGAATCTAACTAATGCCTGATGATCTGAGATGGAACAATTTCATTCCCAAACCATCTCCCCTGTACCATCTGTGGAAAAATTGTTTCCCACAAAACTAGTTCCTGGTGACAAAGTGTTGGGGACTGCTATAATAGACTATAAAATAGTATAAATGTAACTTTTTTTTTTTTTTTTTTTTTTTGAGACAGAGTCTTGCTCCATTGCCAGGAGCCAGGCTGGAGTGCAATGGCACAAACTTGGCTCACTGCAACCTCCACTTCCTGGGTTCAAGCAATTCTCCTGCCTCAGCCTCCCAAGTAGCTGGGACTACAAATGCATGTCACCTCTCCCAGATAATTGTTGTATTTTTAGTAGAGACAGGATTTGACTATGTTGTCCAGGATGGTCTCAATCACTTGACCTCGTGATCCACCCACCTTGGCCTCAAAAAATGCTGGGAGCACAGGTGTGAGCCACTGTGCCTGGCCTAAACATAACTTTCATAGGTACAAAAAAAATAAAAATAAAAATGATGTGACTCACTTTATTATGATACTCACTTTGTTGTGGTAGTCTGGGACTAAACATGCAATTTCTCCAAGGTATGCCTGTGCTATGAGACTGTTCAATGATAGAGAAAGGTTAGATTACAAGTGACCTTTTGACCGAGTCAGAATTCACACTTTTTTTTTTGAGTGAGTTGGAACTTCCTCTGGAGTTGTGAGCAGAGGACTGTCATGATACACTTTATGTTCCAAAATGATGACTCTGGCTGTCATGTGGAAAATAAGAATAAGAGGTAGAAAGAGGAAAGACATATACAGTTAAAGGATACAAAGCAAAATCAAAGAAGAAAAATGACATATGAGACACGATCTGGTGGAAACCAGTTCATAGTTAAAAACTTCTTTCAATAATTCAATCTATGTGTCCCTAAAAGAAAACACTCCCAGTGAGGTCAAATTTGAACAGCTCATCTAGTTATTCATTTTGCATGACAGGAAAAATATTTCATGTACTTATTCATGAGCACTGGCTAATTGTTTGGTTAATTTTTGAGGAACTTGGAGAAACCCAGTTAGATTTGTGTCAAGGAGATCTGTAGGAGAAGCATTTGTTTTTGACCCCTGATAAAGTGACAGAGTATGAAGATACTTTTGTCCTGTTTGAATGGCTACCAAAGAGCACTGACTGTGTCTTTTCCATGGCTTCAGCCTGGCAGCTCAGGCTTTTATACCACCTCCTCCCAGCACCCCTCCAGAGCTCAGTTTAGTGGCTTTCAATGACCTCTGCTTGCTTCTCCTTACTACGCATTTGGTTTCAGCAATTCTAACATTATGATAATAGTTGTTACAATAGCCTCTTTTTTTTTCTTTTTTGAGACGAAGTTTCACTTTGTTACCCAGTCTGGAGTGGAATGGCGTGATCTCGGCTCACCGCAACCTCCACCTCCTGGGTTCAGGCAATTCTCCTGCCTCAGCCTCCCAAGTAGCTGCGATTACAGGCACGCACCACCATGTCCAGCTTATTTTTTGTATTTTTAGTAGAGACGGGGTTTCACCATGTTGACCAGGATGGTCTCTATCTCTTGACCTCGTGATCCACCCGCCTCGATCTCCCAAAGTGCTGGGATTACAGGTGTGAGCCACTGTGCCCGGCCTACTCTAGTCTCTTTATTGAATCACCTGGTTTGTTGTTTATTTGTTTTTTAATCTCTGTCTCACTAACATAATTGGTTACCTTTTTATATTATATGTTAATTGAGCATTAATACATTCTTTAGGATAGAGCAAGTACTTGTTTATCAGTTTATTGTAAAAAACAAAAAAAACAGTTCGTAGTTGTTTTTGTTTCTTCTTTTTGTTGGTTGTTGTTTATCACTTTGTGGTTGTGTTGAGGAAATTGAATTTAAAATTTTATTTGGGCTTTCCAGGTTATGAAATCAGAAGCTCTTGGGCAAAATGATCTTGTTTTCTCTGAACCAAATGTGTATCTGGCTTTACTTTTCTATGTGTCAATGACATAAGAAATGAGCGTGGGTCAGTCCACTTTTACTACACAATTTGCTGGGAAGATTCAATCAACTGTATACCCAGTCCCTCTAAAGATTTGTTCTGTTTCATTTACCAAAGAATGTCTACCTTGAGTAATGAAACAGTGCCATAGCCACAAAGGTACACAAAAATACATAAACTGAAATCTCACCATAGCTATGGGGTTTAAGAGCTCTATTGAGATATGAAGAAAAATCTAAATTTATCTTTCATGATACAGCTCCATCATTTGTAAAACTGAAATAATAATACCTACCCATCTCTCTTGAGTGCTATTTAGTTACTTAGAATGTTATTCTTTAAGAATCATGAATGAAACTGATTATGCAAGAGCAAATTATGATCGTTATTCTTAATGTTAATGCTAACAATGAAAAACAACCTTTTTGTTCTTTTTCCTTGTTATAAATGGTGATTGGTAACTTCTAATATTTAAACACTATAGAAGACTACAAATTTAAGAAAATACAAGTTAAAAAGCCTTTATAAAATAGAGAATAAAATGTACAATGGAGGGAACTTATTTTACTAACTACTGTATCATGGACAAACAAAATCATGTCTGATTTTAAGCATATACTTGTGGAGCATATATGTGTAGAAATAATTGTGTTAATACATGGACATTCACAGTTGTATTAAAAAACTAACCACAAATAATATCAATCTGAATTCTGATCTACATTAAATCTATATGAAACAGACATAATTGTTTTACAATGGAAATAATTAACTATGAGATAATATTGCTCCTTAAGCAATACAATCTAAATGAAGTTCAGAAGAAGTAGCTTCTTTTGTTGTTGTTTAGGAAACAAAAATATTTAGGTAACATAACCATATTAACTTATAAATATGGATGTTTTAATATTATAATATGAATAAGAGCCACAGTAAATACTATTTTAATTTCACTTTCATTTCTCTATATTTGTGTGATGCTTATAAATCAGTCCTATGTAATTGTGCTAATATGTTTCTTGAATTTTAATGTGTCAACATAGATCATTCCTGTGTTAGTGTATTTTTTTCTGCATTTATACAGTTATTTAGTATCATGAAACATTGCCAAATTGGCATATCTTTTTACTTTCTCCATCTGAAACCCTCTATCTTTCTGGTTGTGATAGAAATCTGAAATTCAGAACAGGTATTCTTACCATGAAATTTTATTGATAAACTTAATTAACAAAAGCAACATTATTTCAGTGACTTGCAATTATGAAACTGGCAAAGCTAACTGCTGTCATTTTTTCAGGTACCTAATCTTATGAGAGTCTATGAAATGTGAAGTTAACCATAGTAGGCTATAAGATTTTTTTTAATACTTCTTTAAAACAAAAACAAATAAACAAGAACCAAAGAGAAAGAAGCAACAAAAGCCTTCATCACAATTGATATCTCTCAGAATCCCTACTGATTTGACTATTGTTCTTTTGACTGTCCTGGGTTCTGCACTACCTTAGCTTCTTCGGTCTGAGCCTATCTTTCTGAATCCAGGCCTTACGTAAGTGAATAGTCTAGGGGAGGAGAGTTTACATCATTCTGCCTATCTTCTTCTCTATTTTTAGGTAAATATCTCATTTATCTCCTTTTGGTGAGCGATAATTACTTTCATTCTGTAGAAGGTGTGCTGTTGAGAAATGAATATTTGTCTATTTATTTTCCCCCTCCAAATTTATATGTTGATATCCTGATTCCCAACTACTGAAAGGAAATTAGGTCATGAGTTTGGAGCCTGTGTTAGTTCATTTCTACACTGCTGTAAAGAATGACCTGAGATTTGGTAATTTAAGAAGACAAGAGATTTAAATAAATCACAGTTCTGCAGGCTTAACAGAAACCATGGCTTAGAGGTTTCAGGAAACTTACAATCATGGCAGAAGGCAAAGGGGAACCATGTCTCACATGGCGGTGAGAGAGAAAGTGCAATGGAGCCAGTGCCACATTGTAAACCATCAGATCTGTGAGAACTCTATTATGAGACAGAACTAGTGAGATGATACTAAACCTTTAGAAACCACCCCCATGATTCAATCACCTCCCCTCAGGCCCCACCTTCAACAAATGGGGATTATAATTTGACATAATATTTGAGTGAGGATACAGAGTCAGACTATATCATTCTGCCTCTGGCCCCTCCCAAATCTCATGTTCTTCTCATACTTCAAAACACAATCATGTCTTCCCAACAGTTCCTGAAATTCTTAACTCATTCCAGCATTAACCCAAAAGTCCAAAGCCAAAGTCTCATATGAGACAAGGCATGTCCCTTCTGCCTATGAGGTTATAAAATCAAAACCAAGTTGGTTACTTCCAAGATACAATGGTAAAATAAACATTGGGTAAATTCTCCCATTTCATATGGTAGAAATTGTCAAAAACAGAGGGCTACAGTTTCCTGGGCTATAAGTCCAAACCTCAGCAAGGCAGTCATTAAATTTTAGGGCTCCAAAATAAGTCCCTTTGATTCCATGCCTCACATCCAGTCCACATGAAGTCAAGAGATTGAGACCATCCTGGTCAAGAAGGTGAAACCCCGTCTCTACTAAAAATACGAAAACTAGCTGGGAAAGGTGGTGTGCACCTGAAGTCCCAGCTACTCAGGAGGCTGAGGCAGGAGAATTACTTGTACCCAGGAGGTGGAGGTTGTGGTGAGCCAAGATCATGCCATTGCACTCCAGTCTGGGTAACAACAGCAAAACTCCATCTCAAAAAAAAAAAAACAGGGTTGGGCTTCCAAGCCTTTGTGTAGCTCTGCCCCTGTGACTCTGCAGGGTGCATCCCCCACAGCTGTTTTCATGGGCTGGCATTGAGTGCCTGTGGCTTTTTCCAGTAAGATAGTGCAAGCTTCCAGTGGATCTACCATACTGGTGTCTGGAGGATGGTGTCCCTCTTCTCATAGCTCCACTAGGCAGTACCCTAGAGGGAACTCAGTGGGGACTCCAACCCCACATTTTCCCCTGCATTGTCCTAATAGAAGTTCCCCATGAGGACTCTGCCCCTGCAGCAGACTTCTGCCTGGACATTCAGCTGTTTTCACACATCTTCTGAAATCTTGGTGGAGGTTCCCAAACTCTTGGCTTCCAAGCACCCACAGGCCCAAAACCACATGGAAGTTGCCAAGGATTGAGGATTGCAACCCCTGAGGCAATGCCCTGTGCTATACATTGGCCCCTTTTAACCACAGCTGAAGCTGGAGTGGCTGGGACAGAAGATGCCATGTCCTGAGGCTGCACAGAGAAGCAGGACCGTGGGCCTGGCCCACAAAACCATTATTCTCTCCTAGGCCTCTGGGCCTGTGATAGGAGGGGATGCTGCAAAGATCTCTTAAGTGCCCTGGAGACATTTTCTCCATTGTCTTGGCTATTAACATTTGACTCCTTATTACTTATGCAAATTTCTGCAGCTAGCTTGAATATCGCCCCACAAAATAGGTTTTTCTTTTCTACAACATGGTCACAGTTCAATTTTTTTAATCTTTTAGTCTCACCTTCCCATTTAAACATAACTTTCAATTTCAGATCATTTCTTTTTGAATGCACACAGCTGTATGCTGTGAGGAGCAACCAGGTTCCGTCTTGAACACTTTGGGGCTTAGAAATTTCTTCTTCCGAATATCCTAAGTCATCCCTCTCTAGTTCAAAATTCCAGAGATCCCTAGAGCAGGGGCAAAATGCTGACAGCCTTTTTGCTAAAGCAAAGCAAGAGTGACCTTTGCCCCAGGCCCCAAAATGTTCCTCTTCTCTATCTGAGACCATCTCAGCTTGAACTTCATCGTCCATATCACTATCAGCATTTTGGTCAAAACCATTCAACGAGTCTCTAGAAAGTTCCAAAGTTTCCCACATCTTCCTGTCTTCTTCTGAGCCCTCCAAACTGTCCCAACCTCTGCCCTGTCACCCAGTTTCAAGGTTGCTTCACATTTTCAGTATCTTTATAGCAGTGCCCCACTCTTCTGGTACCAATTTTCTGTATTACTCCCTTCTCACACTGCTATAAAGAACTACCTGAGACTGGGTGATTTATGAAGACAACAGGTTTAATTGACCACAGTTCTAACCATGACTGGGAGGCCTCAGGAAACTTACAATCATGGCAAAAAGCAAAGGGGAAGCAAGGCATATCTTGCATGATGGCAGGAGAGAGAAAGAGCAAAAGGGGAAGCACCACACTTTTTAACCATCAGATCTTGCCAGAAGTCTATTACAAGACAGCACTAGGAGGGTGACACTAAATCATTAGAAACCACCCCTGTGATCCGATCACCTCCTACCAGACCTCACCTTCATCATGTGGGGATTACAATTTGACATGAGACTTGTGTGGGCACACAGAGTCAAACCATATCAGAGCCCTGATGAATGGGATTCTTGACCTTATAAAAGAACCAGTAAGTTGCCTCACTTTCTTTCTCCCATGTGAGGATACGACAAGATGTTAGCAGTCCTCAGCCTTGAGGAGGACCATCACCAGAATCCTGACTATGCTGAAACCATCATTTCAAACTTCCATTCTCCAGAAACTTGAGGAATAAATCTGTGGTTTATAAGCTATGACGTGTATGATACTTTATTATAGCAGCTCAAACTGACTATGACAAGCTCCATTCAACAAGCACATTGCTTTTTCTTTGTGGCCTGCTACAATGCATTATTGCTTCACCAGTTTTCAATTTAATGTATATCAACAAATTATGCCCGCTGTAAATTTCCATGTTCATGTAAACTCATAAATATGGTACATTTCCCAATTTGTAAATATGGTATATTTCAAATGTTCATTCATAACTTCAGTTAATACCTAAAATGAATTATTTCTGTTATCAGTATTTTAATTATGCTTATAGAATCAAGCCAGTGCCAAAACTTTTGAACACTATTATTTGACTACATGGAGCCAAACAATTAAAACGTGTTTACTCTTGGAAATAGATCTATCTTTCCAAATTGTTGTAACTTATATTCCTAAAACTATGGTGACTTGGATGTAAGCAATCTACAAGCAGTAATGAAGCACATGCATGTTAAAACTGTGTCTATTATCGTTAGCAGCACCCTCTCCCAAACCTAATGCTACTCCATGCAGTTTGTTTTTCAAAAAACAATTTCAAATTTCTTATAATACTGGGAGTCCCCAAGAACAGTTTCACATGGGCCTTGAGAAATAAACCTAAAAGGTTTTATGTAGTATCTACTCTAGCCTACCTGCTATTTTTCTCCTTTTCTCACTACACATCTATTTTGTTGTCAGACTTACCAACAATAACCCTCAACGGCATTGCTTGTTCAGTTAGTGTTACTTATTTTCAAGGTTTAGCTTACTTCTGCCACCACTGGGTCCTCCACCAATGCCAGTGCTGTCAATATTGCTGATATTGCCTTCCTATCAAGAGTTCACACACTACTACTAATGTTAATAACACTGACTCCTAACAGGCTCAATTTTCCAAGGAGATTACAAAGAGCTAAATTTTTGCTTTGTTTACTTATTTTTTTAAAAACCTCCACAGCTATGTGAAATAGATCTAAGGTAATAGAGGGCTTTGCAAGATAGACATGAAAAGAAAGGAAATTTTAGGATGCCGAAAGAAAGTTAAAAATTTCATAAGTCTCCCAAATGTTTTTCCTTCCTATGTTCTCTTCTTCTTCATCAATATTATTGTCCCTCTAGACACTGTATTTCTTAAAATCTAAAATATAACTACGTAAGAAGTGGGCATAGGAACAGAGGCAAATTTTTAAAAAAAAATAACTGAGCATCCATCATTTAGACAAAGACATACAATATTATTTTATTTTTTTAAAGGAAGCTAAAAAATTAGATTTTAAATTTATCTATTTTGATCTGTATGGCTTCAGGTCTTTTGTTTTCATTGCTATATTAAGTGATTGTACAAACATACTGTAAATTATCATGCCATTTGTAGGTCCTGAGTAGGCTTTTGTACATTTTTTGTTGTTTCCACACACTGATGCTAACAGTTTTGTAAATACATCTTAATATACATGTTCAAGAGTTTTTCTTGGGGAGTAACTAGGAGTGGGACTGCCAATTATAGAATATGTGCATACATGTTCATCTCTACTGGGTTATACTAAACTGATTTCCAAGTTCCAAGTTAATAGTTACAATTCCCATCAGCCAGCCTTGTCAAACATGATGTTAGTTGACTTTGCCCATCTGCTGAGCACAAAATTGTTTATCACTGCGGTTTAAATTTCCATTTCCTTGACTATTTATTAATTTAACATCTTTTTATAAATTTTATGGGCTATTTGTGCTACTTTTTCAGTAAAATTTATGAAATTCTGTTGTCATTTATTATGATTAAAATGAAGCATTTATTTTGGATTGTATTTTAGTCATAATAGTTAGACGATCTGAATACTTTGGTTGTCAACTTCCAAGCCAAAATATTATCAAATAATATCCCTCTTTTCCAGTTTCTGTCACTCTGAAAGCCAACTGATACTCATAAGAATGTTGCATTCTTATGTGTCAGATACTACAAAACTGTTATTTGAAACTTCAAAAGAGTCTATCTTTTATTGCTAGGGTCAAATAATTGATCAATAAAGAACAATTGATCACAGGAATTATTCATTAGTTATTCTGGTTACATGCTATGTTAATTTTATGTGTTGTAAGCTCTTTTTTTGGATTGTTGACAAACGTTCACATTTTGGAAGTGTCTTTTGGTGAACATAAATTCTACCTGAAATTATTTATTGTATTATATGAGATAGGAATCCCATTATTACCATTTATTACCCGTAAATCTATAATACTCAGTAATTTTGGAATGTTAGGCAAACATTTTGATTATTTTAGACTTTAAATTAAGCTCAGTCATAGACAGTAATTAACTATTGGGGCTATAAACTATGCCAAGTGGAGCAGAGTATTTCACTTTGGCTGCAAATACAAATATGTTCCAAGGTTTGTTTGTCAATGTAACATTATGAAGAATTTTTTGTTTCCTCCATCATCGAAGCTCTTAAGTTAATAAACATCACGAGATTTGGCCAGATTCAGACACTGATAGAACAAATGCAGAAATGAGATACTGGTTACCTGAATTGTAATTTTGGCTGTATATTACTTCATTTTGCGTTCTTGAAAAAGTCAGAAAAACTCTTTTAAGTTTCTAAGCATTATTTATAACTATGTCAAAATAAAAGTAGCTACCCATTTCCACTCATTAGTTTAAATACATATCTAAAAATCATTGTTCATTGATTATGATAATTTAAAGCATTGGCTTTAGATTGTATTTGAGTCATTGTAGTGAGATCTTTGTAATTTGACTGTCAGTTTCTAAGCCAAAAATGTATCAAATAATATTCTGATGTTCTAATTCCTTTCACGGAGAGCTAACTGATGCTCATAAGAATGTGGTATTCTTATGTGTGAAATACCACAAAACTATTCTTAGAACTTTAAAAGGGTCTTGCTTTTATTGATAGTGTCAAAAAACAAGAGGGCATTGAAAAAAATACTATTGGTTGTTGTATTTCATAACTTTCAAGCATGTACTTTTTAGTTTGCCACATGTTCACTGCCTAATAGAAGGGAATCATGGTAATCAAACCTGTTCACATCAGCAGTGACACACTTGCCCACATACTTAGTCCACATTTCTTGAGTTTTTAGCCTCTCTAGAAGCATAATTCAGAAACCTAAAATTATTAAAAGCATTTTACAAAGAATAAAAGGAGCAAAACAACATTTCTAGAATAACAGGTTTTAAATCAAAGGATTTTATAGACATATAGTGAATAATATTAAGGTTGTAATGTACCGTGTTCTTTATATTTGACATAATTTGTTAATATCCAAAGCTAGCCAGCACACTGCTATTAAACAGATCATGGAGTATGTTAAATAATAGAAAGTAATAGAAGTTTTATTACATAGCAAAATAATCTGATCAATTACTATAAATAAATACAAAATAGAAAAAGATAAGAAAAAAACTGCATTTGCAATTTAAAGCTATCGGGCAGGTGTGTAATGTCATGAGCTTGAAGAATCCTATTTATAAATGCACATTTTAATACCAACTCATTGGCCCTATTCATTAAGGGGAAAAGTACTGATTAGAAACAATTTTCATTTTTTCCATGCACCCCAAGAGTTCTTTCTTTCTAAAAAAATTCTTTCTAATTAGATAGTTTAGACTCATTTTAATGAATTCATAAATTTTTATGAATTCATAAATATTGTTTCTCTGAGATTGTTGCTCAGGCAGTATATACACATATGTATACATTTGCATAATGCATAAGTTATAAATGTGTGTGCATGTTTGTGTGTGAGGTGTGAGAGAGAGAAAAAGTGGGAAAGATGAGAAAAACCATGAAATAATTTTATTTAAAGAGAAAATCATTAGTGAACATTGAGTATAATAAATTTGTATTGTATCCTTGAAGGTTAAAGATAAACAACATATAATTTTAAAAGCCATAAAATTCAACTCTGCATTAAAAATTAATAATAATACTTATCTTTATGCATTTTCTATGTTTTTCTGTGAAAGGAACCTTTCTCTTTCAGTTTATATTCAAAGAGCATATTATCATTTGGAATTCTGGCTTATTTTAAGGCAGATCCCATATAAGTATGTATTTTATTCTGTAATTGAAGCTTTTAAAGCAAGAGTTGGATATGATTTATTTATGTTTCAGAAATATGTGATTGTAGTAGTGCCAAAGATCAATGGAAGTTCAGGACATCATGAGCCAACCACAGGAGTTGGAGAAGTTAGTTAGGAAGCCAAGGTTAGAAGCTGAAAAACGGATGATAGGCATATGAACAAGAAAGGTAGCAGTGGGAATGAAAGGTAGAAGGCAGATTCCAAAGATATTCAGGAGATGGAATTAACATGATGTGCTTACTGATTGAATGTGAGAGAGGAGATAAATGAATAAGTTTTGGATAATAATGAGGATTCCTAGTTTGGGTGACTCACTGAATAGTGATTTCATTAACCAAAAGGAAAACAAAAGAGGAAAGAGAGATTTTGGAGAGGAAAATAAAGACTTCGGCCTGGATGTGTTGAAATTAAACTCTATGGAAAATATACCTTGTAACCATTTTCCAGTACAGGTTATATTACATGACTGGGGGAGTATTAAAAATACAGATTGTTTAAATTCACTGGAAGAAAGATCAGTCTTATGAAGGGATTAACTTTACCCTCTAAAGTCACACAGAATGAGGAGAGAAAATTTCCAAGAACTGAACCCTGCAATACGCAAATACTTGACAGATCGTTAGTGAGGGTATACCAGGAGAGATGCAAAAAGAGAGTGATCAGAAAAAAGAAAGCAGAATGAAGAGACAGATATTGTGCTATTGAGTTTCAATAGTGAAACAATTTACAATAAAAATTGCAGCAGATATTTGTAGAAGACGTCACTATTAAAAAAAATCACTATTCACTTTTTGAGCAGTTTTTGAAGGAGCATTTGGGGAAGACACCACATTACACTGAGTAGGGGAATTAAACTGAATGGTGAATTATTCATGAGCTTACGGAATTGTCTCCAATTGTTATCTTGTGTATGAGACCTGTTTAACTATGTCATGGGAGTACTTTATTACACTTCATCTTGAGTTGGCTCCAAGTTGGCACTGATGCAAGACGGTCCTTTTTTACAACTATGAGCCCCCTTTTAAACAAATACTTAAAAGGGATTAACCTCTGGCTTAAAAACATTTAAGACTGAAATTACAACTATTTCTCTCACTCTTCCTGGAAATTTATACACTTTAATCTCTGAAATCTTCTCCTCTATCTGAATGGTTTGGTTTTTGTATACCATTTTGATACTTATGGTGGAAGCTATTATTCACTGAAAATAAATAATTTTACTTCACTCAGATTTGAATGTATTTAACAGTATCTGATAGAAATCTTAAAAATACACAAAAAGGCAATGGTTTGCCTCTTTCAGAAGACAGTATTTCAAAATGCCAGATTTCCTACACTATTACAAACGAGTACATAATAAATAGAACTGTAAGGCACTCTAGTAAGATTATTAGGCAAATCTGGTGTGCATTCCTTTAAGATCATACAACATGTATTAATTAATTTTGTTGCTATAAAACAAAGAAGAAATCAAAAAAGCAACCAGAATATCTATAAGGATTTTATCTTAGATGTCAGTGTAATAGAATGCCTTTCCATTTGCTAAAATACTGGAAGATACCATGGCAAACAAAATTCACCACTTAAGGTCCTAGTAAAAAGTCTGCTTTAAATCACCATATTTTCTACTAAATACCCTTCACTCAATTTTAATTTTTTTATCTCTTACATATAACACCTTTCCACACATGTTCAGTACAATTCTGATATAACCATGCATATTATACAGCTTTCCACCAGAAAAGACATAGCACATTCAGATTTGAATAAATTGAAGGGTTTTAGTGAAAAAACTATATGCATTGCTGTAGTGAGGAAGAGGAAACCCACAAAAGACAGGGAAATTGCAGGGGCTGGAATGGCTTCCATCACAGTCCTAAATATTCGGAGTGAGAGAGGCAACATGACCTGGAAACTCTAGACACAGGGCCATGAGGCAAGCCTCCCTGCAGAAGATGACATCATTCTGTGGAAGGTCAGACACTGCAGCAGAGCAAGGTGAGAGCAGAGAGAAGAAATTTTGATTTAATTATCTCTTTTCCTTCCTTTTATTCCTTGCCAACTGTTCTCAGTGATGGAACCCAGAAGGCAAGAGGGTCTGTTGGTATAGTCAATATGACATGGAGTCCATGAGAGCATAGTCAGCACTCAAAACACTGTTACATTATGTAACTTAACACATGTTATGTTATATCAATTTATACTATATAGAGCATTCTGCAGGGACCTCCATCTGGATGGAGAGTAACACAGAATAGATCTAGATAGGGTTAAGTGTATATACACATATATACATATATACATATATACGTATATATATATATATATGTATATATATATGTATATGTATATACACATGTATATATGTATATATACACTTAACCCTCTCTACTTAACTTATAACCCTATATACTTATCTACTTAAGTATATATATATGTATATATACTTAACATATATATATGTATATACACACACACACATACATACATATATGTATATAAAATGAAAGGGGATTCAACATAGTCCTTAGGGAAATAAACATTTTAAAGAATATAAAATTTTAATATACACTATTAGAATGGGTAAAAACAAAACTAAAGCAGTGAAACAAAAATTAAAAAAAATTGATATGACCAGAAATTAGTGAGGAAATTTAATAGTCTAAACTATATATTGCTTTTCAGAGTGCCAATTGATCTATGACTTTGTTATATTCTACCCAAATTGTTACAGTCTAAGACCAAGCAACATATAAAGAAATGTATCATTTTGTGTAGAAAAGATTTGTACAGAATGCTCATAACAACAGTGCTTATGAAAGTCAAAAGCAGAAATAAAAATATACACCAGCAGTAAAATCAATGAGTAAATTGTGGCATAGTTGTGTGATTAAATTAAAACAAACATCCAATAGTATGGATAAACTCACAAATAGTGCTTAGTGATAAAAGTCAAACACGAAAAAAATTAGTATGTTTTAATTTATATAACATTCATATAACACAGCCTATGCTGTTATATAAAATTTAAAGTGGTGATAATCTTCACATCTTGATTTGAGTGGTGATTATGCAGGTATATTCACTTTGCAAATATTCACCAAGCTAAATGATTATAATTTGTTCACTTTTGTGTATGTATTTTATAATAAATGTTTAAAAGACAATTTTCTTAAAAGAAAACAGTAAGGTAAGTATGGATGAAAGGTCTAATGAAGATATCTAGCACACTACAGAAGTGAGATATCTTCCCGAACATCTGGCTTTGCCTAGCACTACCTGGAAATAATGCTTACCAGCATAGCAAGCAAATTCTGATTTTGTCATCAGAGGTCATTATGCAGAAGATAAAATGTGAAGATTTCATATCCTTAGAATTGGGAAACCTTGTATTTGGCTGTAGTTATATCACAAACCATCTGTTTATTAATTTCATCCTGTCTCATTTTCCTCATTGTCAACTAATAAGATTGAGAGGAATAATTACTAAAATTTATTTGCTGCCAGTTCAGTGTCTTTCTTGCCAATTATAATTTAGAAAGATGATAGATAGATACATGCATACATAGGTACATACATACATGCACAGCTAGCAAGCTAGATAGTAGACAGAAACATAGATACACAGATGCATATATACACACATACATAGATACCTATACACATATCTACATAGCTAGATATATAGATGGCAGATACACAGACACTTACACACATAACAATATACACAGTTAGATGGATGGATGGTAGATCAAATAGTAATGTGAAACAAGGTATTTATGCTCTTTCATGTGTTTATGTCTTTGTAGATGTACTCAAGGCACAACAATATGAAATTATAATCAATAAAAATCCAGCAGTCCTTCTGAAAAAACAAGCTAACAAGATTAGGAATAAGTCAAAAACCAAAGCAAATAGAACAAAGACAAGAATCGAGTTCTAAATCAACCAGTATTTTAAATTAAGTGTCACAAGAAACTGGACATGTGAATGTTTATGAGTATGTCTGAAAGTTACATTTCTGTAGTCTGATGGTCTAATGTTATCCCATCTACAAGACTGATCTTACATCTAAAGGAAAGTAATCAATAATTAAACAGAGAAGTGCCTGCTTTCCTGGCAGTTCTCATATTTTAAAATACAAATAAGATTTTCCTCCCAGAAGAAGTATATTTTCATGACAGGTAGGGAGAAAAATTGTTTAAAAATAATACTGCGTCTGACAATAATTAAGCCTATATTAAGCCCGTTGTTTATTTTTAAGTTCAGATTTACTTAACAGCAGTTAAAATATCAGCATTTGCATTTGCCTGTAGTGAGATTCCTCCGTGGGCTTCACAGTGGTTCACAGCAGGCAGTCAAGCCTGATAATAATGGCATGTTCATACTAGAAGAATCTACAAGTAGTTTGAAAAATTGAGACATGAAATCTTGTTTAAAAAGTAATCTTTTTTTAAATGTATTTTTTTATCATTTTAGATTCATAAAGAAATTGATTTTTATTAGTTTTAGGTTCTTTTAGGATGCTCCATTTTTCTTTTGAGCTAGTTGGAATCAAATTCATTTAGAGTTTAATATCAAGTGAGTAGAATCATATTGGAGGCCAAATAGAATGTAGAGTAAAAGAATCTGGGCTGTGGAATCCAATAGACATGTTTTAGATCTTATATAACCAGTAAAAGAATATTTTTGTTTTAAAAATATGTTTACTAGATCAGGCACAGTGGCTCATGCCTGTCACTCAGAGCTCTGGGAGACTCAGATCACTTGAGGCCAGGTGCTCAAGACCAGCCTGGCCAACATGGTCAAACCTCATCTCTACTAAAAATACACATATTATCTGGGTGTGGTTGAGCACACCTGTAATCTCACATAAGAGGCTGATGCAGGAGAATTGCTTGCCCCCAGGAGGCAGAGGTTGCAGTGAGCTGAGATCATGCCACTGCACTCTAGCCTGAGCCATAGAGTGAGACCCTGTCTCAAAAAAACAAAACCAGAAATAAAAATATGTTGACTATCAAATTATTTGCACAGTAGTCTAAACCAGAAAGGGTACCCCAAAAATGAAATTAAGAAGAGTTAAACAAATTTTTTGGACTGTAAAATATTACAGTGTAGATTGCTTGTATTAAATAATTGACAATAGGCACTTTTTCAACATGTATCAAATGGGAATGCAGCAAATACATTGACATAGCACCTTTAGGGTATATCAATTATATTGCCTCTGACAATTATTAAACCCAAACACTGAACCAATTGAGATACAAAGCAAAGTAGTTGTCATATGGAGACCAGATAGAATTGCTATTAAATGATATAAAGCAGGGAGTGAATCAAGTTCCTAATACCACGTCACAGAATCAGAAAACAGCATTAGATCTCAAGAGACTTCCTTAACTCTAGCTCACCCATCCTCAGGAGGAGCCATGTCAAACTGACTTCCTGCCTTCGATTTGCTCACCATGGAGAGAGATAGAGAGAAGGGGAAGAGAGAGAGAGAGAGAGAGAGAGAGAGAGAGACAGAGAGAGAGAGAGAGAGAGAGAGAGAGAGAGACAGAGAGAGAGAGAGAGAGAGAGAGAGAGAAAGAGTCTGCCTGAGATTGGCTCACCATGAAGAGAAAGAGAGAGAGAAAGAGAGAGGGAGGAGAAATAAAGAGAGTGAGAGGAAGCAGTACCTAAATATGTCTTGCTTGTCAAGCACTGTGGCCCACACCAGTAAGGCCAGCACTTTGAGAGGCCAAGGCAGGTGGATCACGAAGTCAAGAGATTGAGACCATCCTGCTCAACATGGTGAAACCCCGTCTCTACTGAAAATACAAAAACTAGCTGGGCATGGTAATGCGTGTCTGTAGTCCCAGCTACACGGGAGGCTAAACCAGAAGAGGCACTTGAACACGGGAAGAGAAGGTTGTAGCAGTGAGCTGAGATGGCGCCACTATGCTCCAGCCTGGTGAAAGAGCAAGACTCCAGCTCAAAAAAAAAAAAGTATTTCCAATTGGGAAAAAAAAAAAGGTAGTTAAGAAGTGCTCCTAATATTTTTTTAATCTAAAGTTTGAGCATTGTAACTGTGAAAAATATTTTACAAACAAGAAGTGTGAAATATTAGCCCTGATACAAAAAAGCAACATCACCAGAGATCCTATTTCTCTAGATGAGGAACATATCAGCCCTTGTATGAAAAAACGTAGAATAAAAACAAAGATAGAGATGAGGCCTGTCACTTACCAGTACATGTCTTCATGTTTTCAACAGTCTCTTAGAGAAGAAACGATTGGAATACAACTGGAATTAAGTGGTTCATTTTTTAAGATCCTCCTAAGTCAACAGACATAGTTATATTTTTGATGTGCAGATTACTATATTAGACAGATATTCATTGTTACTGTGTTATTGTTTTCAAATTAAGACTTTCCTTTAGGAAGCATCTTTACAGATAGATATTTGTGATAATAGAAATCATGCAATCATTTCAGTCAACACCAAGCACTGGAATTGGTCAAGTTATGCATGCAGTATCCTTACAGCATGAAACTTTTAGAAATGCATTTTTAGAAAATCAAGAAAACCTTTACACCCATAATAATTAAAATGTTTCAATTGTCTCAATAAACATAAATGATTAACACCACACCCCCATTTTTAATAGCAAATGAGATTTGAGTGTCTTAGAAATTTGTATATACATTCTTATTATTTGAATAATTCTTACTAAATAGAAATCAAAGTAGTTTTCCTTTGTGTGTAATGGGAAAATATCAAAAATTTCAAAAGTATTGACTGTTATCTCGTAGAAAAGTAGAATATTGGTGTATTGCTATAAATACTACCACAGTTTGAAGAAAAAGTGTATTTAAAATAAAGAGGTGAGAAGTTAAAATTGTGCTATTTATCCATTGCATT
Source organism: Leontopithecus rosalia (assembly GCA_028533165.1). NCBI lineage: Eukaryota > Metazoa > Chordata > Mammalia > Primates > Cebidae > Leontopithecus > Leontopithecus rosalia. The sequence goes on along the minus strand of CM052665.1, from coordinate 8,627,123 downwards.
TACTATAGATTGAAAGGGATTTGTAAGTCAAAAGAAGCAAAATGAAAGCAAGAAAAGGTCAAAGAAAGTAACCAAAATAGAATGCAGAATAGGTACATGTGCCCCTAGGGAAACACACTACGGGAAAGGCATAAAGATAATGCCATACACCTCAGTCTAAATATATGGAATGCAGTGCCAAGTTTGGTCTTAAGTTGTGCATTAAGTAATTTGAATGGATAATTTTCCATTGTGAATATGTATTTAAGTAACTTTACTCTAGTTAAGTGTTTGTTTAATTGATTGCTGAGCCTAATAATGGTAGTATCTAAATGAGTCTAATAATGTTAGTATCTAAATGATGTTTGCTTGGTGCAATGCTTATGTTACACACAAGTGAACAAGCTTCTGCTAAAGCTCCTATGTCACATCATAGAAAATAGTTTTCATTAAAGCTGGTTTAAGTGTGTCAAAGTGAAGAAAGTAAGTTCAACAAGAAGAAAATGTTTTATGTCAAAACTGGGACTCTGCAAATGGGCAAAAAAAAAGCTTTTAGAGTTATAGAAATCATAATTTTCTACTTGCCCTATTTAAAGTAAATCTTCAAGCAAGATCCATTACATGATATGTTATATTAATACTGTGTTTTCCCAACTTATGTCTATTTGTTCCTCTCAGATAAATTTGTATTGTACAAAGGTAGAGAGCAATGCTATAATTACCATCACCAAATAGTTTATCTATTAATTCATGCAAAACCCTTTTGCTGCTCAAAATCACTTATGCTTTTCCTGCTATTTCTCTGCTTCTAGGGTCTCAATGCTTCCTCTGATCTATTCACACAAATTCCATTCACGTTAAATTGAAGTGCTAACAAGTGTGCTTCTTTTGGAGTATGTTGTAAATGTAGTGTGCTAAACTTATTATATAAATCTCTCCAGTATATTCCATGCTATTCTAAGCATTTGATAGTAATACATCTTATAAATGTCTCTGAAGTGAAATCTTCAACTGAATGTTGATGAAAATAAAAATTAATAAACTTACATACATGCAGTGCTTTGTATTTTCAAAGTTATTTGATTTCCAAAGCCTCTCCACAGCACACAATGATGTAGGTCAGCACTCAAGTATAATTATACCCATCTAATGGCAGGAAAACTGAGCACTTAGAAAAATTAAGTGAAAAGTTTGACAACACACTTTCATGATTCTGTGGATAAAGTGACACCAATACCTGTTTGTTATCTATTGAGGAAATATAATTAAAAATAAAATCTCTCAACCCAGAATCTAGTCTACAAAGGTAGCAGAGAAAGAAAACACTTTTGTTATTGAGAAGGCAATAACAATGAATGTGATGTGCATCACAGGCAATCCCCTAAGAGATTGCAAAGACAGAAAGAAATTTCACCCTCTTAAACAGCCATGAAGATACAACCAAATACAGACATATTTTCAAGGTAAACAATAGCAAGTCTTCAAGTAAGAGGACTTGACAACACCATTTGTCAAACGTCATTCATGCTAACTTTAGGTAATTGCAGTGACCATCTTGTCAGCTCATTGCTTCATTGAGGAGAAAAAGCAAACTTCTCTTCATGACAGGATGTAGTTCTATAACTTGTAGCAAGATCACCACCAAAGTCAGGCTCTAACCCTCACACAGAAACTGGAAGAAAGGATTACTATCTTCCTTCATGTTTGCATTTCTGAGATGTTTCACTCACTTGAAAAAGATATTACTAAGTCACACAGGTGAAAAAAATCAATATAGAGTTTGAAAAGATGTATATGCATTTCACATAAACTGTTATAATGAAAGTAATCCAAGATAATGTTGTGAAAGAAAAAACAGAGGGGAGAGACCTCTTCTTCGATTTCAACAAGAAGAATTAAGACTTTGATTTTATATTTGCCTTTGTCTTACACAGAGCAAACTTCTGACTAGGAAGGGCCCAGAAGGATTTTATTGCTGCTACTCGTTGGGTTCCCCTGTCTGCTTCCTACCAACAAGACCAAGAAAGATGCTAAAGCAAATCCATTCTTTGCAGAAAGGTGGGATTTCTGTTGACTGACTTTGGCTCAAGGATATTCTGATGGTTTTGTCAAATCTTCCTTAGACAGCATGGCTGAGTAGGAGCTTCCACTGGAATTTTCTTCTCTCTCTTTCAGTGTGGTAAAACTTATATTACTGAAGATTTTTTCAGCTTTAGCTGGCTCCCTCTTTATTTACTTTCAGACATGTAACCAGATAAAATTATTTCATGTTTAATACCATCTTGGTATTTGTTTCTTGGAGGACCGAGATTAGTAATACACTCTGGACACACAAAATAGTATAACTGCTGTGGGATGGTATCATTCAAAATTGCTAATGCATACACCCTTTGGCACAGCAATTCCACCTCTGGTAGTTTATCATCTAGACATGCCTGCACACATCAAAAATGATGGATGGACAACTTTGTACATCGCCAGAGCATTGTTAAGTGCAAAAGACTGAAAAATACACAAGGGGCTGAATTCAATGAGATATTGTACATTCACACAATGGAATGCTATGTATTTATAAAAATGATTAAGGTAGGAGAGAAATCTAAGATGGCCAATTAGCAGCAGCTCAGGATATTAGCTCCCAGTGAAAGTGCAGACCATGTTTGGATGCCACACTTCCAGATCAATTTTTGTTACCCACGGACCAGGAGATTCCCAGCAGAGGAATCACCAGTGTGACTGGTGACATGGGTCACCAGTGTGACTCTTTTGGCCAGTGAGGTTGTTTTGCTGGTGTCCCAGGGCAGCAGTTCTCAGTGCAGAGTATAAGGGACCAGGTGCCCTTTTCGTTGGTGTTTGGAGCTCTGGGAAGGCAGAGTCGCCCATTCAGCTGATTGAAGGGGGGACTGAGGTGGAGAGCCAGACCGAGAGATTCCTGTGTAGAGTAGTGCCACAAGTCTCAACACCGCTGTTTCAGCAGGTGAAGTGGGTTGCCACAGGGGAAAGTTCCCCACCAAAAAACAGCAATTGGAAGTGCTGAGGATTGAGAGTTTCACAGCAAGCACATCTGAACCTGGGAAGGTCCAGCTCTGTCGGGGAGGGGCGTCTACCAAAGGAAAACTAAGAAACAGAAAAAACATCATCACCAACAAGCTGGACATCCACTCAGAGACCCAATCTGAAAGCCAGCAATTACAAAGATGACAGGTGGATAAATCCACAAAGATGGGAAGAAACCAGCACAAAAAGGCTGAAAACATCAGAAATCAGAATGTCTCTCCTTCTACAGGGGATTGCAGCTCCTCATCAGCAAAGGAACAAGGCCTGATGGAGAATGAGTATGATGAATTGACAGAATCAGGCTTCAGAAGTTGGATAATAAGAAACTTCTGTGAGCTAAAAAAACATGTTCTAATCCAATGCAAAGAAACTAAGAACCTTAAAAAAAGGTTTGACAAAATGCTAATGAGAATAGACAATTTAGAGAGGAATATAAGTGAATTAATGGAACTGAAAAACACAATACAAGAAATTCATGAAGTATGTACAAGTTATAACAGTCAAATTGATCAAGCAGAAGAAAGGATATCAGAGGTCGAAGACCAACTTAATGAAATAAAACAAGAAGACAAGGTTAGAGAAAAAAGGGTAAAAAGGAATGAGCAAAGTCTCCAAGAAATATGGGACTATGTGAAGAGACCTAATCTACGTTTGATAGGTGTACCTGAATGTGATGAAGAGAATGAATACAAGCTGGAAAATACTCTTCAGTATATTATCCAGGAAAACTTTCCCAATCTAGCAAGGCAGGACAATACTCAACTCCAGGTAATACAGAGAACACCACAAAAATTATTCCTCAAGAGCAACCCCAAGGCACATAGTTGTTAGATTCAACAGAGTTGAAATGGAGAAAATACTAAGGGCAGCCAGAGAGAAAGGTCAAGTTATCACAAAGCGAAGCCTATCAGACTCACATCAGATCTCTCAGCAGAAACCCTACAAGCCAGAAGAGAGTGGGGGCCAATATTCAACACCCTTAAAGAAAAGAAATTTCAACCCAGAATTTCATATCCAGCCGAATTTCCTTCATAAGTGAAGGAAAAATAAATGTCTTTACAAACAAGCAAGTACTCAAAGATATCATCACCACCAGGCCTGCTTTACAAGAGCTTCTGAAAGAAGCATTAAATATAGAAATGAACAACCAGTATCAGCCATTACAAAAACATACCAAAAGGTTAAGAGCATCACCATAATGAAGATTCGACATCAACTAATGAGCAAAACAGTCAGCTGGCATTAAATGGCAGTATCAAACTCACATACATCAATATCAATCCTAAATTTTAATGGACTAAATGCCCCAATCAAAAGACAGGCAAATTGGATAAAAAGTCAAAACCCATCGGTATGTTGTATCCAGACACATCTCACATGCAAAGATACACAAAGACTCAAAACAAAGGGATGGAGGAATATTTACCAACCAAATGGAGAGCAAAAAAAAAAAAAAAGACAAAGAAGGACATTACATAATGGTAAAAGGATCAATTCAACAAGAAGAGCTAGTGATTCTAAATATATATGTACCTAATACAGGAGCACCCAGATACATAAGGCAAGTTCTTAATGACTTACAAAGAGACTTAGACTCCTACACAATAATAGTGGGAGACTTCAACACTACATTGTCAATATTATACAGATCAATGAGACAGAAAATTAACAAGGATATCCAGGACTTGAACTGAGACCTGGAACAAGTATACTTAATAAACATTTACAGAACTCTCCACCCCAAATCCATAAAACATACATTTTTCTCAATATCCCAACACACCTATTCTAAAAGTGACCACATAATTGGAAGTAAATCACTCCTCAGCAATTGCATAGCATTTCACAGTTTTAAATGAAATGTTGGTTGGCTGCTTGTTTGTTATTTTCCTCCCTTATTCCTTCCTGTCTCCACTGTTAAGCACATTTATTAGCATGAAAGAGGTTTTTAATACCCATTTTAAGACTGCATTCTAGCCTGGGCAATAGATCAAGATTCCCATTCTCTCTCCCTCTTTCTCTTCCTCTTTCATTCTCTTTTTTTCTTTCTCTCTTTTTCTCTTTCTTCTTTTCCTTCTTTTTTCTCTTTCTAAAAAAATGATTAAGGTAGCTTTCACTGTGCCAATAATGGAGGAACCTCCAGAGCATGTTGTCCAGGCTGAGGGTTACACTATTCATAAGCACACTATACCCTTGAACTCATGGGCTCAAGCTATGCTCCTGCTCCAGTCCCCCAGCAGCTGGGACTACAGGTGCATTCCGTGTCCCAGGGTATATTTCTAAATGATGAAGGTAAGGAGTAGAAGAGTGTAAATAGCATATCTAATTTTATATATCTAAAGGGAGGTAATAAAATGATATTTTCATATTGGTTTCATGAAATTCTGGAAGACTAATTTAAACTTTAGGAAAGAAGTCATTTTTGGAACAGAAGGGCAGAAATTTGGTAGAGAAGGAAATGAGCACAATCAAGTTTTCTAAATATATATTTTTATTGAGATTTGACTCTTAAATATATTTTTAATTAAAAATAAAAAAAATTAATGAATCTCATTGAAAGTATGTGGGCATAATCATTAGATTCACCAGGGTTGAAACGAAGGAGAAAATACTAAGGGCAGACAGAGAGAAAGGTCAGGTTACCCACAAAGTAAAGCCTATCAGACTTACAGCAGATCTCTCAGCAGAAACTCTACAAGCCAGAAGAGAGTGCGGGCCAATATTCAACATCCTCAAAGAACAGAACCTTCAGCCCAGAATTTCATATCCAGCAAAACTAAGCTTCAGAACTGAAGGAAAAATAAAATATTTTATGAACAATCAAGTACTCAGAGATTTTATTACCACCAGGCCTGCTTTACAAGAGCTTCTGAAAGAAGCATTACACATAGAAAGAAACAACCAGCATTAGCCTTTCTAAAAATATACCAAAAAGTAAAGAGCATCAACATAAAGAAGAATTTA